>OY292396.1:23449427-23542160 GCA_958496205.1 Idaea biselata | reverse complement strand
AAAGCAGGTTTTCGGAAATTCACTTATGGACCATTATTATTTATAAACAACTAGCTGACCCGGCAAACGTTGTTTTGCCTTATAAATTATAGATAAATAAATTTTTCCTGAATTTTCTTTGCTATAAACCTCACGGAGCCCGAGACCTTTCCAACGAATGCAAAACCGTGGAAATCGGTTCGTGCGTTCTGGAGTTATAGCGTCAGGAAGGAAAACCCGACTTATTTTTATATAGTAGATGATACTATAGAATTCGATGCCATTATATTACTAACAGTTACTGCACTAGTGAAACAATACCAAACTAACCTATTTTGGTACAGCCAAAATTACAAATGCAAGGCAGGCAAATTCACACTGCACACAATTCACTGCAATGTTTGTAGAATGCTAGATAGGTACCCCGACTATATTTCCAAAGGTCGTTGTTGCACACCTAACCCACCTATGTAGGTAGATTTCGGTGCAATGACAATGAACATGGTGTTGGATACCACAGCTTAAGGGCCCTATTCTGAAAAACTGAAAATCCATGTCGGTCGCATCGAAAATTGTTGATTATTTCATGACGGAATGTCGTAGAACTTTTTTTTGTGTACAGATTGTAGGCGACATTGTTTCCGATATTTCAGTGCAGTTTCCATACAAATATGTCTATAAACGTATTGAAGCCTATCGACATTTTAGCCAAATCAGACATTTTTTGTCTAAAATTTGGATAGGCTTTGCACCAATAGGAGGTTCTTGTCTTAAAACTACACCAAAATGTAGGAAACAATGTCACCTACAATCTGTGCACAAAAAAAAGTTCTACGACATTCCGTCATGAAATAATCAACAATTTTCGATGAGCCCGACAGGGATTTTCAGTTTCAAGGTCGTTGGCGTATATACTCCTCTTAAGGTCTCTGCATACGTAACGTTTCCCGGACGAGACATATCATTTTCTACATACAAAAATCCCGTGCCATTCCCCCCATCGTCGCCCCGACGGGATTTTGTATGTAGAAATTGACACGTCCCGTCCGGGAAACGTTACGTATGCAGAGACCATTAGTTGGCTCCAGACGTATTAATCTGACCATTCCTCTGTGAATGACTGATTAAATTAATATGCATAATTCTAGTCTATCAAATACATATCAGAGGATATTATACGCAGTCTACCTACTCTTTTCTCCATACAAACTTTACAAACCTTGTCGACTGTTTCCTCCCTGGATAAAGATTTTTTTAATTTTTTTTCTAATAAAAAAAATGTGTTTATGCCATAACTCGTATATCAGCCGTGACCGTGCCACTAGGTTTTTGTTACCTAAATTTTCTGAAATTCATTTCTATTCTAATTAGAAAATTAAAAATTAAAATTAAAAAAAAAAAAAACTTAGGGACATGGTCATGGCAAATATAGGTTTAATGGCATAAACATATTTGCTCTAATGTCTTTATCCAGGGAGGAAACAGTCGACTACGTTTGTTTGGAAAAAGGGTAGGTGTCCTCTTAAAAGCAAGCGCTTAAGTTGCTAGCGCTGTATAAATGCTCTAAACATGGATCTCTAGTTTATAATTTGATTCTAGTTATTAGTATACCTACTACTGTAATGCCATACGAATAAATAAATAAATATAAATGCTCTCCTCCTTCTCCGTCGTACCCTCATTAATGAGGATCGGGGCCCCTGGCATGCAATCTGACAGGCTTGAGCTTCTTCATCCAGTGATCTGTGTCGGTGGCCTTATGTAGAGTCGTGCTGATAATGGTAAATGACTTAGGTTAGACAATATGCAAGATAGGGACTGTGGCCTGACCAAGCAATAGATTTACTCCAAACTACGTTTATTACTTAGTACATATATGGTACCTTTGTTTTTATATTTAGTACCTTTGATCATATATTTAGTACCTACGTGGTTTCGAAAATATTAACGATACAAAGTGGCCGGCCATTATCGCGTCAGGTTGGCCGGAACTCCGGACCACCTTCGATTTCTCGCCAACTGCTACACGTTATTATATGCCTAGATTTTGGTACCAACGCATATATATTTTTCACAGTTCTAGGTAGCTCTAATGCTAGTGTGTGACATAGGCATTGTCAAGTCATGCCTGATGTGTTAACATCCTCTTCTACCAATAATGCAGGCGCTTAGTAAGATAGCCGCAACGTGGTATATAATGCTTTCTAATACATTTTTAGCAGGCGCTAAGTATAGGTATGGTTTTTTTTATAATAACTTTTTATTAGAACCAAATAATCCCAAATAGATACTAAACAATTCACGTACCTGGTTTGGTTTAAATCTATTACCTGATCCGACCAAGCCAACGCACACAAAAAAACCATTGTGCTTGTTCACAGATCAGCAGCCTGGTTGCAACGCGAAGCGAGGCGGCAAGCGGCGCTGCTGTGCAACGAGTCGGTGCCGCCGTGTGCTGTGCGGTGGAACGTTTCGTGGCGGTCGGGGAGACCATCGCCGACGACAACCCCGACGTGCGACACAGCATGGTGCTCGCGTGTAAAGACGCTAGAGCTGCAGGTAGATTCATACAAACATACCTAAGTTGTTTTAGATGGTAAAGGTGTAGATGCAAAGACTCAGCGTATGAGTCACCGACGCTGGTAGACTAATTGGGTTAGGGTCTCTGCATAGGTACGTAACGTTTCCCGGGCGGGACGTGTCAATTTCTACATACAAAAATCCCGTCGGGGCGACGATGGGGGGGGGGGGGGATGGCACGGGATTTTTGTATGTAGAAATTGACACATCCCGACTGGGAAACGTTATGTATGCAGATACCTTAAGTTATTGCTCCCGGATTGAGTAAAAATGCGTTCTTGGTTCGAATCTCGCTCTGCGTTGATCGTGGGTTGTCTTTTTTTTGCAGAAGTTGTTTTCCAGTAAAATATTTCTAGATAGATACACTGTTTATTACTTACTGGGAGATGCCCACCGGTATAAACAAAATAAACTAGAAATTGTTTGATTAAAGGAAACAGTTATTAAATCAAAGTGAACAACACTGAGTACTTGAGCAGTGTGTCCCAGTGATGTGGGCAGTAATTCATTGTTGGGTTTATTTGTTGAAGCAAAACACTGATTCACAGCTGTAAACTGCACAATGGGTTTATAGTCTATGGGCATAGCTATACATAGAGGCTTATAGACTGTGATTCGCCCGCCCGCAGTATTTAGTATTAGAAACGACTATAAAATAAACGACAAAAGTCTGATATTCCTCCAAAATAGCAGTGTCATTTAGGCATCCATATCTATACTTCTATTCTAATATATCCTATAATAAAAGCGAAAGTAACTCTGTCTGTCAGTAACGCTTTCACGCCTAAAGCGGTGAACCGATTTTGATGAATTTTGGTAAAACTTAGGAGAAGGAAATAGGCTACTTTGATTCCGATTCCGGGCCTTACATTAGTATTGCTATAGGTAAGGAAATTAGGCGGTCGTTCTCGTATGGCGTAACGTTAGGCTATACGCGCACTGAAAAGTCGCGACTATCGCCTAATCTGTAGTTATGTCAAAGGCATTTGCGACTCTACGGACGACGTGCCTCCGCGTCCGCCACGACCTATCAATACGCTTATAGCCTATTTTTTTTAAATAAGTCAATTTGTGATCATGGAACTGAAAAGACTTTAAAACCTCAAGTTTAACAAAAAAAAGATTATTTTCATTCTTGGTAAGATTTTTAATTAAGATTTCACCTTCCAGACAATTTCAATGTTAATTATTTATTCTTAACAAAATCCAGAGGTAATTTCTATGTTAAACAGTTACATTGCGGTAAGTCTGTTCTGATCAGCTTACTTAATTGAAGTTATTTCGTTCCTTACACTAGCTTCATTAAATAACTTGGTAAAGAGAATGGATATTTTGCATAGATATTGCCCAAGTTCAGATAGTTTGAACTTGGTACCCTTATAAGTTATTTTACTACCATAACTCATTAGTTTCTCATCCACCAAGTCATAACTCATTACATTAGCATCACTTATCTTGCCGTGTAGCCCCAGCATAGAATAAGGTTACCCCATCTCTTCCCCGTGGGTGTCGTAAAAGGCGACTAAAAGATTTAGGGATGACTAGCAAAATTTAAGTTCTCACCGCGCGGTGGCGGATAAACTTGCTTGGTCCCTAGGGTTGGTGTCAGGCAGGCGGCCAGCCGTAAAAATATTGCCAAATCTATTAGCAGAAGGTATAGTCAATGATGACTTACCTACTGCACCAACCACAAATATTTGGGGTTAAGCTGATCCCGGGCTCCCAAGAGGGATGCAATCGGGAACTTCGCTCGGATGAGAGAGATCACTTATCTATTTAATTAATAAGATATACTGAAATTTGTATAATAAATGACCCACCTACTTAATAGTTTTAAAGACATTGACTTTTTTAAATCGTATGCGACAATAACAGTCAAAAGAAAGTACAATTTGATATTGTGCCTCTGCTTTCTGGTAACGCGAACAAATTGAAAGCGGTGAGATTAAGTTCACCCTCGCACATTCACAGCGTTTTTAATCAAAGCTTGCGTGACCTATAAATCTGGAACGATATCTCTATTGTTTGCCTAAGGAGAATAGTCTCGACAGAATTACGTAGGTATAACACATACGAGTGTTATGCGAAAGCTATTTGATAATGACTGAAGGCACGCACGCCGCTTACGTACCTACCTATAGATATTTAGAATAGGGACAAACATTAATCAACTAATGATTTGCCAAATCAAACGGACTAATTACAAAATACCATTTTACCAACTTCATTAAAGTTTAACGAAACGACCATTCAACTTGAAATTTACGTTCATTTTGACTGGCCCTTAATTTAAAGTTTTTATTGCTACATTTCGCATGGGACGCGCTCGACCTTTCCATAGTAAGTTCTTTGTTAAAGAAGACTAGGTAATTATTCTTATACAGGTACTTTTATTTATAAAGTTTTGATCTTTTTAGCCATCGGAATACTTTGTTATACTTATGCTATTTTAAAAGTCGTGGCATGGTTTTCTGCACCCTTGACTTTCAGGCTAAAAGTCGAGGACAATTTCCCCTACATCTACACCGCTCTGGTTTATGTAGGGTATCGGAGTTATTTATAGAATTTAAAGTATTATATTAACCCTCATTATATTCTGGGATGGAAACTGGAGAATCAAGACTAACCTTTTTAAAGCCCTCATAAATTTGTGTCAACAACCTGACCCGAATTTTAATGGTTAAACGTTATTACTGGATCCATAGCATGGATACAAACAAAAGATGAAAACAATAGGCTGTCCCTAACTCCCGCCCCTGAGAATATCTATCAATTTTAAATGATTGCATCATATATATGACAGAGGTAGACTATAAAAACATCGTTAGAATAAACGGTATAGATACGCTTGAGGTTGTCAACGATGACCTTAGGTCCTATGCCATTAAGATTTGGAATTACTGCGCAAAAATAATGTCCATCAGCCAAACAGTAGTAGATTCATTGAAACTAGTTGTCCCAATAGATTCAAACTTACATAGATAACAAACTAAGACCTTTTTTACTTCCCTACGTAACTTTCCTACGTAAGTAGATTTTTAGATTTTACTTCCCTACGTAAGTAGATTTTTCTACTAAATTACCATACAATGAAAATGTGTCTTCAATATTTCAAAGAAAGCTATTTAATCATCAGTCTCAGCATTTTGTCCCGATGACAGTCTTTATGCGTAAGTCATGCGAGTATAATGCCTGAAATTATTTTCTCCAAGTACACTAAATTGTGGGTTAAAGAAATTGTTCGGTTGCTTTTAGCGCCTTGATAACATCGCTCAGACTTCTGTAGGCATAAATCACTTTACTTTTATGTCGTTTTTTTTATGAGGTCACTTTTATGATTAATAAAATTAACTTCTTTGCCTAATGTTCGGACTTTCTTAGCTTTTTCAGTTAAAAGTAGGCACAATTTAACCTTTATGAGTATGTCATGTCGTGTGTAGGTTAGAAATATTGTAGATATTGAAAAATGTACAGACAACTATTTTATTTCCTCGTCCAAATATAAAATCTGTAGCCACCGGCCGAAAAGCTTTTATTTGTTCCAAATATTTTTATTCGTTAGGATTTATTTGGTTTGTTTGTTTAGTTGTGACTTCACGTAGCTTCTGTACGTACATACAACTTAAAATTTGATTTATGGGACATATCTGTCTAACATCTACCACGTTCAACGTTGAATCCACGGCGGTCTTCGAACCACATTGTGCCATCTGAATGCCAACACTCTATATCATTGTTTGTTCAGCATTTGCATTCGTATCCCGAACTCATCAATCAGTAGCAAGCCTGAAACAGAAATTAACTACATTGAGTTGAGAGATTATTTAATACTAAGGTTTATTAAGTCTACGGTCTTTAAACAGAAACTTTATAGGAATATCGTTTTAGAAATTCGTTTATCATCAGATAATTTTGTTGTTGTAATTTAGCAAATCTTATACTTATTTGTTAATTTACCTATAGATTTAAAAAATCATGATCGTTTTTTTTAAATCCCAACTTATTTCTTTAGTAGTTATGTTTCGTGTCTAAACTAGATATTTACGTTTTGGTCAATAATTTCCCACGAAATGTTGTCTGGTAAGGCGAGGCCTCATCGGGTCAGCGTTTACTAGATTATCCCCGATCGAAACAAATCTAATAAATAACAGGTGCGGAGCATAACCTTCGACCGCGCCTACTCTTCGCAAATAGAAGAAACACAAAGTTTTCTTTGTTTAAACCTATTTGTTAAAACTAAACTACTTGTTTTATCTAAAACTATTTGTTTTATCAAGTTCAGTAAACAATCATTACTTCCAATGATACCTACTCGCAGATTTCCAAACTTTGATACCTCTATTTGTCCATTGTTTTGTTGTTATTTACGCTGATAGAAGACGATGTTTAAGTTAGTTAAAGGCGTATACAGGCGCCCAATATCTCTTATACTTCAGATCTACGTATTAAATCACAAGTGCTCATTAAACCGAAGCAGCTGCTGATTCTATATGGGAGTAGCTCGTATGTTCTGTTCCATTTCCACCGTAACCTTATTAAGTCATGTTTACGAGAGTCGGCAGTGAAGGGCCGTATTTTACACTAGTGGTAAAATTACATAAAGGCAAGGACTGACTCGAATAACCTTCGCAAATGAGAGCTTACCTTTCGGAGTTAATTAATCTTCGTACCTACCTTCATCAGCAACTTAAATGTTGACACATGTTAAAATTGAAACGGCAAGTTCGGTTAATTTCAGAAGCGTTTTCTTTATGTAGGTACTTTACCTTAGACCAGGGATTCCTAAAGTGTTCAATATTGGACACCTTTCCTTGGTTTCTCGGGGGTCGACATAAACACAAAAAGTTTTAGGGGTCGACTAGGTCTAAAAAATTTCTAAAAAAGACCCCTGTTAATTACTACAAGATCTTAGTTGAAATTTCCAAGATACCTACCTACTATTTAAGTTGTGTTACATATTGTACCGCGACTTGTTCTAAAAATTACTAATGTTTACGTAATTTGTATTATTAATTATAAATATTATTCGTATTATTGATATTTACTGTAACTTTTAACTAATTATTTTTTTAATTTTTCTTCTGTTTTCGCGATGCTGGATAGAAATTAAACTCAGTTTTTGGTTTTAATCGCTTAGTGTTTGTTACTTTTTTATTACTTTATTACTTATCACTTTATTTATTACTTATTACTTAGCATTGTTTTTGTTGTTTGTTTCAACACCACGCAACTTAAACCGGATAATGAGTTTAATTTATTTTTCTTTTCTTCTTTCTTTTTTTTGTCAATATTGATTATTAACCCAAGTTCAAAAAGAAAATTATGTAGTGTTTACAACCACTCATCCTACCGCAAAGTTTTAAGTTGAAAAGTATTGTGTATCATTAGGAAACAACAAGGGGTAGGATTTTTAAAATATCCTGAGATGTTCATTTTAAAAAGGATTTTCTTGGCTAAAATAGTTTGGGAATCCCTGCCCTAGACAATATACCTTCATAATTATAATACACACACTGTCCGTTCTTTGTAGAAAGGTTGCCCATTGCCATTCAATGCTAGAAGTAGAAGTTTAAAACACAATTATGTATAAGTATGTATTAATAATTTGTACAAATTTTTGCTAAAAATTGTACCTACCTAACATTCAATACAACACTCTAGCGTGCAGTTTCAATCTAACATCTAGGATTTTCCGATTAAATCAAAGTACCTGAACTAGACCACATATGCCAGAAATTTGAAATAAAATTTCCCCGAAAGCGTAAAGTAACTTTTCTGTCATTAAGAGTGCGAAGACCAGTCAACTCCTTACCTAATTCAATTTGGGGTTTCGATTCGGAAGCTCGCCGACCCTCAGGTAGAATCAAGCACTTAATCCATTTATGTACGTTTTACTATTCCAACATTTCCAAGTCGCTATAAATTCGTGCCGGTATCCGGTACACGTATTGAATGCAATATTCATACAACTGGAGCATAAGGAAACTCGATACGACGTAAATTTCACCGAAATTACGGTTAAGGCCATCTTGGGGCTTACGATCTTGAAATCTATAGGGTACCTGCTAACACTTAACTTTTGTTTAGTATTCCGAATCGATGTGCTTGGCTTCTATCGTACATGTTTATTTAAGCGCGGAGTGCTGAAATTTTATCGCATAATATTCGATTAACCTTTATAATAATATTATTTTCTATTTTACGGAGTGCAAGATCTTTGATTTCAATCGACTTATTTTAAGGTGCGATCAAACATCGCGAGGCGTTCGTTGGGAATGCCTCCTAACATATGCCTCAACCTGGGGCAAAACAAGACGGTACATTTATGCAACCAAATGCCACCCCGAGGAGGGCGTTCACAACGAACGTATGCGACGAATGCTCATAGTGAGCGCACACCGCCCCGTCCAAATATGGAGCATGCATGAATTACGAACCATTTGTGGCACATGCCTCGCAATGTCTGGTCACACCCTTAAATATCCGGTTCCAGTCATAAACGAGATTTTAATATTCTAATATATTTTTCATAGCAAGCAAACCATTTAGGGTCCATCCCTAAAAAACTGACGCAAGCAATGAAAAACAATTTAAAAGACTCAAAGGGCCTTTACGGCGATTTTATTGTAAATGTGCGGTTGTAACGATTAACAGCCGACATATAGCTGTCTCCCAGACGACTCATAAAAAAGTTGTGAGAGCTTTATTGGATAACCACTCTGCTACAACACTTTTAACTTCTACTTGTCGCTGAAACTTTTATGTTACTGTAAACATGTTTCTGTTGGTTCATCTTTGCGATTCACTCGTTTCTTTCAATTGTCATTTTGCTCAAGCAGTTTTATAAAGACCAGTACAAATTAAATAAGAGACTATTCTTATTTTAACCCCTTACTAAGACACGATTAACATCTGCATAAACTATGTATCGTTTGTATTTTACTGTGACATGGAGTTTTACAGTTGACAGACAGACGTTACATAACTTAGTCATCTGTTAATTATCTACATCTACACTAATATTATAAAGAGGAAATATTTGTATTTTTGTGTGCGTGTGTGCGTCTGTATGTTTGTTATGAATAAACTCAAAAACTTCTGGAACGATTTCAAAAATTCTTTCTCCAATAGAAAGCTACATTCACCCTGAGTAACATAGGCTACTTTTGATCCCGATATTCCCACGGGATCGGAACTTACGTGGGTGAAACCGCGGGACGCAGCTAGTCGTTTATAAATAAGGGGGGTGGGGAATGTATAAAAGGTGTAAAAAACAGTGATGAAAATTGGAATGTTTTCCATTAGATCCCAACGAAAATATGTCATGGTTAATTCCTACTGTTGATTGATAGGAAAATAACGTTCGTTCAAAACTACGTATCTATGAATTATGTGCAGAATAGTATAACTTGACATATTTTTACACTAACACACGTTACCTACCTACACTGTGTTACACCTATGTTGACTTTTAAGATAACCCAAAAATAGATTATAATATTGTTATTTTTAGCCTGGTCATCAGAGTAGAAAACTTATTAAGCCATGAACAGAATATTTTTAAACAAAAACTTGGGTGCTCATTTCCAAGAGTTTTACACAAACCCAGTGAAGCAAAATAAGACGGGAGCAACGACGCGTGAGTCGCTGATATAGAACCTTCAGGGAAATTACTTGGAATATAATCTACTATTAACCTATGTTACATTATTATTTGTAGGTACCTTTTCATTAAATACTAAAAACTTATTTTGTCTTACTTAACTGAAATGTACGCTAAAGAAATTTATTTTACTTTTTTTTTGGAAAAATGCTTTCAACATTTTAGTACCAGGCGGGACTCCCTTACTTATAATGTGGCTGTGTGTCAATAAAATAAGTACCGATATAAAGGTCTCAGACAAATGACAAAAAAAATCTAAACAATATTTCTTAGTGTTTACCACACTTCAACACTAACCCCCTTACTTATAAACGATGACTAAGTTTATGTAACGTTTGTCTTTTACTGTGTCATGAAGTTTCAAAGCTAACAGACAGTGACAAACGTTACATAAACTTAGTCATCGTTTATAAGTAAGGGGGTTAGTGCTAAAGTGTAGGAAACCCTAAGAAATAATGTTTAGAAGTGTATTTTTGTCATTTGTCTAACACATTTATATCGCATCGGTACTTATTTTATTGATTGACGTTAACCTCAATGCACACAGCTCATAATTATAAAAGCTTTTAATTTATATTATACATGTATACGTAGCTACAGCTTTTCCCCGAGCATTTCAATGTAATTTATCCGTTCTCTTGTGAATTCTTGACGCTGTTTTTGACGATAATACTCACCGCTCACGGCGAGTAAGCATTTACCTGTAACATTTTTTCAACCTTGCGTACATCTTTTGTTGAATCGTACACTAGTGCCTTGGCTCGATAAAATGTTACACCAAAACGCTCGTTGGTTTTTATAATCAGGTTGTAACAAAACATCGAATGCTCGGTGTTCTGTTACTAGTAAATATAATAGTTTAATCTAATCCCACCTCTAAGTTTTTTTATTAAATAACAATGAATTATAAAAAACTGCCTTTTTTACGAAAAAAATGTTGGAATTTGTTATGCCATTATCCCTATAGTTTCCCAGTACCTTGTCCATTACACTCACAACACAATGGCCCAAGTAGTTTTCATCCATTACATTTCTCAATAGTGTTATTCCATTTGCTGTCATTGGCTGCATTTTACATGCAGATAATTTAATCGCCAGCGGCTTGGTCTCCACTTTGTAATTGAAAAGGGCCTCTACGTGTTGGCTTTAGCTCTATGCACTCCTTCCTAAATATATAATTTGTATAATAAATAAAGGTATTATAGAATGTTATTCGTAGCATGTTTACTAAATAGAGTAAACAAATAATATTGTAAACACGTATGTTCTACAATATTATTTATTAACTCTTACTTTTAAAAAGAAAGTTAAACCTAACTTCAGATTTTTTCTAAATCTTTATAAATCTCGGAGGAAAAATAAGATACAATAAGCCCCCGGAGGTTTTAAAAAGAAAATAAACTGTGTCCAACAATCTGAAAGCTCCGCTACATATTTTATAGTCTTTTAAAACTTTAGATATTACTTATTTTGTTGGGTCTCGTAGTAAATGTGATAAAAAGAGAGATTCCATTTGAGTAAATGTCACTATGACCGAAAGGCGCGCTAACTCGTAAAGTCCGCGTTGCCATTTCAGCAAACACTTCATAAAGACGGCTCGTAAGCAAAATCCTTGTAATAATAGCCATTATAAACCTAATGGCTATTATGATAAGGATTTCAGCGGTTTAAATAAACCGCTTTGCGAAGTTTGATTAAGTTGCTTGGAATCTTCGTCGGGTGAGAAATTATATGTTCGTTGTTTCTTAGATTTTATACTAAAGATAGATGGGTAATAGGTATGGTAGCCTAGGTGGTTGCCATACCTGTTATACCTAGTGCACAGTAGACATTGTAAAAAGAACTCACTTACTTACCACGAAATATGACAAAGGTTTTAGATCATACTCTCAAACAAAATATTCCTATAGGTAAAGAACGTGATTATTTTTTTTAAAATATGTACTAGGTAGGTATCGAATACCGATAAATGTCGCGGTACTCATGTATAAAGTAGGTACGACAACGGTAGAATATATTTAAAAAAAAAATATCGTACCTACTTTATTGAATGCTATGTATTATTCTGATCAAAATGTTCGTTCACTGAGTTAACAGAGCATACTCACTCAATGAGTATGACTCCTACATACATACCTATATAAGAAAAAGTAATTTACTTCACCAAACATCTTATTGACCTTTCTATATCTATTTGACAACTCAAAGTCGGTAAAACGAGACCAATGTCCATATTTACTGGTATACACGCGGCGTCACGAGACGAACAAGAGCCCGGCCACGCATCAGCATAATACCTTGATAATGCGCTCGTCGAGTGCGGCCTAGATCCCGCACCCTGTGGATTATAGCCAGCCATCACCACCGCCCGCACCGCCCTGGTTTCACTCCCAAATAACCTCTTTACACTCGCCTGACCATCCTTTATAGAATAGATTGTAATTCTCGAACTTGCGGCTATGAGCGAGGGCTCTCTTCGTTATGTAAAGAAATAGATTCCTTGCAGACAGCTTTTTGTTTGAAATAAATAACAAAAACTTGAATGTCTGATTTGAATGGAGGCGTACCGAAAGTGTCCAATGCAAAGGTGGATAATCGGTGCCCGCACGGATAAAACAATTACTGTAGATGATGTCAATTTAATCAAATTGTCTTTGTAAAGATTTTTCTTATCAATTACGATTACCTATAGTGGATTAGGTATACCTACAACGACAATATAAAATACCATACTATTACATCATACCATGAACTAAAGATTTAATACCTCGGATATACTTTCTTTCGGTGTCTTTATCTGTTATTCAACGACAAAGACAAGCATTGTAAAATGACCAACTGCTTTGAATTCCTCTGTGTCATATAAAACAAATTAAATTCTTAGGTCTTCTCTGAAAGGTCTCAGGTTTTCTTCTGAAAATTTATAGGAAACGGACGGTTTTTGAAACGTACACTATCGAAAATTAAAATGATTTTTGGGTGTTAACACCATTGATGACCATAGACATGTGAGCCTGTGATCATAGACCCTTGTCTTTGGTCATCAATGGTGCCAATACCCAAAAAAAAAATCGATCAAAAACTTGAAATATCGATAGTGTCAGTTTCAAAACACTACTTACAAACTTCTTTGGATTGAGTTTTTTTGTAGTTCTTTTTTGTAAACACCAACCTACATAGTTTCCGTTTTACACGTTCACCATACCAAAGTTACTCACTGAAATTGGATATTCTAACGCACGTATTCCACGCTAGGTGGTTTAATCCAAGAGCGCAGCTCAGGGATTTCTTGTAGGTACCACCTACTTACCTATCTTAGGTAAGCTGTCTCAACTTCTTTTAGTAATTTGGTTTACCTAACCACGTAATATAGCGTAATACAGCTCCTTGACTTAACTTTTAGCACCATACTTTACTAGGCTCGGAGGTAAAATTTACTTAGTTTAACACGAAAACTAAACAAGGGTAAAAAGGTCACAAATTCTATGTACTTATCGGTTTAATAATCTTAAACAAAGGTTTATTATCATCAAATATAGGTTTAATATATTTCAATACTGTTATTTTACCTACTTAATATGCTTAAAGTATGTCGTACTTTAAAATATAAGTAGGTGGTACGTAGTTGTTAGGGTTCCGTACCTAAAGGGTAAAAGGGGACCCTATAACTGAGACTCCGCTGTCTATCCGTATGTCACTAGGATGTATCTCATGAACCGTGGCAGTTCTTTAGACAGTTGAAACTTTCACAGATGATGTATTTCTGTAGCAGCTGTAACAACAAATAAAAAATAAAACAAATATTTAAGGGGGCCAAAAATACAACAAACGTAATTTACATACAAACGCAACGATATCGCGATGTATTTTTACCACTGGCGCCATCCAGTAATGGAGTGATAGACTGGCGCAAGTGTTAAAATAAATTTTAACTTTCGCATTGCGTTCACGGATTGGGTGGCCAGTGTTAAATTTAGGGTTCCGTACCCAATTGTGATATTGGTTCGGAACCTTTCGCGAGTCCGACTCGCACTTCGCCGATTTTTACTACTTATTAGGGTTCCGTACCCAAAGGGTAAAAACGGGACCCTATTACTGAGACTTCGCTGTCTGTCTGTCTGTCTGTCTGTCTGTCCGTCCGTCCGTCCGTCCGTCCGTCCGTCTGTCACCAGGCTGTATCTCATGAACCGTAATAGCTAGACGGTTGAAATTTTCCCAGAAGATGTATTTCGGTTGCCGCTACAACAACAAATACTAAAAACAAAATAAAACAAATATTTAAGAGGTGCTCCCATACAACAAACGTGTTTCAAAAACATCGAATCGAGTAGGTCATGAAATTCAAAATGGCTACCCTATCTGTCAAATATACCAGTCTGCCTTCACTTACCAAAGAGTTTCTTAATTATAAGTTTCAGATTGTCTTTGTGCCAAAGATTTTTTTATTTTTCTTTAGTGGTGTGGTCGTATGGAAGTAAGAATCAAAGCTAAATATGTCACATTTTCCTATCAAATTTTGAAATTGGTAAACGATTTTAGGGTTCGGTACCCAATTGTGATAGTGGTACGGAACCCTTCGTGCGCGAGTTTCGCACTTGCCGGGTTTTTTTAGTATTTATGAACATAAGTACATTCCTACTACGTTCTTTCTTTGTTAATCGTGGCTGAACTACGACACGGGATGTGAAAAATGATAGAATTATGGTCCACACGATATCCACGTCATTTATGTAAACTGTACGGAAATAAAGGACTTTATCGGGGATACGATCACACGCATTTATAACCCTTTGTGTAAATTATTTTGCTTTGATTTATGGAAGGCTTTGTGTTTTACTCGTTAGGCTTATAGTGAGCTTCGGTTGAAAGTGTCAGGTTTGACTCGGTAAATGTATCCCCAACTAAATAATGGTCTAGCAAGACAGCTATGTTTAGGCCCAGTACGGTACAACGTATACTATATACATATATTAAGTTATTATTGTACACTCTACTTCTCTTATTAAAATACATAATACCTACGACTAATTCGTATGCAGTCTGCGCGCTTTTTTTAAACACTTAAACTTATATGGTTCTCCTGAACAGTTTTTAAACTGGCGCTTCATACATTTTGCCTTTTTACCCTTCGCGTTTTTTACCCCCCTTACTACTCTTACTACCTAACTGCGTATTTTGCTTTGATCTATGGAAGCCTTGTGTTTTATAGTGAGCTTCGGTTGAAAGTGTCAGGTTTGACTCGGTAAACGTATCCATAACTAAATAATAGCCTAGGAAGACGGATATGTTTAGGCCAAGTACGGTAACGTTATATTAAGATATTATTGTATACTCTTTGCTCTCATTAAAATAAATACCCTAACTGCGGAAACTTCTAATATAGTCTTCGTAATTCTTAAAAACTAGTCTTTATAATACACCATCATAAATCACTAAAATAAATAAAATTAAAGTAAAACAAAATGGCTGGCAGCATTGCTTCTTTGTATAGCAAAATGGCCATTTATTCTAGTCTTTATTACCCTAAAATATATATAAAGCGACAAGCTCATAACCTCCTCCTTCAGTTTTTTGGAAGCCTATATACCTATACAAATAAGTCAAAACAATAGGTCTAGAGGTCTACTACATGCTGAATTTATAGCTGTAAAACAAAAAACTTCTCTAAATAGAGGTAAGCAAGCAGTCGAGTGAAAAATATAAATAAATAAATTCTGTAAACAACACACAACGCCATCTAGCCCCGTGGTAAGCGACTAAGCTTGTGTTACGGTGACTAGACAACGGAAATAATACATATATTTATTTTTCTTTTGTAAATACATACATATTATACACACTTCAACACCATCTAGGGATATTCAGAATTTCTCAATTTACTCAAAAATTGTGTTTACTAACAAACAACATGTATATATTTTTGTAAAGCCTACTTATCAGACTATGATTTAGATTACAACAAAATATTGTTTTATGCTTAAATATTTTTTTATTTTAAAAAACGCAAAAAGTGAAATAATGTTAAATTTAAGATAAAATGTCTATCTAAGGAAAAAAATAAAGTAAAACGAAATTATTAGGTTTTTTATTTGAAGTTAAAATTAGTAGTCAGTGAAACCACCCATGACGTTAATCACGGCCCTGCAACGGTTTTTCATGCTTTGAATCAGGTTGTCAATATCTTGCTGCGGAATATTGTCCCAGGTCCTGCTAAGATGCAAAAAAAGTTGCTCTTCAGTCGCAACATTTGGAGGCAAATTCCTCAAAGCCCTTCTTTGAAGCATATCCCACGCGTGCTCTATGGGGTTTAGGTCTGGTGACTGCGCGGGCCAGTCTAAGACCGACACGTCGTGCTCCTCTAGCCAGCTGGTCACCACTCGCGCAGTGTGCGGACGGGCGTTGTCGTGCATGAGCGTGAAAACTTGGCCCATTTGCAGTCGATGGGGATAGATTATTGGTGCTAGCACCTGATTACGGTATTTTTCGGCAGTCATAGTGTTTCTGATCCAAACGAGGTCTGTTCTTCCACCAATACGAATTCCCGCCCAAACCATAATTGTTCCGCCATGGTATGGATGGACCTCCTGAGGGTGTTGCAGACGGTTGTCACGACCAGAAGCTCGCCATACGCGTACTCTACGTGAATCAGGATGAAATCCGAATCGGGACTCATCGGTAAACAACACTACCGACCACTCGATATCTTCCCAAGGCAAATGTTCTCTAGCCCACTGTAATCTTCGTCCACGATTTCCTCTGCGTAGTGCTAGAGTACGAAGCGGCCTGCGAGAATGAAGGTTAGCCTCGTGCAGTCTTCTCCTCACAGTTTGGTCACTGACAAGCACCTGGTGGTCTGACTGGAGCGTTTGAACCAACTGCATGGCCGTAACATTTGGTTGTCTTCTCGCGGCCACTTGCAAAAATCGGTCTTGTCTTTGGGTAGTTATCCGCTTTCCGCCTGGATGCCTTTCAGCCACTTCAACAGTAGCACGATAACGTGACCACAATCTTGATATCACGTTTTGCCTTGTTCCAATCTCCTCGGCAATACTCCGTTGAGTAGCCTCAGCTTGGAGCATTTCTACTGCCCTTAACATTTCGTTTCTTGTTAAATGACGCCGCTGCATGATGCATACAGTTGTATTAAATTGTAATTAATAAAAAAAAAATATTAAAACTTCAATTTGTTTAAACAAAATGCTTAAAACTGCGTTAAGTAAATTTAAACCTTCGAACTCGCTACAATAATTGCCGCGCTAATCTTATGTTTTTAATTATTTTTTTAAAAATCAAATTTGGAATCATACAATAAGGCCTACACAATAAGTTTCCATTAAAATATTTTTAAATCGGCCAGTGTTTTTCAAGTTTAAGAACTTTATATAAAATATCCCTAGACGATGTTGATGTGTGTACATAGAGGGACACCCAGACCAGACACAAGTTTTTTTTTTCAAGCATAAATACTTGCACCCGGCGGGAATCGAACCCGCAACCTTCTGCATTGCAGTCGCGCTTTCGCACGACGCGCCACAGAGGTCGTCAAATTATTCTTCTATTCTATTCTATATTCTCCCGTTGCGAAAATAAAGACATCCTTCTTTAAATTCAGGGGCAACAGAAGGCACCCGGATAATAATAGACCTTCAATAATTGCTTATCCGTTTTAGTGAAATATGGGAAAGGCCAGGACAGAAATAGAAATTGGTAGTTCGCCCCTTTTCTGGTAATAAATGTATAAAGTTTGTTTTGTTCCAAAGCTGCTTTCTACGCCTACCAATATTGACACGCACTTTCTGAGACCCATAAACTGCAATAGTTTCTCGACTTTAATTTGTACCTAATAACAATATAAACTATACTAATATTAATTTAACTTTTTTATAATTTAATGATTTTATGGCAGGCAGTATCGACATAGTTCCTCTAGTTCCCGATCCACTACCATCATATCATCATAGCCACAGATCAGATATTACTTACATCCATAGCCCAAGTAGTTTTCATAATATGTAGATTTCTATCCGATCCAGTGGTTGTCCTTGGCTGGCTTGGTGTCCACTTCATGGTTCACGAGTAAAATTGTTATTAAAAAGGGCCTCTACGTGTTGTTTTGACTCAACGCATTTTACTCGCAAACTATGAAGTGTACACCAAGCCGGCGATTATCACTGTCCGCACTATCAAATACAGCCAAGGACAAGCCCGAATCGTATAGAGCTACTAACGAATCTTCATTAACTTAATTATTTTGTAGAAACCTAAATCTAAGAAATACAATAAATGACTGATTAAATTATAAATAGACAAAAATACAAATAACAGTTAATAAGCATACCTAATTAAGTCGTTATGTTCAAGAATTTAAGTAGGTAATTTCATCGGGTACCGTCCTTAACGCATAACTTTTTTTGTCCTAAACACAAAAGGCCGAAATTATAAGGCATAATTGCAAAAAGCATAATATTTATAAGGCATAAACTAAAAAAGCATAAACTCTTTTGGCATAATTTCAGTTGGCATAACATACAGAAGGCATAAACAAATAAGTCCTAATACTCACATAGCATAACATACGAAACGCATAACATTAGAACGCATAATATTCTAAAAGCCTAACATCAAATAGCATAACCTACAAAACGCATAACATTAGAACGCATAATATTAATACGAAAAGTATAACATACTAATATATAAAACTCATTTAAATGTTCGTAAATACCCATAAAGCCATGTTTAAATTGGTCTAGCATAGTCTAAAAAAAAATAGAAAACTCCGAGCGTATTAACGAACACATTTGCACTTTGTTACAATATAACTTTCTGGTATGGAAAATGATGAGACCGAAAGAAAATCGCTCGCATCGCTCGCGTGTGCTTATTCACAATATTTAACCATGCGCGCGCATACTGCACTACTACGGGGAGGTAGTGCAGTTATGTGGGACTCCAACCCACTAAAACTCCACGGTCCACCTCCTCTACCGCTAATGGCGGGAAACACGGGCACGCTCTCGCATTCATCTGTGTAACCCGCCACGGCCGTCCGTCACCGGACCCTCCTCAGGGGGAACGCCCCCATCACCGGCGCACCAGGGGACGTGGCACGCCGTGACCACCTCGGGAACCAAAGCACGTGGGTGCCAGACGACCCCGTGTCTGGACACCCCTGGTAATCCTGCGACGGGTCAGGTCTGTGGTCCCGTCGCCAACCACTTTTCGGCTGCAGAGGATAGGGAGAGCGGCAACGACACACCGTCACTCCTCTTCCCCTGCAGCCCCACCGCGTCCGCCATCAAAACGGTGGCGACCCCGCCAAGGCCGCGGAAGGTAGGGAGAGCGGCAAAAGCACACCGACACTCCTCTCCCGCCGCGGCCTCCCAACTCTCAGCCGCAATACCTCGCATACGGCATTGCGGCCCGCCTCAGTTGCGTGGCGCCCATACACCACGCAGCCTACTGGCCGCTTCATCGTTGGCTTTGCCCTAAAGCCCTGATGAGCGGCCCCTCCTCAGGGTCCTCTTCGCTTCACCGTGGGTGACCAAGCCACGGTTACTAAGCCCCCCCGCCACGACAAGGCGGGAACCCTTCGGGGGGGCACAATATCTAACCTAACCTAACCTATACCTATTCTTATCCTCTTAGGTATACCAACCTAGAAAATTGTCTCATGATAAGGCCAAGAACTTCAATAAAATGTATTTTTGCCATTAGTCCATTATGTTAAAAAATATTATGCCTTATTAAATTATGTCAATTAACTATTATGCTTAATGTAATTATGCCAAAAGATCATTATGCTAAACAATATTATACCATATTAAATTATGCCAATGGACTATTATGCTTAATGTAATTATACCATATAACCATTATGCTAAAAAATATTATGCCATTTTAAATTATGACAACTGAATATTATGCCTTATGAAATTATGCCAATTGAGTTATGCCTTATGAAATTATGACAAAAAAGTTTATGCGAAGAGTGGTGTTCCCAATTTCATCACATTACCATCAGTATTTTTTTTTTAGGTACAATATTTGTTTAACGACTTTCAATCTAACGACTATCAAATTATCTTACGTACCTATGTATTACGACTTGACGACTCAAACCTAATAGCACAAAGTATTCTCCTGCTGAAATTAATTAGGTACCTACTTATATTACGTACCTCTAATTTTTTCTCTCTTTATTCACACAACAGCTAAAAATGTGAACTAAGTAAATTATTATAAAAATATAGAATTACGAAGGTGTATACCTATGAGAAGCAGGACGCAACAGGCCTAAGCCTAGGATTACGGCCTTCAAGGGCTTCGCTACAAATAGATTAAATACGTACGTATTTTTCTTGAGCACCTACCCTGCTGGGGTGCTAAATACAAAAAATAAATACAAGTAGGCTTAAATAAACGTAGAGTAATGTCGGAGTAGTGAAAACATGCTTTGTCTTTTTCCGTGACAGACAGAAACAAAAAGTGGTAAAATTATTCTGACTTTACTCCACGTTTATTAACAAAGCTAAATGATTTTAAAATACGGTGATACGAGATCAGCGTGGCTCACTACGGGAAATGACGCTTTCTCTCAAGTAGCTAGATGGTGGGCTAAGGCTTTGATTCGCGATATAGGTCATATAATAAAGCTATAAAATAATTATTATTCGTTATGAACGACTTGAATAAGTAAAAACAAATACGAAAGCATTTTTTTAAATACAGACAAAGATTCCCCTACAATATCCGTATCTAACAACCCCGTCAAAGGGTATTGTTGATCAAAGGCAGCCTACGTTTGGAAACATGATGTAGGTAGTTACCGAAAATTGAATATCTGGTCATGTTTCAGAAGCGGTTTCCTCCAACATTCTTTAAAGATCTATAAAATGCCTTGTCTTGAGACTGACTGATTGATCTATCAACCCATAGCCTAAACTGCTGGTAATAGAGATCTGTAATTTGAAGAGTGTGTTCGTTTTATGATGTACGCATTCGATCAAGAAAGCGTAAAACCGACACAGCTACTTTTTATAATATAGTTCTAAAATAATTGAATCGTTGGAAATAGATAAATTCACCTCGATCGACGTGTTTATAATCCAAATGTCTAACTTACTTTCATGCAAAATAAAAACGATAGTTACGCGAAAAATTTATTAGGCGTAGGAATTTACGAAATGTGGCGTGTCGAAATATTTACAACACAAACTCACGGAAATTCGTAGAAAATAAGATATCGCTGCAACTGCCATAAATGTGTTCGAGCGTGTTTATAAAATGTGATAAACAACTGTGATCCTAGTTTTTAACATTTGTAGATGTCATTTATTTTCTTTATAGCTCGTAAATAACTTTGGCAATTTCTTGGATTTCGAATGAAAATAGATTTTATTTTGATGTCGGATAAGTTAGTGATCAAAACAAAAGTTCGAAATAGGTTTTGCCTTGACACTATGACATTAATAAAATTACGGTATTTCTACTGCCAATCAATAGTATTTCTAGACAACCCGGCCTTCGCTTGCAAATAATTGGCCCGCAAGAAACTACTAGCTGCTTTAGACTAACGCTTTAAAAGGCATTTCATGTACCAGTAAGAGTCTCTAACAAATCTACAACGATTTTTTTAAGACCAACACACTCAGTTCTTCACATTCCATGTTTTTGAGGCAAACATTTACAAAAATAAAATATATTTATTTCTTATATACAACAGTTAGAGTAGTAGGATAACACTGCGGTCCTCACACTGGACAATAATATCTGTGGGTTACCAGAATAAGAGAGTAACGAGTAATATGCTCCACCCCCACATTATCTTAACCCTGAAGAAACTCGTTGCCTCCGTAATGATTTCCCATGACCATACCATGCAATGCAACTAATCTGACATCAATTCAGTTTACACGTGTAATCGGCACTAGGTAGTTACTTATACAGAAGCTTAGATCAAAAATGTACACAAGGAACTGTCAATTTTAACCCCCATGAGTTTCTTGTGTCTTCTTCTCATTGGAGGTCACGGTCTGAAGACACAGTAGATTAAATATAAAAACTGACATTTCTAAGAGATATCTTGCTAATATCCGAATGAATAAACGTACTTTGATTTGATTCATTTGATTTAACGGAAAAAGTAAAATAAATAGCTGTCACTTTTAAATAAATGTATAACAATTTTGTCTACATTTTTAATCCAAGTTTCTGAAATAGGGTATAGGTACTTGGGTGGACATTAAAATGTGAAACCGTTAATTTGGCTGGACAAAACACGACAAAATATACCATCAGCTAAATGGACGACATATGAACGATTCGTCATATTCAGGAAACGTAGCCTCGACTCGCGGAAATTCACGGCAAATGGAGTAATTTGTTCCCGCGCTTCAAATTTTCTAGGAAACTACTATAAAACGCGTGACCTCGCAAATTGGTCGTTTGTTTTCACGTAAAATGAGACCTGAATTGGAAAATTGTAATTTTATCAAGAGTTAAGTGTACAGATAGAATAGTCAGAATAGTGTAGGTTTGTACGTAGGTACGGAGCGTTTACAATATCGCACCTAAGGGTTTTTCAAAGAACACCGAAAGGAATCTTATAACAATTTGCGCTTTGGGTGCGGAGCGGAGGCCAACCATGGGACCTGCGCATCCACACCGACGTGCCGAGCGTTGAAGTAGACTTCGTGCTTTTCTTTTCTTTACTATTAACTATTATAATCTTTCATGAATTTCACATGATAGAACCTAGACAGACAGACATTTAGACAGACATTTATTTGCTATAACAACACACATACACAGAGAAATTACAAAAAGACAGTTGTAATAAAATAGGTAGGTACGTTGTGTTACCTCGTCGATTATTTTTATTGTCAGAAAAAACAATCACGGCACCTATTTTAACGATAGTATCCCTGTGCCTTAAAAATATACGTAAATGTTTCAAAAATGTATAAAACACCAAATAATTACATTTCAAACACTCATTACCTACGTGTATATAGAAAGGTAGAAAATCGTGTAATATAGAAATAATAACCTAAAACGTTCGCTAATCGATAACAAATGGGATTTGTGATTTATGTCTCACAAAATAAACTTTATTTCTGCTGTTTATCCCGAAGCTCACATGGACAAAGGCAATATAAACGTTATCGACCTTTTTATTGTGTGGGTTAATATTACGTACATTAGTTACGTACGATTATGGTTGTATGAAGCGTTTCTGAACTATCGATCATCATCATCATCTGAACTACGTTTGACTATCGATAGTTGCCTTTGTCGATGGGTAGCTAAAGATTTATTTTACGAGTGAGCCTCGATAGCTGTTATCATTTATTTTAAACTATTTTACCCTTCTGTATCAATATAGGTATGAATACATAGCAGTTTATTGTACCTATCAATGATTAACTGTTATGCCTTCGCCACACTGCCGGAAAATGCCGTTAATTATCGCGATGGTCATTGAACGTTGGAGTAACCACTCCATTATCGCGTTTAAATTATTGCAATAATTTTAACGCGATAATTATTGCAATTATTATTGCAATAATTATTGCGATGATAGGCATTGACGTTTTTTGTTTCTGTGGCCTGAAATGAAGCGATGATGGTCGTTAAACATTTGTGTAGGCACTCCATTAACAAGTTAAAATTATTGCAACAATTATTGCAATAATTATCGCAATAATAGACATTGACGTTTCCCGTTACTGTGGCCGAATAGTTATTAATAAATTATGACTCAATTTCATCAAATTATGTTCAAAGGGTAAATTATAGAGCTCTCAACTTACTGCAGACTGATAAATAATTTAAGTATTTAAAAGTCGTACTTGATAGCTGCACGCGAGCAATAATAGTAGTAGTCAATTAAGCAGATACCTACATTGGAAAATTGCTAACTCATTTAACTCGTTAGGGGCTCCCTTTCCGTAACAATTAACTGAGCAGTTACCAGTGCGCCCAAGTCCTAATTATAGTATGCACTGTTCGTTGTTAACATTACTGGCCACAGTGCTTTTTAACGTTAATTGTTATCGGAATCATTATTAATTGTAATTGGAATCATTGTTAATTGCAATTGGAATCATTTCGACGATTAAGCCATAAAATTGTTTACTTAATCGTGTTTGACCATCTGTTTTCAACCGTCGCTAGGTTGACCTGTAGCTTATCTCGAATGCATATATTTAGGAAGACCGAAACTGCGCTTCTTTAAAACGAAACTGTGCATCAAATAAAAACGATTAAAGTTCATTTCGTAGTGCATTTTTTTAATAACTGTCTAAGCGTCAAAGCTATTGAACTGCGACACTAGTCCATGATGGTAACCCCTGATCCACCCGAAAGACTTAGAATTGCTTTATCAATTTCTTATTAGCATTATGAGATAATTAAATCAATAGCCTGAGTGGAAAAGTCAATGGATTCTTAGTAAACTGGAATACTCTAGCCAGTGTAAAAATATTCAAACGTTTCAAACATATTTATTTGTTTTCTGAATAAATAAATTATTAAATGAAAAACATTTTTTATGTCAAAACATTGATTAAATACAATACATTTTGAATCTAAACGTATTGTAATAAAATGGTAAGTAAATTGCGGTGGATGCAGGCCGCATATAACCGAAGCATCTGGAAATCAATGAGGGAGGCTTATGTCCAACAGTGGACTTCTTACGGCTGAAATGATGATGATGATATTGTAATTTGTTATATTTCGGTAGAGTAGGTATATACCTTCTGACAAAACGTGTAGGTATTAATACGTCGTCTTTATTCTACATAATTCAGCACTCAGACAACTGCTGTTTATTTGAAAAACACCAACTGAAATTAACGAGAAGTAGCTAACTAAAGAAATCGGAAACTCAAAGAACCAAGCTCCTCGTAGAGAGGAATTACTGCGCTGTTTAAAATCGTTGTTATGACACTTCTCAGTGCGGATAATATTTCACTGTCCATTTCTCAGTTGGCTAATGAATATTCTTTGTAATAAAAATAGTTTGTTCCGTCTATTGTAAAGGAAGCTCGGTAACATTAATCTTTGTCTTGAGAAAGCTGACTTGACAAAGGAACTTCGTCAGGGTGCTCTCGGGCGACCTGAGACGTATCGACACGGGGACACGTAAGCTGTAATTGTACGTCTCACACTTGAATATAACCTACGACTTACAGGGTGAGTGTTTATTATCGAGCTTGAGATAAACAAAGAGACATTGCGTTGACGAACGTCAATATCTTACATCTGGGTGGATGTAGGTTAACACGTACATTGTATACGGTATTGTTTTATCAATTTATCACGTGTTACATGATTCGTGCACGTCTCCGTAGGAACTATGTGTAGGGGGAATCCACAATGAAACGGACGTGTTTTGAAAAAAAACAAAATATCGATAACTCAAGTTTTTGATCATAGACAAGGGTCTATGGTCACAGGCTCACAGGTATATGGCCGTCAATGGTGCCAACATTCAGAAAATATAAAATATTGTCGATAGTGTCCGTTTCATTGTGTATTCCCACCTACATGTTGAAGTTACGCAGCTGTTCAATTACTAAAAGAAACTGACACAAAACCAAAATGAAATTCGATAGACAAGTGCAATAAAGAATTTAAAGCAATCCCACAGCACATCCGGACCATGTGTTGGGGAAGAGTCGGGAGCAAACCACCGGATTTCGGGTCGCCCGTAGGGAACACTTAGGGTGAGGAAAAATACTTTTGAATTGGGAAATTAAGATGAAATTATATTTTGGCAAACGAACTTTGACAGAATTTATTGAACAGGTACTTTAAGCTACTTCTTTACACGCTAAAAAACTAGTAAATAACGTAGCCGACCGTCAACTTAACTAAGTTACTTAGATTGTCTCCTCAGATGTTCAAACAAGGGACCATAGCTGTCATAGTTTACGATAAATGCACTTGTATGAAAAGCTAGAGAACTAATCTAAACTAACGTTGAGTTGGTGATGGACGATTGGCTTATAGAGTAATCAATTAAATATATCTTCCAACAATGATGCCGATGTATAAAAAGGGTTGGCGTAGTAGCTACATTGTACATCTGAGCTCATGCTACAAAATTATTCAGTAATTATATTTTACTATATCGGTCGTCTGCCAGTATACGAATGCTGTTTTTGCAAATGGTTTACTTACCTAGCCGCCACCGAGCGGAAGAGGTGTAATGATCCGTCCTCTAAAGGTCCTAAAATCCTTTAATTGCTTTCTACAACACCCACGAGTGGAGAATGTGTGACCTATTTTTTTATTTCGGAACAACCCGAATTAAAAAGGCAAAAAGAATGAAAAAAAAAACACGGAATAATGATCTATTCTTCCGTTGGCAAATATTCCCAGGCATGTGGAATATCCAAATGGTCCTAACTTTAAAGCCATTTAGTTTTAATGGCCCATACAGAGACAAGAATAAGAAATTCACGTCGCGGAAAATGTCATGTTTAAGTTCGTAGATACCTACTGCCATCGCCAGTTCCAACGTGCTACGATTTAAAATTTATTTTTACTTTCAGAGATGCGCATTATTTGCATTTTCTTTAAATATTTTACTCAAAAAATGTAGGTATGCGATTTGAATATTTATTTATCATTACATTAAGTTAAGCATTAAGTAAGTATACATTGCATTACATTATATGTAGGTACTTCCGATAATTTATCCAGGTGCGGATATTTAAATTTATTTATTAAAAAAAAAGTGAATCTATTTTTTCTGCAAACCGAATACAGACGTATAGTATAACAGGTTTGGTAATGTCATACAAAAACATTTTTATTTTATATCTGATATCTGATATTTGGTGCTTTAAAATAATCAATGTAAAAACATCGATTATTTTAAAACACATTTTACCTTTAGGAGCATCAGCAAAATTAAAAGGATTTTACGTTGCGTGTTTGAGACAGTTTATTGTTTTCCACACAAATTGAAATTCGATAACCACTTGGAATAATAAAATGTAGCCAAGATAATCGACTTTGGATTTACCACACGATCGTTAGATAAAGTTTATGGGCGACTTTTTTACCGAAAGATTTAAATTCCATAATACCACGTGCCTCTACCTACACATCTACATTTTAAAAAGAAAGCTTGTATTTATTTTGTCAGTCATCTCAAAATAAAGCTTGTATTTATTTTGTCAGTCGTGTCAAATAGTTTTTTTTTTCTAGTTTATCCTCCTTAGGTACTTATAAACGCTGATTAACAGCTGCATAAACTATGTGTCGTTGGTCTTTTACTGTGACATGAGGTTTCAAAGTTGACAGACAGAGACTAACGTTATATAACTTAGTTATCTGTTAGTCATCGTTTATAAGTAAGGAGTACATATTTAGGAATTTCGACATCCGGCACAAGCCGTTTTCCATTGCTATGCAAGCTTCGCCATGTACGAAATTGTATAATTAAAATTATGTTCCCTTCCATTGCAACTCACACACACAAACGCACATGTTACGCACAGATTAGTACCTATTTTCATAAATTCCAACGTGTGCGTTTATCAACTTGATTTATAACAAATTCTTCTGCTCTATATATATAAAATTCAGTCCTGTCAGGAGTAAATATCAACGCAGAGCCCAAACCGCTGGTCCTAGAGACATGAAATTTGAGGTGTACCTACCTACGTTCTTTGTAGTGTAGGGATCCACTAAGAAATGGTATTCGGAAAATCCCGCGGAATCGGGAATTACGCGGGTAAAACCACGGAACTTGGCTAGTTTCAATATGAAATGCTTTGTCCTAAGTGTCCTAACTGACTGACTGACTGATAGATCAACCTTAACCGCTGATAGTAAAGAGCTGAAATTTGGAGAGAATGTTCTATATATGACGTAGACATATAATTTTACTAGCTGACATGGCTGTGACTGATTGTGGGCCATTGATTGATAGTTTATTTTTCAAGTGTTTCTTTTTAATAATCTTTTTAAATTGGCCCTCCAAACAACTACCAAACCTAATTATAATAATGATTAGTCCTATTAATCCGTGTCAACTTGATGAAGAAGTTAATAAAGTTGAAAGGTTTGACCGTTCGGTAATAGGCATAAGTCGTCGTGGTCATCACTTAGCCCAGATATCGACCGGCTCATCCGAGGCTCATTCATGTCGTCGCACGATGCACCCACACAACAATACTGAAACATACTGTTACCCGTGTGTGGGTCGCCTTCTTTTTCAATTTACTTGGGTCATGGTACGACATAATGCAGTACCTTAGTGCGATTTTTTTCTTATGACTTTTTTATTTGAAATATTTTATTTTTGTGTAGCGCTCGTGCGCACGTATAAAAGGGAACTGGTTAAGGGAAAGGGTTAGTTAACGTTAACTCTCACTAATAAAAAGTTAAATAACTATAATGATTAAACGTAGAGGGAATCCGCAATGAAACGGACGAGTTTTGAAACGGACACAATCGATAATATTTATTGTTTTTTTGGGTGTTTAGCACCCTTGATAGACCTGTGGGCCTGTGACCATAGACCCTTGTGTATGGTCATCAATGGTGCCAACACAAAAAAAAACCTAAAATATTTTTGATTAAAAACTTGAAATATCGATAGTGTCCGTTTCAAAACACGTCCGTTTCATTGCGTATTCCCCCTATACCTATACAATGTATATACCTAATTAACAAAGCGTTAGTCAAAACCACTTTCAACCACAAATCTGCAGTCATACAACTGTCTACGAATTTAATGTTGTGATTTTCAGATAAATTTTTTTTACTGATATTTTTGTCATTGAAAAGTAGATTTTTGGGAGCTTATGGCACGCCGCAAGTGAATTTTAAAAGATTTATGTGTCTTAAAAATATTTCTAGTAGATATATGCCTTGAGCATTAAAAAATTAAATTACAAAGTAGATTTTATTTATAAAACAAAACAGTTACTTAATTAAATAAAACCTATGAAATAAATACCTTATAAAACTATTAAATAGAACTACGAGTTATGAGATCGAGATTTCTACCGGTAACAAAAACACGCCGAAAGTGGTCTTGATTTATCAGTAAGTAATAACATTCTTCAACTTGCGAGTCATCATAATTGTTTTGATGTACGACTTACCATTAATCTGTAATATCTTACGTACACATTACGTTGAAACATTGCCTCATTCATCCTGTCCTGTATAAATATTACGTAGCTCTAACGTCCGCTCCTTACAGTCAACGACTTTGGCCCGAAAGGAATACAAAGTAGTTGGTAGTTTTCTACGACAAAAGATGATTTTCAATGTTCTTTTAATGGTAGACGAGGGCCTCAGTTTCAGAAAGATCAATGAGCCATTTTCCTAAATTATTCAAGTTCCGTGACGTAATATTTGATATAAGAGGGTTTGTGAATAAATTTGATAAATAGCGATTCGTGATGGGATTTGAGCCCAGTGAAACACTTTCTATAGTTTAATTGAGTTTATTTAATAAAATAAGCAGAGATTAGCACAGCACGTGTAGCCGGTAATAGGTACGGAACCCTAAAAAGGAGAAGCGAGCAAGTGAGACAAACTCATGTGGGAAGGAGAAAGCTGACATTTATTATCACTTTGTGATTTTACGTCACTGTCACATATGACAGTGGCTACAATAGGACCTCAACACTCCCACCAAATGTCAACTTTCTTTACACAATGTAAACCTTAGGAACCTTCCTAAGTGCATACTCATTAACATACGTTCCTACGAAATTACATAAAAACAAAAACTGAACCTACTTATACTACTACTTATTTATAATAACATAGGCAGACTAACTGAACCAACATTTATAATATAACATACCTAACTGTGAATACAAGAACAAGAGTAAAAGGCAGACTAACTGAACCTATTTACTTATAGTAAGAAGAATAGTTAAATGCACCCCTATTATACCTCTGCACATGATAATGCAGAAGCAAAAGGAAGATTTAACTGAACTTACTAATAAATATTCTAGTATACGGTATACAGTACTATAGGTATACTATAACAAAAAGAATATCATGTAAGAACTAATACATTGAAATTATGTTGCCTATATAATTCAAAGGATTACATAGACTCCTAACTACACGGCTAATCTCTTTTTACACACATACCTAGTCTATCTCTAAGGAACACAAACTGAAACTTAGGTATAGGTTTAGTAAATATATCAGCTAACTGATCTTTAGTGTTTACATAACACACATTTATGGTTTTATCATTAAACTTATCTCTAACATAATGCAACTTGATATCAAAGTGCTTGCTTCTCTTATGTAAAGTTTCATTCTTAATTACTTTAATAGCACTTTGATTATCAATTAGCAATTGAATAGTTTTATCAAAACCACACAAACTATTTAATAAAAACTTAAGCCATACAATCTCTTTAGTTGCATTGCAAGCTGAAATGTATTCAGCTTCACAGGTGGACAACGCTACACAGCTTTGCCTTTGACTTGCCCATGTGACAATACTATCATTGATCATAGTCAGGTAGCCACTTGTGGACCTTCGAGTGTCCAAATCAGACCCATAGTCCGAGTCGCTATATGACTTTACAATAAACTGGTTATTATAGGAGTACATGATGCCTACCTCTTTAGTGCCCTTTAGGTATTTTAGTATTCTAATAACAGCATTGTAATGCATATTATTGTGATGCTCCAAGTATCTACTAACATAATTGACTGAAAATGCAATATCAGGTCTACAAACGATAGCTATAAACAATAAACAACCTACTATTTCTCTGAAATATTTGAAATGAATGCAATTGTCAGGTTTTTCTAATTTAACATTGGGATCAAATGGTACTGATACCGGATTACAGTTTTCTAATCTAAATCTTTTTAGTATTGACTCTATATACTTTGTCTGATGAATAAAAATATAACTATTTCTTACTTCAATTTGCATGCCAACAAAACATTTAACATTATCTGTTATTACCATCTGAAATTTATTCTTAAACTCATCTAGGAATGTACTCATTAACTTCTCATCTTTACAGAATAAAAGACCATCGTCTACATACAATAATAGGTACATAATACTATTATACTTTCTGGAAATAAAGGCACATTTATCAAATTGATTCTGTATGAAACCAAATTCACTTAAGGTGTTAGTAATAGTTTCATTCCAACATCTAGGTGCTTGCTTAAGGCCATACAATGATTTGTTTAGTTTACAAACTTTATTTTCTGAATTGGTTAAGCCTGGAGGAGGCCACATATATAATTCTTCAGAGATTTTACCATACAGAAATGCAGTCTTTACATCAAATTGTTTGATTTTAAGTTTAGAATGTACAGACAGAGCTAACATTATTCTTATTGTATCATATCTAACAGTGGGAGAAAATGTCTCAGAGTAATCAATACCTTTTGTTTGAGAGAATCCTTTGGCACAAAGTCTAGATTTGTACCTGACAGTACCATCTGCATTTTCTTTTATCCGGAACACCCATTTGCAGCCGATAGGTCTCTTGTTTACCGGTAGACTGACCAGGTCCCATGTGCTATTTTCTGAATGAGAGTTCAGCTCCTCCTGAATTGCCTCGGTCCATTGTTTTGCATCTGGTGCTTTCAAGGCATCTTCATATGTAACTGGAATGTCACAGGCTACTGTCAGAGCTTCTGCTATGAAACCATCAGCATCCTCGAAGCTATCATCTGTTTGCAGGAACCTTTCCTGCTGCTGGTCACTATAAGTGGAAGGAGACTTACTTCTGTCTTCCTGTTGCTGAACACGGTGTGGGAGCGGACGCAATGCTCTGACCTCACCTTGTTTTGAGCCCTCTGGTATCGACGTAACGTGCCTGTCCATGGGAACACACCCATCCTGCAACCTCGCTGGCGGAGACTCAATCTCGACACCAACATCCACCGGACTGACCGGTAGTTGAGATGAGGTCTTCAGGCTCGGCTTCTTTTCTTTGTCCTCAGTGTACAATGGCAGGGGACACACCTCACTGTCATCATAATCGTCATCTGTGGGAAAAAGAATTAGAATGTCTGTGTCTTCTTTGCAGTTCGAAGAAACCATCTCATCTTCGTTGAAAACTGCATCTCTGGACACTTCCACCTTCATGGTCTTTAGATCTATTAGTCTGTAATTGTCGGAATCACTCTCATAGCCAATGAACGTCCTTTTCTGACTTTTTGCTTGCAACTTGTTACGTTTTTCTTTAGGTACATGTACATAGGCTATACAACCAAACCGTCGTAGATGAGAAAGATTGGGTTTTCGGCCGGTCCACTTTTCAAATGGAGTTACACCATCTCTTTCCTTTCTATTGTACAGGTAGGCCGCTGTGTTCACAGCTTCTGCCCATAGATTGGTTGGTAGCTTACTGTCAAAGAGCATAGAGCGAGCAGACTCCATCAATGTCCTATTCATTCTCTCACTACATCCATTTTGTTGTGGAGTGTAGGGAGCTGTACGACACAATACTATACCATTGTCCGCTGCAAACTCTTTCATTTGACTACTGGTATATTCACAGCCATTATCTGAATGTAGTGCTGCAATTCTTATACCTTTGCTTAACATCATCTTGTAGTATTCTTTGAAATAGTTTAGAACTTCACTCTTTGACTGCAAAAAGTATACTTTACAGTATCTGGAGGCTTGATCAATAAACGTAAGAAAGTATCTTTTTTTACTTACTGACTGGACAGGTAACGGACCACATATGTCACTATATACCTTGGCTCCGACACAATCAGTGTTTCCTTGCGATGACCTGAAGGGAAGACGGTGGTGTTTTCCAAATAAACATGGCTCACAGAGAAAACTGGTCAATTCTTCTGTTTTCAAGCCTGGTATCAACCCACTACGCACCATCTCTCTCATTGTTTTCAAATTTGCGTGTCCTAGTCTTTTATGCCAAAGTGTGGATACATTACCACTCACTGTATTTGCTTCTAATTGGATTTTTGTTTGAAATGCTAACTCGTACAAGTTGTTTTGTGGACTTTTGTTTGCAACTCCCACCAGCTCACCACTTTTGTTGTATATTTTGGCATTTGATTTTTCTTTTACAACTTTGTAGCCTTTTGAGGTGACGACGCCTTCTGAAAACAGGTTTCTACACAACTCAGGAACATAGTAAACATCATTTATAGTTGCTTCAAACCAGCATCCTTCAATCGATTTGTGAATCAACACAGTTCCTATTCCGTGTACTTTTAGTTCAGTTCCATTTCCAACACGTACCGTTGACTGAAAAGGAGATAGAGTGACGAAGCATTCTCTGTAACATGACATATGAGTTGAAGCACCACTGTCGAGCGTCCATGTATACTTGCGATTTTCACTAAGGTTCGCCTCGACTGTATTTTCACTTACAAATGCTGATCTCGACTTGTTCATCTGTTCGGTGGGAAACTGAGACTTATTCCTGCAGTCGCGAGCGAAGTGCCCTCGCTTGCCGCACTTAAAACATTTGTAATTTCGTGGCTTTTTCATCGTTTTCGACTGTGATACTAAGGCAGAACTTTCTTCGACGAAACTGGCTTCTTCTTCGAGGAGTCTAGTCGTTAGGTTATTGACTGTTTGCTTCTTCTCGTCCAATGACAACCATGCCTGACGTAGACTACGATACCGATCTGGCAAGGATCCTAATATTTTTGTAATTACGCACAGATCAGATATATTTTCACCTGCGTCTCGAAGTTGTTTTGCTAAGCTCTCTATTTTGGAAATGTGCGTTGCCACATTATCGTTAGCGGCCATCTTGAGTGTATGAAACTTTTCGTGCAACAGCATTTTGGTATTTTCACTTCTTTGATCATAAATAGATTCTAATTTGTCCATAATTTGCTTTGCAGTTTCGGATGTTTCTATGAGACTTATTTGGCCATAATCCATTGAGTTAGTGATTAACATCATGGCTTGCGCGTCTGCTTGCCGCCATTTCTCTTCTTTGTCCGCGTTCTCTTTATCTACGTGATGTAGAAGATTTTTGGCTCTCAGTGCACACCGTACTGTGAATCGCCATTGTCGAAAGTCACTGCCGTTAAAACGACGACACGTAGATGCACCTGGAACTACTTCCATCTTCTTTCATGCAAGTATGCACTTAGGGAGGAACACACCGTGCCCTTTGCACCGAGCAACCACGCCACGCCGCGTGCGTAGATATTTTGAGTAAACGAGAAATAACACCTTTTTTCACCTGCACTACTTGCGTACTGGGCCCATAACCTGATGGGATTTGAGCCCAGTGAAACACTTTCTATAGTTTAATTGAGTTTATTTAATAAAATAAGCAGAGATTAGCACAGCACGTGTAGCCGGTAAAAAGGAGAAGCGAGCAAGTGAGACAAACTCATGTGGGAAGGAGAAAGCTGACATTTATTATCACTTTGTGATTTTACGTCACTGTCACATATGACAGTGGCTACAATAGGACCTCAACAATTCGCTTTCCAAAAATGTTTAAGGAAAAAACCTTAGATATTTCATGATTAAGTTGATAAGGTACCTACTGAAGGATTTTCTTTACTTTTATCGTCATCTGTAGCTTCGTCTACACAGCAATTGATAACAGCAGCGGTATTTGTTGGGTGGGGAAATACTGGGAAACGTCAATAGTTTCCGTGAGGTGAGAGACAGGCTCCGGAAGCAAAGCCGAGAATTTATTGCCTGCATTCTACTACAATTACTGCTACAGTTCAGATAGCCTCGGACGTTTTAATAACACACACTAACGCTTCCAGCACTACACTTTTTGCTTTCATTTTTGAAATCGGCCGCGATTCGCCTACCCCACTCGGGGTTTCCTCTGGACACGACTAGCTTTAAGCTTTGTAAGCGTTTCTGCCTTCTAAATTGTTGGGAAATTTTCGTTGATTAAAAGTATGCACATTTTATTTATTTTCGCGCAAAAACAGACTGACGACTGCATGATGATTACATTTAAATATGATTTAAAATAAAATAAATAAATACATATTCCACGACTTTACACACGGCGCAATCTAACCCCAAACTAAGCACTAAGGGTACTATGGGTATGGTACTATGGCTACGGGTACTAGACAACGGATGTTACTACATTTTTTTTTGTAGATCCATAATATGATACATAGAACAAACCCAGATCAGAAACAAATATTTATTTTAAAGCATAACTACTTGCACCATAATATTAAGTGCTGTTGATTCTGAAAAATAAATAAATAAAAAAAAACAATAAACAGTAAATGGAGCGTGAAATGTCATGTCGAATTCTATAGTACCTACCCCTACAGTGTTAAACAATGCCTTTAATTGAAAACTTGGTATTAACTAGATTAAATTGTTAAACCTACACTTAGGGAAAATTAGAAATGAATAAAATAAATAGAATCTCCTGCGATGGTGGTCAAACGGATTATTTTATGTAATTATATCTATACTAATATTATAAAGAGGTAGCGTTGGTAACATGTACCTATGTATTTTCCGGGTAATCTCCGAAACTACTGGACCAATTTCAAAAAATATTACACTAAAAGAAAGCTACATTATCGAGGAGTAACATATACTACATTTGCTTCCAATATTCCCACGGGGTCGGGACTTACGTGGCTGAAACGGCGTTACGCAACTCATCAAATATAAAAATCCAAGTTACAAAGACCGGATAGACAAAGACGGGGACCGTAAAACTCGTATCCCAAGTGTAGTATAACGATAACTTATCCAGTTAAAGTTTCCGAGCTATTTCAATTGTAGTCTTTTCGATTTAAATTCTGTTCGTTATAAAATTGCAAACTAAAAGCTTTGTTGTTACTAGATATGTAATTTAAAATGGCTTTACAGGCAAATTTACTTGTTATCGTGTGCCGTACTGCCAATTTATAACGTGTGTTAATTATTAAATAAGGTGCACGACTCCAGAATAAGTATTAAACTTTAATAATTCTGTTATAAATTTCTTTTAATTTTTGTATGTAGCTCAAGGCTATTTTATTTAGAAAATTTATTTTCAATAACTATAATAATTTTAAATTTATTTTTTAATGCTATTTTCCTTGAATTCTGTTATTTTAAATTTAATCATATTTTTAATATTAAATTACCTGTGTTCCTTTAATGTTATTAAATATCACCCGCGTAAGTCCCGATCCCGTGGAAATATCGGGATTAAAAGTAGCCTATGTTAATGTGAAATGTGAATGTGGGTGAATGTAGCTTTCTAATAGTGATTTTTTTAAATCGGCACAGCAGTTTTTGAGTTTATTCATAACAAACATACAGACGCACACACACACACACAAATACAAATATTTCCTCTTTATAATATTAGTATAGATAGACTAGTTAAGGGTTCGATTCCCGCCGGGTGCAAGTATTTATGCTTATAAAATAAATATTTGTGTCTGGTCTGGGTGTCCTCTATGTATAATATGTATGTATTTCCAAAAGAAAAATAAAAATAAGTATTATATCCGTTGTCTAGTCACCGTAACACAAGCTTAGTCGCTTACCACGGGGCTAGTTAGCGCTGTGTGTTGTTCACAGAATTTATTTTATTTTATACATTTTTTTTAATATACAGTTTGGTTATATCTAGGTATTTATATAACCTATATTATATTCAACTTTGAGAAACGCGGTTCAGTTCTTACGTAACGTTCTTTCCGCACGTGAAAAAACGTTGTTTTTCCTATCTGAAACGGAGTTCCGTGGCTAATGTCCATTATCAAACTTACGTGGCCCAAATAGAGTCTGGTCAGCAAACGACCGGAAACACTGAAGCTTTCTAATGAAGTTATATTTTCTCTAATATAGTTCGGAAATTATTGAGACAGGTAAAACTTACTACATAATTATAGTGTGATTGTTGTGTTTGTATAGTTTTAATGGATTTACTTTTACTAATAATTCTCTATCTTTAATGCTTTGTCCTGACTGACTGACATACTGGTCAACGCACGTAGCCTAAACCACTGATAGTAGGTAAAGAGATAAAATTTAAAGTGTGTTTTCTTAATCATAGAAAGGCATCCGATAAGGAAGGGTTTTTCGGATTCCCCATAGGATCGAGACTTAGGCGGGTGAAACCGCGGGGCACAGCTAGTAAATATATAAATGTCATTATTAGTATGTAGTTACCTGCCGACATTATAATAACAGTATTTTGTCCTCAATAGAGGATGGATATTAAACAGCAATATATTGAGGAATCAATAATGTTAACATTAGTTAACATTACTGTAGTTAATATTACTAGAATATCGATATAATAGGAAGATATATTACTAGATTAAGGAGGATGATACCTCCTACTAATAATTATAGATATTATGTAATTTTTAATTTCAGGGACTTTTTTTAGGGATAAGAGCAAAGAAGTAGATTGGTACATAAACGACTTATTTTTCCGTTTTAATCCTGTGGTCTCTTGTTCAGGATTGATCTTTACAGGTCTCATTTTCAGGATTTAATCCCGAAGAAGAGACCTGTGAAGGTCTTAAAACGTTGAGCATTGAAACAATGTTAAAAAGTAATAAACAGCACGCGATTAAACCGGAAAATTAGTTTAATATCAATCCAAGATCGTGAAAGAAGAAAAAACTATAACCTACGAGTTAAGTTAAAATAAACACTAGTCGAAACCGTCTCTTTTATACAAATCAAATATTATTCGGTATTAATTGGTGGATTTAGTTTCTTGAATGAGGTCGAGTGTCGCTCCAAGATCACTGGGATAATTACACTATTGACGACTGTGTCACACCATTCATCAATGAAAGCTCCAATTAGAAATCAATCTGTTACTATTTTAGATGCTTTAGACGATTTTTTGACTGTGAGACCTAACGAGCAATTGTATTGACGGCCTCAATGCCGCGTTGGGCAATGTAGTAGATAGTTAATCTAACTCTTAGGTAAAACAGACTGCTAATAATAGATTCTTACTTTAAAAAAAAACAAAGTATAAATATTTTATTTAGATTTTTCTTCTGTTTTCGCGATGTTGTATTGAAATTAAAGACATTTTTTATCCTGAAGAAGGTACCTGGAAAGGTCTCGAAACGTTGAGCGTTGTAACAATGCTAAAAGTAATAAACACCACGCGATTCAAACCGAAAAAATGTCTTTAATTTCAATATTTTATTTGTCGGTTTAAAAAGAACACAACCTAAATAATACAATGCAAACAAAGAACAAATAAAAAACAAAATACGTACGCAAACAGCAACCCATCGGGAGGGGGAAAGGAAAAGGAAGTAAGAAGTGATAACAGTGGGAGGGGAAGATTGACTTAATTTATATCTGTAAATATATATTAAGTAGGTATAGGTACTAAATTGTAGAATCGTGTGTCATTACTTATAAACGATAACTAAGTTTATGTAACGTTTGTCACTGTCTGTTAACTTGAAACTTTATGTCACAGTAAGAGACAAACGTTACATAAAGTTAGTCATAGTTTATAAGTAACGGGAAATGTTTAATTTCGTATCCATTGAGGGCACGATACTATGAGTCTTCATCTTCTCTCCCGTTTCTCATTTCTATGTTGTGGGTCGGTACACCAAGTCGTTCTTCTCCATTTCTTGTTGTTCCCTGTCAACTCGTTTATTCCCTTTCATCGCACGTTTGTCCCTGCCTGAACGGTACATGGTAGGTACTGTGTATTTGTCGTTAAAATCATAAAAATCGACTATTCGATATACGAAACGATACTTTGTATGTCATAAAAAGCAATGATACATTGGTATCATCGTAAATCGAATGAATACAAGAGGAACCGACTTTAATGATATATTTATTATGTCTATTAAATGATCGTATTACTGTTTAAACCTTCAGTCCTTGCAGACTACTTACAGACTTTGTGTCGGCCGATATTTGGCGACCAATAAATAAATTGTACTATCCCTCTTTTAAAACTAACTAAAGCGTAATTGCGATTAAACTTATTATGAATTTTATCGAGTATCGAGAAGATACCTAGCTTAAAATTAAGTGAAAAGTTCATTTCGGGGACGTAACTTAGGCCGAAAACGGGTTGTTCTAGACTTGTATTAGAGCAACTTTTGTTCTACCACTGCACTGATAGTACAAGATTTTACTACTATAGGATATTTAAGATATTTTTTTAAGATTTTTATGAGGTTATTCTACATAATAAACAGCTATTTTTTATATAAAAGGGAATTAGATTCTGATAGTAAAAGCTATCAGAATCTAACTTGGAACTTTAACAGAAATATACCTACTTTGGATAGTAATAGCATGACCTTAAACTCGAAAAACAGCTGTTTTACAAGTAAACTTTAATATCAAGATTTTTTTAAAATTGTTCGAATATCCAAAAGTCATAGAACAACAATAATTTTTCGCCTAGACGTCTAGAACAAACCGCATTTGGATTAAATTACTGCCCTCAAAACACGCTGCATATCATAAAATATACCCATAGTGACTTTCACTTACCTTTTTGTTTCTAAAAGAATAGCCATGATAGAAAGTTTTCAGTTTGCGAAACTTTAAGTAGGAAGGTACCTTTATTATGTAGGTAGGATACGTCCGTGACCGTTACGCTTCGGCAAACAAGAGGGAGGATTTTTGCGTCCCTCGTATATACGAAATGTAGGTAAGAGGACTTCTTGGCTGGATGCCACGACAGAAAGGCGGCGACTAAACCTTCACAAGGACCGATAACAACAAACCTACTGCCTAATCTTACATGAATCAGAAACCTATACACATACATACATACAGAGTACAAAATTGATTATTTTTGAAACGAAGTTTAAGGGTTAGGTATATACGAGCTGAACTCAAAATCGATGTCGGTTTCAACGAAAAATGTTGATTATTTCATGACGGATTTTTTTCTTTGAGTATGGATTGTAAGTTACACTGTTTTCTACATTTTAGTGCAGTTTCCAGACAAATATGTCGAAGGGTGTTAAAGTGTTATCCACATTTTAGCTTGAACAGTCAATTTTTTACTTAAAGGTGGTTAGACTTTAAAACAATAAGATTTTTTGTCTTGAATCTGCACCAAAATATAGAAAACTATGTCACCTACAATCCATACACACACAAAAAATTTCAACAACATTCCCTTACGAAATAATCCACAATTTTCGATGAATCCGTCAGGGATGTTGAGTTTAGCTCGTATACCTCTTAGCACTAGGTGCTAGGCGCTTAGGCAGAGTAACTTGATAAATATCGTCACGTAATGTGTTTGATGCGTGTGTATACGTGCGAATATCAAGTAGCGGACGCGACTTCACTGATAGCATCAGTTTTTTTCTTTAATATTCCTTTATTTGCCTAAGGAAAGGCCTATGTTTCTGACGATCACGCCATTTTTGTTTTTCTTATCACAAAGATAAAAAGTAAAAAAACATAGAAAGATTTTATTAGTGCGCTTTAGCACGTTAACGTGTCTGCGTAGTTGTTAGACAAGGCAGTAGCAGTCGCCGAGTTTTGGGCTAAGATTTTGTAGGGCATTTGACGCAGTTGACACGAATAAAAAGAAGTTGGCGCGAGCAGGAGTATTCACGGACATAGCTATTAAATAAAAAATAAAAAGAAATAAAGAAATGTTTCACTGTGCCGATGTACATGAAGTCTGGAAAACCTCGAAAGGTCGGGCGTCGCAAAGTCCTTAATTAAAAAAAACATCGCTAAATTCGTTTAATTTCATAAAGAAAATCATCCAGTTTGTTGAAGTTTTAGACAGATTTTGCTGTGCCAAGATAAATAAATATACAAAGTGTACATGTTTTTTCTGTTATAAAAAATAAGTATAATATAAATAAAAACATTCAATGTGAAAAGGCTAACCAATTAACGGCCTAAGCAATGCAAAAAGAAACTCGTTTCACACGCAAATTGAAAGTAAACGAACGTCTTAAAACGAAAACAGACTGCCGACATTTTATTAAATGGTAAATAAATAAAAGGAACATAGAATATCTCAGCGGTACTACGATACTATGATACCTCAGTCGGTAGGTACTATGATATCTCAATGTTTATACTACCGAGACATTTTCTACCGCCAACGCAAACTCATTGTCGTCATTAAGAAATTAAGAGGGAAGTGTACCTCTTTCTCCGTAGAAACGTAGTCGACTGTTTTCTCCCTGGATAAAGACAATAGAGCAGATATTATGTATATGCCATAAAACCTAAATCTCCCGTGACAAAAAAAAATACGTAGGGGACGGTATTGTTTTTTTTTTTCAATTTTCTAAAATTACAATAAAAATAAAATTTATATAAATTAGAACATGAAAAAAAAGCAAAACGTAGGGGCATGGTCAATGGTCATGTCTGATATAGGGTTTTTGGCATATTTTGCCTTATATATGCCTAATATTGTCTTTATCTGGGGAGGAAACAGTCGACTACGTTTGTAACGAGTAAAGTTAGTATGGATTTTGTTTTTTTTTTATTGTTTTGTTTTGTTCAGTTTATTTGAATAGAGTAAGTAGACGTTCCTCTTAAGGTTGAAATCAATGATTGTGTTTTATAATGAAGCAATGTTAATGAGTACTACCAATACAAAAATGAAAATAAAAATTCAGATTTAAAAGTTTGAAATTACGACAATCGGCTACCGTCTCAAGTCTGCGTTCGTCCATAATGGAAAGCATTTCGCAAAATGAAATCCGCGGCTTTTAAATATTTGAATTCGTAATTTTCCAAGTTTTTAAAGGTGGTATTGAGATAGCGTTCCATAATACTCGGAACTGAGATAACATTCTTTTATGTCTGCGTTAAAGTTTTTACAGCAGTATTAGGAGATATTACCCCTAGGGTACTACTTCGGTTTTTTGTGCTGACCAATTCTGATATGTTTTTGATTAGGTAGGTATATTTTAAATGCGGTTAGGTCATAGATTTAGTTAGTAAAAAGTTAGGTGAAAATAATGAAAATCTACGAGACTTGTTTAAGTTGTTTTTTTATTATTTTAAGTAAGTGTTTGATCGGTGTTTTACATGTAGTAAGTTGACTGACAATTTGGTCTGAGATGTAGCACATCTGATCCCTAGTTGCTGAAAAAGAGCAATCACTTGGTGGGATAACAATTTGGTCTTATCTTGCTTTGGCTTAAGTGTCACCACCGATGACTCAAGTCGTTATCCCAAACGGATTTGTCAGAGTTCCGGTACGTAGACCGGTTCAGCAACTAGGCTGAACCGGCCTACGTACCGCCTTGATTAGTAGCAAGGCGAGTCCGATAAAAGTCGTTCCACTACAGCATTCTACCGTAGAAAACTCAAAAGTTACCTCAGTTGAGCGTGCTACATCTTAGACCTAGTCACCTATATGTAGTACATGTACTGACAGGATATAAATAAGAAGATAATAATAGTATGTTTGTACCCCGTACTATTTTAAAGCTCCAAAAAAAAACCTTTATCATTTTCGTAGTTCGTTGCTACGACGTAGCACTTTTTGCTACAAGTCTGTAAATCACAAGAGTTTCGTACATTTTATGGTTAAAAGTTGGCCAAACGCGTGTCATAGGAAGGATTCTCGTTCATCAAGTAACCCTAAAAACCAAGGTTTGTTGCCACAATACTCAGATATTATGATTTCTTATACGCCTCACTCTCAAACAACAACAATGTTGATTGGCCCCACGGGAGAGTAACCGATAAAATCTTACTTTATCTCGATACCTATGATAGATAACGTAAGAGCAGACCGAAAACTTTGTACTCCGTGGCAATATTTGTTACACTAAGTTTTAACTCAAGAACGGCTGAACCGATTTGGCTGAAAATTGGTGGGGAGGTAGCTTAGAACCAGGACATAAGTTTTTGTTTGCCTTGAACGCGAAACAAAGTTCGCCGGGTCAGCTAATTATGACTAAATAATGCTTTTCATGTTGCCCAATTTTTCTTTAACATCAAAATTAACATGAGAAACTGCAGAGCCAAGCTACCTATAAATAAAGGTTGTAGATAGTAAACGGGGACGTTATTTTCTATACATTACTCCCGTGGGGAAGGTTTTGTTTACCTTTGCTTAAACTTTGTTACAAAACTGCTCGAATATGTTGCGGCAAAGAAAGTTATAAGCTAAACAACGTACGGTGAAAGCGATTTAAATATTCACGAGTAAAGGAAACTTCGTTTTTAATTTTCTTGGTAAGCTCGTGGTGATAGAAGAAACGTTTCTTTCTTCGAATCGTTACTGGTACAGTAGGCAACAAAAGTCATAGTATTAAAAGTATGAGAAATCGAGAACGCTTGGGGATGGATTATTATTTTATTTGTTTTGTTAATTTATTTAGTTTAGTTCTTTTTTCTTGTGTTTTTAAGAAGTTACTTACAAAATAAATTACCTACTGTTGAAATTAAAGACATTTTTCGGTTTGAATCGCGTGGTTTTTATTACTTTTAGCATTGTTACAACGCTCAACGTTTCGAGACCTTTCCAGGTCTCTTCTTCAGGATAGACTAAGATGTGATTTGTCATTCTAATGTATTAAAAAAGTTACAGTGAGACTACCGTCTCATTATTAACAACTATTAAAATGTTATCAAAAACGTTCCTGTCTACGCAGGTTCCAAAATTGCAATGATTATTATTTACTTTATTGTTAAATTTTATTATTAAACTTTATTATTTAATTTTAACTCTATTACTTTTATTTACTTTATTATTATTTTACTTTATTATTTACATTTTATTTAGCCTATCATTACCAACTATGCACAAATCACCTTTCAACGATTAATTTATCACTACGTGACTTCACAAACGCGCCCCTTCATGAGAAGAAGTCACAAGAAACTCCTGGGGGTTGTTTTATGGTGACTCATGCTTACATCAAATTTATTCTAATCAAAAGCTAATATAAAATACTATATTCTACAACCGGCAAAAGTGGCTGACAGTGTCCTGTTGTCTAGCAGCAGTTGTTGGCTGGGCCAACAACTGCTGCTACCGCTGCACTGAACTGCTGCAACTGCTGCTGCTGCTGCTGCTTGCCGAACTATAAATATTTTAATATTAGATACCTATTCAAATACGTACCCCCCAAACCCCCTGCTAATTGCTATCTAACTATCTAAAGCACGGAAAAACTAAACGGAGCACCCCGACTTCGTTAGGTTAGGTTAATGTTAGAACATGATTACACGCAGCGCTTTGGCTTGCGAGCGAAGCGAGCGTGCCGCGGCAGCGGTCGCCAAAGCGCCTAATTCTGTAAATAAAAAAGGCGTGATGTATAAAAATTGAAACGCTGTCTACGCAAAAAAAACACGTTACATACATTACCTATGCGTCAACCGGCATTCTATACAATGCCTAGGTATTCCATACATTTCCTAGGTAAAGTGTAAAATAGTTTGAACATTCAATATCATTTCACACATTGCCTGGACGACCCCGGCATTCTATACAATACCTAGGAAATGTATAGAATGCCTGCATTATACACATTGCCTATAACATATATATATAATTGTAAACCCGATGGCGGATAACCACTTTTAAAGATTCAAAGGTTTATTTGCAAAAAGCATGGCATTACAATAGGTGTTTTATTAGGTGTAGTGTGTCACATACTTACCCAACATTTGGCATGCAAAGTTAAAGGTCACATAAAATTAAAGTTAAATTCGACATTAAGAACGAGGCGACTCTTACCATTTTCATACAAACTTAATACCAAAATAAATTATGAAAAATTTAGTTTTCTACCTTAATATCGATATTATTCGGATAATAAAACGAAGAAACATTTTTTCATTGAAAAATGTTTCATTGAAAAATGTTTCTTCGTTTTATTTCATTTCGAATGAATATTTTGGAAAACCTTGTGATGGGGACCCTTTAAAAGTAAAATCTTAATCCGAATAATATCGATATTAAGGTAGAAAACTAAATTTTTCATAATTTATTTTGGTACCTATTAAGTTTGTATGAAAATGGTAAGAGTCGCCTCGTCCTTAATAAACAAATATTAAAACATTAAGTGCTTTCGTTCCTCACTGTACCTACATACGTAGGTCGATACTGCAATTAAATTTCAATCGCCTACCTTCTTGCATTTTATATCGATTGTAATTTCCTTTCCATCGGTGGAAATTACTGTGGCACTCAATAACGACAGCAAAGGAATCCTATATGAAGTTAACCTATAAATATTGTACTACATTGCACACAGCGCCCTCTTGCCCCAAACTAGGTAAGTTAAGATAGATAGATAGATAAAAACTTTATTGCACCAAAAATTTACAAAACACATTACAAAAACTTACAACTAATTTTAGAATAGGTACAATGGGCGGCCTTATCGCTAAAAGCGATCTCTTCCAGGCAACCTTTGGATGAACAAGAATTGCAGGAGGGGATGGGTGGGTATAAACGCGGTATAAGATGGGTGCGAGGTTTAGAATAAAATACTTTTCTGTTCAACGGTTATTTTATAATACTTCTGTCTGTTTGTAAATATATATTATAGTAGCAGAGCAACATTCACAATTACCCCATATCTTCCTGTGTTTGTCGTAAAAGGCCACTAAAGGAACTGAGGGAGACTAGCAAACCTTAAGTTCTCCTCGTGCGATGGCGGATAAACTGCTTGGTTCCTAGGGCGGTAGATGTAAGGCAGGTGACCGGCCGTGAATTTATTGCCAAATCTATTTGCTTTTGTATGGTCAATCAACCAACCTACTGCGTCGACCCCAAATAAAAATAAACGATTTGGGGTTTAGCGGACCCCGAGCTCCCGAGAGGGATGCAATCGGGAACATCGCTCGGTTGAGAAGAATCCTGAATACTCTGCCGCCTTTCTAAAATCGCATGTGAACAGTATCTAGGTAATTCTGGGTATCTAATATTCAAAGTACGCCAATGTAGATCGATTACTATCAAGCGAGCTAGGTAGTGGTCAAAAAGTATCACAAAAAATCAGACACATCAAGGCTTAGAAAATTGGGTCACGCTCATTACTTGGTGGATGTTGGCTGTTAGCGTCACCGCAAGCTAACGAGGTTTCCCGTATAGCCTTCGGCGTTACAGGGCACGGGCGGGCGGTACGATGTTCCTGTTCCAGCTCGCTCGAAGCCTTGCCTCGGCGGTCTTTATCTACGCTTAATTACAGGATAATTATTAACAATCCTTATTGTCATTGAAAAATAATACTTAATCTGTTTTTTGGTCGGTTCATAATAACAATAAGCTTGACCAATTGTCCACTACATCTAATAAACCATAGGTAGGCTTATATGGGAACCCCCTTAAATATTTGTTTTGATTTGGTTTAAGTATTTGTTGTTATAGCGGCTACAGAAATACAATATTATCTGCAAAAAAACGTAACCCCTGCCCTGTCCCATTTTTACCCTTTAGGTACGGAACCCTAAAAAGCATACTATTGTGACAGTGCGGCGCCTTTGAAATAAGATAAAAACCAAACAAATCTAAAGTAGGTAAATTCACAAATAATAAAGAAATGGTAATGCCGTAAAACAAATCAAACGAGTTCTAAATTGAACTAAAAATGTGCAACTCGTTTTATATCCATGTCTATTTGATAAAATTGGTCAATTTCACGCGACTATAAAACTGATTTACTTTTTACCCGACTGCTAAAGGAGGGTTATTTCATAATACAGTTTTTAATAGTTTTGTGAGATGATTTGTAATGACTACGCCCGGTGAATATCATTTTAACTCGTCGCTATTTTTACGACTGCGACTGTTATAAAATAAATTTACTTCAAACGTCCGAGTTTAATTAAAAACTTTATAATATTAAAAACTAGCTGCGTCTCGCGGTGTCACCCGCGTAAGTCCCGATCACGAGATTTAAAGTAGCCTATGTTACTCAGGGTGAATGTAGCTATCTAATGGTCTAAGAATTTTTGATATCGGACCATAAGCTTTTGAGTTTATTCATTACAAACATACATACGAGTACACACAAACCCATACAAAAATACAAATCTTTCCTCTTTATAATATTAGTGTAGCGTACTTTGATTTCTGTACAAATGGTAGATTTTTGATGTTTTGTTAGAACCCCTCTCTGAGTTCCTGTAATTACCTTCCGGGAAAGCTTATTTATGGAGAGGGTCCTTTTCTACGTACATTTTTAATTCGGTCCAATTATGAACGCATATATTTCGCGCCCCAAATAATTTTGATACCGACCCAGCCTTTTACCGAGCAGCAGCAGGTGTTCTCTAATTTATGGAGACTAAGTAGGTAACATTCAGAGTATTATTAAATTGTTTTATAATTTAATCTGTGCTCCATGGTTTATTTAGACGAACGTTTTATTTACACAAGTTAGGGGTAGGGGTTTTCTAGTCGAGTCTGTAGTATTTACTTAGCCCTGTATTTATAGCGAAGACGAGTAATCACTTTGTAAGTATTACTCTGTAAAAGAATAATATTAGTGAGTGTTATAACACTAGTCAAGTGTCGGGACTAAAAACTAAATATTATTCTTTTACAGAGTTGTTATGAAGTTCCGAAAAGTAACGCCTAATACAATCAATTATTTTGTAAGTATTGTTTAGTATTGTAATTGTCTCACTCTTGTCAGTGATTATTAACGTCTGTGAAAATGTGACAAAGATTTTACTTAGCCAGAGTAATTACTCGATTCGTCCTAAAATACGGGTGTTGACTACTGTTGTCCCACATTCGTTCTTTGTATATGATATATTTTCTTCAGGCAGATGTATCAAATCATAGTTCACAATTAAAAAATGAAGTATACAACGCACCAAAACTGCTGCAAAAAGCAGCCGAAACTGCTTGCAGAGACATGCTATTTGGAGGACATGTTCCTTGTGATGTGTCCCCTAAAAAAGGGTTTTTGGAAAGGGGGTCGGGACCTGAGCGGGAGTCACTATTAGTGTACACTATAGGTGTCACTATTAGTGTTAGTGTGTATTAGTGTATTCACTATATACTGAATTAAATATATGAATCCTGATTGTAAAAAATATTTATTATGTTTTACTATTTTTCACAGCGACCACGGTCCTTTTGCAAATATATTTTCAACATTGTGTGATTTCATTCGTGTAGGAAATGCGTAGCTGGAGCGGCGAGAGTTATTCACGAAAAACTCTTGCCGTGCGAAATTATTGGAATTTAAAGTGTGTCGATTTGTTACACGTAGACCCGACAAATGTAACATATAAGCGAGAATGATTTGAGGGTTTACAGTTTCCGTACAGCACTATACTTTGCCGATTTTCCTTTGACGTTGACTTTTTGGCCCTTTCAATAGCTACAAATTACCATAAAGCAAAAGGCACCAAAGTGCAACGCATCCTAAAACTCTCTAAAAAACACTTTCTCGAGCAGCTCTCTAAGCAGTTGGCAGTTGGTCCCGGTTGTTATCTCAGATATTAGTCATTAAGTCAAGTTAGAGGCCTTAGCCTTAGAGCGACCTGAAAACTTTAAAACTAGGTGAGCCACACCACTACACGAAATGAAAGAAGAATCCTTAAACTACGTTCTCATTTAGATTACCTACAATATAGAGCCTTTGTCAAATAAAAATGTTATAGGCCTGCTGCAGATGAAAATCTAAACCCAATAACCGAACCGAATTATAACAAAAACACAGAAGAAGGCCGATTGCATACGACACAGAGCACTCTCTGGTGTATTAATGCTCGAGTAGTGATATGCCTCTGACGACGGCTCGACCTTTTTTTTAACAATGTGCATTTAATATTTCTTTTGTTTTATTATTGCTCAAGGCATTTGTAAAATTCCAAATTCTAATATATTGGAGCTCGTAAAAGTTCCCTACCTATTCGTAAAGACTAGGTTAAATGCCTCTCGCTGTATCATTTCTTATGAATACGACGTTCACGCTAGAAGGCTTGTTGACACCGTGTTTTCATCGGGGTCTTTTTCAAAGAAACTTGTTTTCTTAAATTAAAGTTGCGTCATTGTAAGCTGTATGATATCAAATGTATATTAGATACACACACATGGATCCAATACACATAAACATGCAAATTTTATGATTTGTCGTTCAGTTATAATTATAATTGCATGTCTATGTGTATTGTTGCATTCAAATTTGAAATGTACTTGTGTGCGTTAATGCGGAGGTGATGCGTGTCATTTCAGCTTAGAGAGACTCTACCATTAGTTATATTATTTTAACCCTGCACTACCGATAATATGACAAGCTTAAGAGGAAAGTCTCCATTCTCTTTCTCCATACAAACGTAGTCGACGTTTTCCTCCCTGGATTACATTACAGCAAATATGTGTATGCTATAAAACCTAAATCTGTCATGACTATGCATCTACCTTTTCATTTTTTTATTTTTTATTACTATTCTAATTAGAAAAATCAAAAAACAAAAGGTAGGTGCATAGTCATGACAGATATAGGTTTTACGGCATAACCATATTTGCTCTAATGTCTTTATCCAGGGAGGAAAACGTCGACTACGTTTGTATGGAGAAAGAGAATGGAGACTGTCCTCTTAACGCAACAATTATCTTTTCAAATCTTCTGAGGAAATAAGATGACAATACTAGTACTAATACAGTCGTAAAATGAACCGTTTTTATCGACAATATGGGAACTTGTCAAAATTAACTTCGAGATGAACTTTTCCGAAAAGGGTAGACTTAAATAAACCCAGAAATTCGTCAGACATCGGAAGGGATTACGGTCATTGTACTTCAACCTATAAATAGATGTTGACCTTTATAATGCTATTACGAAACTTTTCTGAATGCGACATTAGGGTCTCATCTTGGTAAGTAGGTACCTACGGCCTAAAATTCAAAGAAGGTACCTAAGTGCGAGCTTGTCGCGTCCCCTTAGCGCCCTCGTCTGAACAAAAGATTGAATACATACACAGGTGCCCGCAAAAAGCTTTTTTCCTTTCAAATCTCCGTTGGAATGGCATTCGCTGGCTCTCAGACTAGCGTGAATGCAATTCAACTTGAATTTGGAAAGTCTAAACTCTATCATGCTCGTGGCGCTGTGGACCTATTCGGTGTTCAGCTAGCTGATTACGTAACTCTGTTGCTAACAAATCTTGATTGAAACAATTGTAATTGTTGAGTTTTGCGTTTCAGAATATACAGTTTGACAGTTACAGTCGCTAGTTTTAATTTCAATGGCAATTTGTTAGCGACTGAATGACGTGAAAAATGATGGTAATCATCAATTTCAATAGTTTTAATCGAGATTTTTTAGCAAGACACTTACGTAATAAGCCAGGGCCGAAGATTTAAATGGTAAAAAGTGGAACTAAATTATAGTAGAATGAAAACCATTGGAAAAGGAAGAGAGTATACAAAAGTTACAGGAAAAATAAATTACGGGCGATTTCAGGTCGGGAACCCCCACCCGGTGGGTTGTTAAGGGTAATAAACGGTTTTTCTTGATTTTCAGCAAAACTACAAGTCCTATGGAAAACAGTTAAATGGCAAAGTAATAATACCTACTACCTATATAATAACAATATATGGCATATAATCAGGTATGAAATAAATTAGCTGACGCTCGGAAGCTAAAACTAACTTTCTCTACAATATTTAATGCTGTCTTGGATGTAATGCATTAGGATTTAATTTTATTTATTCACTAGCTGCGCCCTGCTCTTACACTCGCGGTAGTCTCGATCCAGAGCGGTCGTAGTTTCTCGTTGATTGAACGATGTCTTCTTGTTGGATTTTGATGTAACGTATAACACGACCTTCATAGGTAACAGTGCTATTATAATGAAAACTGGATTTCTATATAATTTGTTATCATCATAAGTTTTTAAATGCATAAGGAGTTAAAAGAAGACAAACACAAACTATAAATTATTGTCTTTCCTAAAGTGTCCAAGATTCATTTTTTTATATTTGCTTCCAAGTACAGACTTTTGGTCCTCTCTTCCTTTTTTTATAAACAACAATATAAAGTAACATTATAATAAGATAGTGCCGCATTCTTGAAGCATGGGAATAAAACAGGGGGTTAGACGGCAGCTGCTTCTAACTCATTTTTTAATAGCCATAACCATAATTTACTAATTAATAATAACATTCATTTTCCTTTCATAATTCCATCAATAAAAACCGCAATAAAAATGCGACATTTTGGTAATCTCATATCTCTAATTTACCTACAGAAATTCAATAAAATAAAATACTTACCTTCAAAATATCCCAAATCTAATATTAAACGAGTTACTGAAGTGTGAAACGGTTTAGATTAGGTAACCCGAGGCGAAATATTCATGGCAGCTCGTGTATTTGTTTAGATTAAAGTTGGAGCAATAGTCGAGTGGTTGAGATTTTATGTAAGCGAGCGTCTAATCCGACAGTTGAGAGGAGTCGCAGCAAATACGGCGAGATTAATGACAAGGATGTACGGTAAGCCGTACCTGGGTCGAGACGGTAAGAGCATGGCCTTGTCCTAGTACTGGGGTCGTCTATATATAGCTCGTTCCTGGCCCCTCCCTAACTGCACCACCCCCGCGCCTCGTCAATGGTGCTATTTAGGGCAAAAGCGAATGTTTTACAGGAATCGTAAAGTAAATATTGAAAGCGACGATGACTTTATTTATTGACTTAAATAGCTATACTTACCTAAGTTTATGTTGGAACGAATTGGTGTATTGTGGATAGAACGTTTTGTTTGGTTATTGTTAGCTTCTGATTTAGGGTTACAATTTTTTCGCAAGATTCTTACATTATTTTGCAGGGTTTTAATTATTTTGAGAGAAACGTAACAAACGGACGATATTTTATATTTAAACGCTAGTAATTTCATTATCCATATAAAATAACTGTATTAGACGGCCTCTGTGCCGCGTCAGACGAAAGTCCGACTGCAATGCAGAAGGTTTCGGATTCGATTTTCGCCGGGTGCAAGTTTTTATGCTTAAGGGCCCTATACTGAAAAACTGAAAATCCATGTCGGGCGCATCGAAAATTGTTGATTATTTCATGACGGAATGTCGTAGAACTTTTTTTTGTGTACAGATTGTAGGCGACATTGTTTCCGATATTTTAGTGCAGTTTCCATACAAATATGAAACGTATTGAAGCCTATCGACATTTTAGCCAAATCAGACATTTTTTGTCTAAAATTTGGAGAGGCTTTGTTTGCACCAATAGGAGGTTCTTGTCTTAAAACTACACCAAAATGTAGGAAACAATGTCACCTACAATCTGTGCACAAAAAAAAGTTCTACGACATTCCGTCATGAAATAATCAACAATTTTCGATGAGCCCGACAGGGATTTTCAGTTTCAAGGTCGTTGGCGTTGATACTCCTCTTAAAAACAAATATTTGATTCTGGTCTGGGTAGTTTCTATTTATCATACATATGTATGTATTTACAAAAAAAATGTATTATATTTAGTATATATTCGTTGTCTAGTACCCATAGTACAAGCCTAGTGCTTAGTTTGGGGCTTGATTGCACTGTGTGAAATGTCGTGAAATAGGTATTTATTTATATTTTTTAATTCTCCAAGCTTCCTATGTTCGAGGTCAACATAATTTACGGAAAAAAAATGTTTCTTGTCTTTGGTCCTTAAATAATTTGATTGTCCGTTTTATTTGTCTCTAACAACAGTCTAAAAAACAGGGACAACTTCAAAAACAATCGTTCGTTATTCTGTAACAAGATTTTCTTTTTAGAAAATAAACAGAATTATATGAATTGTGTGGATAGGCAGTGTTAGTAGGTACCTGACAAAAATATCTTTCGACATGAACTTCCGTGTATTTCTTGGAAAAGCAACAGTTACTACATTGATTTTCAATGACAATAAAATATACCTATAGGTATATGTCACGATCTTTTTGTGCAAAATTTTCGTAAACACATTGATGTCTTTTGGTATTAATATCTAACGAATTCCTAAACATTTTTTTACGATGCACGAAAACATAGGTTTCGCTGGGCGTATTCCGACGTAGCCTCATAATTGGGCCATTGCACGTGATTTTAAGACGTGGGATTCCTCGCGATGTTTTCCTTCACTGTAAGAGCAATCATAATAGCGCACGTATATATTTCTTAAAGCCACGATCTTTAGTATGAAAGTCCAAAACCGCTTCAAGGTTAGGAAATGGAACCTAACTACCAAATGAGTTGTACCATAGACTTAAAGATGTACTTACCTGTTTATTTTATTAAATTATTGATTTTTAATTAGTTATCCATTTGTATCATACTTGATAAAGAAATATAATCAATTATCAATCAAAAAACTATATCAACATACCATTGTATTAACAACAACTAACTTACAAAGGAAGTTCTTTTAATCGTTAATCATTAAATTGTTTTCAACAGGCTGAATGAGACCTCCAAAGTTAGCTATTTGAATTCACATTCTAAACTTAATCATAATTATTTTAGTTTCGTCATTAATTTGTGAACTTATTCAAACTTTAAATTACTTCGAAGGGTTAGGGAGATCGTTTCAGAAACTTTATTTGTTCACAATAGTGGGGTGAAATTACCGCGTAGGTAATTCATATTATGTCTACCTATTTTAGACCGGTCACTCAATGTCATTTGGTGTTCGTAAATATCACCATAAGGGTGAGTTTTCACTGAAGCGGAGCCTATACCCCTACCATGAGTTGCTACGTAAAATACGTACAGTACTGTAACGTAAACAGTTTGTCCTTGTGCACAGCGCGCCCGCTCCCGCTGTTCCCTGCCGCATCGTTTGCGAATTGTCGACGCGCGACCCGATATTTTGCGTTGCGGACATGCCCAAACTGTTTACGTTACAGTGTACCAACTTATGGTAGGGGTACTGAATTTCTCAATCACACTGTTTCCACAAATGATAAGTGGAGTCAATTCTGGTCCGTTCCATCCAGCTTTAGTAGAAACGCAGCATTAGTCTGGGATTGGAATCGGGATATAATCTTAGATGAAAACAAAAATAGTAGATACGGTATATTCTAACATTGCGTATTCGAAAAATGAGATAGAAACACTTACATGCGTTTTCATAAAATTATTGTATTTAAAAACATTTATAACATAAAATGATTCAGGCATTTGTAAATAAGCAAAAAGGCATTCTTATGGATTTCAAAAAGACAATCGCAGTGTGACAGCACGTGCTCACGCGACAACGGTTCGACATACGACTGAGGCTAGTGCGTCAGCTAGACGCAGTTTTATCGTCTCATTTTCCGAGACTGGGTACCGTATCTTTAGTTTTTTGTTTTAATCTAAGGATATAATGTAGATTATGTGTCTAATGGGATTACGATGTACAATCGCAATTGGTATAATTTTCAGTAGATATTTGTAATGTTGTAAATGTAACAGACTTTCTAAATATGTTTTTTTTTTCGTTTCTCATGCAAATTCTGTCTCGACTCGAGTCGCTTTTTTACTTAAAACATATTTTCTTAGTACAGTAACCCTACTTTCCTCTATTTCTCTGATTAAAGGTGACATTTACGGCAACATTCCTAGTTTCATAGAAACTGTTATATGTACAGTTATATGTACATGCATATTACTGTGTATAAAACAGTTTCTAAATCAGTTGGTATGTATGTTTGTTGCTCTTTGCAAACCGTTTATATTAGGGTGTAAGTATTAGAGCTCAAACACGGCTATTAACAAACGCGATGTAAGATCTAGCTAGTGGGAATACACTTATGTTTTGTTTTTGTCCGTCAACTATGAAAGCTGGTGCGACTGTAGTACGCGTTTATTAATAAGTCAGAAATAGTTTCACCAATCTCCAAGTCGCCATGTCCCATCCTGCCAGTATATATAAATCAGCTATTTTGCATTGCAACAAGCCCGCAAGAAACATGACCATTGGCGAAAGATAATACCAAACGAACAAAGAGCTAGGACAACGAGTAGGTACCTATTCTTTCTTGAAGTTTTGGTGTAAACGAAAGCTCGTTTTCTCGTTTACACCTAAAGATCAACGAGCAAAAAAGCGAACTAAGAACAAGAATCTTATTACAACTAGAACTATAAATGACCTAACGTGATTTAGGTAAATTTACTTGCTGCAAAGGCAAAAAGCTTTTTAGATGACCTGATCTTACTGAGCTTTACATCAATCTAACGATTGCTCCTTGCTCATTCAAATCTCTAGAAAATATAAGAACGCTTTGAAGAGACCGTTTCTGGGAATGAGCACGCCGGAACATGTAAGAATTTTAGCAAGTGTTCGAGCGCTCTAGTGCCGTTTACATCAAGCAAACAGAACAGCGAAAGAAAGCCAGCCATTTGTTAGTATGGATAGAATGAGCATTCGCTCGTTTGATGTAAATCGGCCTTTAGATAGCGCCATCTAACGAGCAATTTGGAGCGTGTTCAGAAAAAAAAGGATTCTAAAAAAGATCATTTTGAATAGTATCCATTTATACCCTCAGTTTTTGCAGCTATAAGTTACCTCGTTATATATTAGTTCTTGTAAGGGTTGAGTTCACGGCTCATTACGTGACTATGCAACTCGTTCCTCGAAAGCACCGCGTCACTCTTACCCTCTAATTACATTGTTTAGCACGGTAATTAAATTATATTGAAGCGTTTTAGTGAATTTACTCTATTATTGTACCGCTTTTGTGTGCCAGAGAATAAATTTGAAAAGTTTTGACTATGAAATATGAAAATGAGCTGTAAGATTTAGAAGATTCACTGGTGATAAGCGCACGCTAACAAACGACTTCCGCCTTGAACGGTGTTGCAAGTTTGTTGGTCATTTTGGTATTTTCAAACAATACCTAAGTTGTAAAGGATGGGTAAAATGCATTTGTTAATTCCACGGCGCGGCGTAAGTCACAGACATAGGTAGACGAACATTAAGTAGCTTGGTCATGAAAACTGATTGTTGCGGATTCGAGTCCCGCCTTACGTTGTTTTATTATGTATTTAGATGTATTTTTCCTTGAAAATATTTCTAAGTTTACAATAACACAACAGACCTTAGGACAACTAGACATAATGATATTCGACATTGGTTCATGGTAAAAATCTCTAAGTGCCTCAGGGGTTTCTTTCATACTCCTTACCATTTCACTTCGTGAATGGAATCAGTTAGAGTCTTTTCTGACATGTCATTGTGTACAACTTGGGAACTTTAACGACGACCTCGGTGGCGCGTCGTGCGAAAGCGCGACTGCAATGCAGGAGGTTGCGGGTTCGATTCCCGCCGGGTGCAAGTATTTATGCTTAAAAAATAAATATTTGTGTCTGGTCTGGGTGTCCCTCTATGTATAATATGTATGTATTTACAAAAGAAAAATAAATATAAGTATTATATCCGTTGTCTAGTCACCGTAACACAAGCTTAGTCGCTTACCACGGGGCTAGATGGCGCTGTGTGTTGTTCGGAGAAATTATTTATTTATTTATTTATTTAAAGTCGCAAGTGAATGGGTATCTTCTGGGTTTAATCACCAAATCCCGATGAGACTAATTAAAATTTCCTAGCTAGTTGTCACACAATCGTTTGGTACCTAGTTCAGAATGTAGTTTACAAAGGAATTGCGCTCAGGTAAGCATAACCCAGGAAATCGTTATTCGATTCGATCTTGTCTATGTATAATACGGATCCTCGACGGCTGTTGTTCTTACTTTAATGTTTTACTTAAGAGGACAATCTACCTACTCTTTCTCCATACAAACGTAGTCGACTGTTTCCTCCCTGGATAAAGACAATTAGAGCAAATATGTTTATGGTAAAAAACCTAATTCTGCCATGACTATGTCCCTACGTTTTGTTTTTTTTATTTTTATTTTCTAATTACAATAGAAATAAATTTTAGAAAAAATAGAAAATGAACAATATCAAAACGTAGAGGCATAGTCATGCATGGCAGATATATTTTTTATGGCATAAACATATTTTTTCTAATATATTTATTTAGAGAGAAAACAGTCGACTACGTTGGCATACAAATATGGAGAAAAGAGTAGGTAGACTGTCCCCTTAAGTATTCAATTAATTTTATTACATCGTTGATATGTTGGAGTCGATAATCCAGTCGTCGGTAAATTTTCTTTTACCAGAGATACTTTCATTTCATTTTCAGTTTTCATTCAACTGCTGCCAAGTTTTATAAGTAACGTAAATTTGCCACAATACCTTTTTTTGCTTTCAGTGAGCTTGTCGGCAGTATCAGATCTATTCTTTATGAATATTATTTGAAATATGACGTTTGAAATTTACGCTAACATTTTTGTAATAATAAGTAGGTACAATTTTCTTCTTTGGTTTTAAAGTTTTACATTTTTTACAAAACATATTTTTAGAGTCGGACTTAATTACGAAGTCGCCGAGTTAACGCTATAATTCACCCTCGACAATAAAGCCTACCTTGTAAACTGCAAGGCACACAAGCGTAAACGTTCTTTCTCTTTTAATTTGTTCGTTAAATGCAATTAAATGTTGAAGACTCTTAAGAAAATTCTTCAAATTAGTTGGAGGAAAAAATATGTCGGTTGGTACCTGCTTAAAATTAGGTTGTTACACAAAGGTAGCATTATCTCTAATAGCGATCTCATTTCTACAGACAACCTTTGGCAGTGGAGTAGGATATTATTTCTATTATACTTTCAGAAGCGTTCCGCCAGCGACTACCCTATATATACCTACCTACGAGTATACTAAGAGATTATTTCCGGTGTCAAATATAAAAAAGTACAGCTACAAAAATAAATTACTTGTCATTTTCTTTTTCTCGATATGAGACCCTTGAGTTTTTGCGTCAAATACCTATGTTATTTTGCAGTGAGTAACTGGAACGTTTTGATATTCTCTGCAATATTTTAAATCCTCTGTTACTGCTTGGAATTCCCAAAATAATGTAAGTACCCTCTTAAATTGTAATTTACTACAGCACATCCTGTATTCTGTCAAATTGTTCTGAAGTTAAGAGGGCTGCCATAGATAACGCATAACCACTCTCACGTTCCGAATACAAATGAAATAAATCCTGAACGCCTTGAGATGTTAGCTTAGCTTTGATAAATATTGAATAGGTATATGGCACGAACGTGGTAAATAAACATGTTTTGTAAGTAGATCGAATCCGCAATGAGATATTTGTATTGTATCTAATACTGTTTCTACTAGAGAAAATAGTGAACGACCGATATTGTTTGCAGAAAGGGTTTCACAACAGATATAAACAGTAAGTGACGATATTACAACGTATCGACACAAACGACTTTGCAAGGAAATTGAAAGCTGCCCACGAAAGCGAACCGATTTGTTCACGTCCGTTTGGAAGCAGAATTGATGTGCGTATAAATTATGCAACCTCGTTATAATCGATGACCTGAACAGAAGTAAGGTGAACAGTCATCTCTGTAACAACCCTCTATTTTTGTGTAGGTAGGTATAATAAAATTGTTACGAGTCTTAGCAACATTCTTGACAATACCATTGTACTTCCAATGCCATATCTTCATTCCGTTACGACACGAGATATTTACAGACCAAGTTTTATTTCCGAATATAAATTTGTAAATTGTAAAATTTACATATTTCGGTTTTTACTGTTTCGTATTTCAATTTCGCTTTGGAACAAGAAGTCGTAACCAATTGTACGTAGCTTATTTCCTGCCGAGAGGCCACATCTAGTCGTAAATTCGAATACTGCTCTTAGATATCCACTCGCCGCAGTAAAGTATTGAATTTATTGGCTGAACCGCAATATCCACCTTTCAGAGCATCGACATCAGAGAATATTAAGCAAATTAAACTAGAATACAAATGGACTAAGCTTTGCGAAATAAACGGTCTCCAATTAGAGCTGCTTGGGGTAATTAATATGCTCGGTGTTTACCAAAGCTTCCGCTACCTCGCGCGAGGTTCATAAATATCCAAAAATAAATTCATGAAATACCTACCCATACTATAGGTACCCGTATTGTTCTATATTCAAACCTCACAGCCACAGCTTCAAGCCCCATGGATTTGCAATAGCATAGATTTATTTGAGGTTACCGGAGAGGTGAGATAACTTGGCACGAGTGACACTGGGAGTTTGCACAATAGGGAGTACAGGATATTGATGCGTTATCGGGGAACCTGTAAAACCACTTGGCACCGACCGATCCGTTTCCCTCCTGATGTAAAAGAAATTTCCTGTGACTAGAACGTACGCTCTACTCGTAATTTATAGTTGTAGGGATTATTTATTGACAAATGGCAAGGTCCCACAGCTTGCTAACTCTCTGTACTAAGCAATCGATCGACACAACATACTTGTTACGCAGTAGACTACTCAATAGGTATATGGGGACAGTCTACCAACTCTTTTCTCTATACAAACGTAGTCGACTGTTTCCTCCCTGGATAAAGATATTACAAAAGATATGTTAATGCCATAAGTCCCATATGTCGGCCATAATCATGTCCCTACGTTTTGATTTTTCATTCTCTAAATTTTATTTCTATTCTAATTATAAAATGGTACCTATAATAAAACAAGAAGCTCAAGACACAACGGGATGGAGATGCACTGTGGACGCCCTCTGCCCCAGCTAGGGGACATAGGACTATAAGTCAATTATAAAATGAAAAAAAGCAAAACGTTGGGGCATGGTCATCGGTCATGGCAAATATAGGTTTTATTGCATAAATGTCTACATTTACGTTTGTAAGGAGAAAGAGTAGGTAGACTGTTCTATTTAGAGTTTACCTACATAAAGAACTCCTTGGTGTGAATAATGTAAATTTAGCTATATTATAATAAGGATCACGTCTTTCGCAGAAGCAAAACGATATTATACGCCTTTCAACCCCACGTCAGTTAGGTACATCAACTTCTAAACGTAAAACGAAACCTGTAACGTACCGTAAAGTTCATAATGTTGTATAAGTAATTTAGATAACTTTTTCATTCTATATTCATACCTTGAAGGAGTATGAGGTAAAGATATTGAGTAGCTATGTTGTTACGATAATTACGTGAATGTTTAGTACAGATTCCCGCGGTTTCACCCACGTAAGTCCCGATCCCGTGGGAATATGGGGATCAAAAGTAGCTATGTTGTTACGATAATAACGTGAATATTTGATACATATTCCCGCGGTTTCACCCACGTAAATCCTGATCTCGTTGGAATATCGGGATCAAAAGTAGCCTATGTAACTCCCTAATAATGTAGCTTTCTATTGGTAAAATATTTTTTATAATCCGTCCAGTAGTTTCGGAGATTACTCCCAACGTTACCTCTTTATACTATTAGTTTAGATTAGCGATATACCATTGGTTATTGTATGACAGTACAAATTTAGCAGAACTGAAACTAATTTAAACAATAGTTCGAATGCTTGCATTGGTAGTAGGTGCACTGACGACTAAAACTTTTCTTCTCGATTGCCAACTGTGGTGGTAGAGATTCCGGTAGTAACTTAGGCTTTAGAAGCGCAACCTAGGCATCTATTCTAATATAAACTTAAATGTATGCCTATGATCTTACATTGTTATTTCGAAAACGATTCAACATATTTTAGAAATTTTCCTAAAAACAGAAAGGTTTCGCTAAAGGTGATGATTTCTTGCAAAATTACCAATACTACTGAACTATTTTGGAAAAAAAACAACTGCTCAACCTAAATACCTACTCCGTTCCGTTGTGAGTAAATAATTAACAGAGGCAAAGTTGAGACATTTCAGTCATAGAATAGGTTATAGGATTAGTAGTGTAGCTATGCAAATACATTGCTTTGTCATGCATGACATAGCTACGTAGGTCAGTACGTACATAACTCTATATTGCTGCACCATTAGTGAAGGCGTGGAGGTATCGTGAAATGTGTCAACAATAATAAATATGGTTCAATACATTGCACACGGCATAGTAACGAAGCATGCACTCTGTATAGAACCGCTCGACTAGCGCAGCGTGTCATTACATTTGCGGATTCCCCCTATACTATAATGTTGGTATTATGGATACAATAGACCACGGAATAGGTTCCGTGGTCTATTGTATCCATAATACCAACATTATAGGGGGAATCCGCAATGAAACGGACGTGTTTTGAAACGGATACTATCATATCTCAAGTTTTTGATATAAAATATTTTAGGTTGTGTAAATGTAAATTAAAACTGTATATTGATGTCTTACCTAACGATATTTATCATATTTATATTTCGAGGTTCGATGTGTGTAGTTATAGAAAATAAACAGCTTCATTTTTGATAGTGATAATCATCAGTGAAATAAAAAAACCGACTTCAAAAACAGTGATAAATATTCATATATTTGTCTTCGTTTTTCGCGATGCTAATTTCAAATAAACTCATTTTTTCGGTTCTATCCGCGTTGCTTTTTATAACGCCCAACGACGTTTCGAGGTCTGGAAAAACCTTTCACTCTGAAGTCGTGCATTACGTAGGAGGATCTGTTTGTAATTCTAAATTCAATTCTGTTTTAGTACCAAAGTTTATAGGAATTCTCGAACCTTCCTACCTTATCAACGTCCATTCTATTGTGAAGTGTAATCATGAAGAACCTGAAATTACTATAACAAGTGTCCTTTATTTCATTACATAGGCCATTCCCAAAACCCAGAACGTGTAATTTACATACATTGTAATATTTTACAGCATAGCGTTGTGTAATAATAATGTAAAATGGGTGGCTTTCAGAATATAGGGAAAGAGGTAAGTAGGTAAAGTCGATGTAAACACAATGAGCCGTGTTCCCACCGCAATCGAAGATGGAAAGAAAAATTAAAAATAAACGGTTGAAATTGCGAACCTCCTCCGTTTTTTAAAGTCGGTTAAAAATAGCCACAACCGAATTAAGAGTCTCAAAAAAGAAGAATTAAGTTTTTATAGCGCAAAAGAGTCGGTCTTGCTTGACTACGGGCTCGCTATAAGGTTAATTTAAGTTTTTGATCATCATCATCATCATCATTTCAGCTGTAAGAAGTCCACTGCTGGACATAAGCCTCCCTCATAGATTTCCAGATGCTTCGGTCATAAGTGGCCTGCATCCATCGTGAACCCGCGGCCTTAACTAAGTCGTCCGTCCATCTCGTTGGTGGACGTCCAACGCTGCGCTTTCCGATCCGCGGTCTCCATTCGAGAACTTTTCGGCCCCAACGACCATCTGCTCTCCGTGCTATATGTCCTGCCCACTGCCACTTCAAAGAGCTAATCCGTTTTTGATAATTAGTTTTAATAGAATTTTTTTATATGTTCGCGATGTGGGATATATAAATTAAATTCATTTTTCGGTTTTAATCACGTGGTGTTTATTACTTGTAGCATTGTTTCAATGCTCAACGTTATAAGTTTAGTTTTAGTGTTGTTTCTTTGATAAATATACTTGTTTGTTGTTTTATTTCTTATTTCTCATCCGTCATTTGCAGTGAAAACTCGCCTAAAATCCCTTGCGGCCACTAGGCACACTGAGTACGCACCTTTTTAAACGCAGGTGTTCTGAGAAGGGAAATCTTACATAAAAAGTTTTAGCAATATCATATTTTTATTGCTCTTATTTATTTACATTCAATATTTTTTTATATTAAACATTTAGTTTTTTATAAGTAAGTACCTACCTACAACAGAATAGGTAGGTACGAGTTGAGTTTATAAGAAACTTCCTCTTAATGTTATATTTCATTTTTAAGTGCTTACGCCTGCACTGGACTTTCTTAGAAATATTTTAAAGGAACAATAATTCTGCAAAAACACAACGCATGATCGACGGAGAGCGGGATTCGAAGCAACGTATCTTTACTCAATCCGGGAGCACTGACTTGACCAATTAGTCTACCTGAGTCGGTGACTCATACGCCGAATCTAAGCTTTCGTATTGTTCGATATAACACAACTTAGGCATGTCCGCGGTTGCGTCATACGTTGTGTTTTTGCAGAAGTATTTCCTTTAAAATATTTGTAAATTTCTTCTTCTAAGGAAAAGAAGGTGCTGTGAAACTTAAATTGTATTCGTAAAGCAGCGCTTAATGTCCATTTTTTGTTGTTTAAGCAACAATTTGGTACCATCTGCTGTTTACTCTACTTTAAATTGCTTTCTCTCTTTGTCTTTTTGCAAACTTAATTTCCATTTTATTATACCTACTCAGAGCCATTTGCTTTAACAAGCCATATTAACGCGAACACGAGCTCGTTTCAGACAGACATTATCAAGGGGATAGTTTAGTGTTTTGAATAAAAATAAATAAACAGAGAAGCAACAGTATAAAAGAAAATCAAAAAAATATAGGGAACATTTCATTTTCACAGTCAATCGGACCGTCTTATGTTATTGTACGTTTAAACACAGTTTACTTTAGTAGGAAGATGTGTGCCTCGGCGCCTGTTATACTATGGTCACCTTATCACTTCTGCAAAGAAATATGTAGTCTAAACGTGACTAAAGCCAAGATCTCGTCTAAATTGATGATTATAGTCGGCGTCATTTAAAATTTACAGTTACCTTTATGTTAGTTTGTAAATTTCACGAAGATATAAATATAAATCGGGTCACAAGTCAAGATATCTGTTTGCCTCAAGGTTTTGTAATACGGGCCTAAGATCAATCATTTCTAAGGCCGGTCAGTAGAAGTGAACGACGAGTTTATCATTTGAAAATGATCTTAATTATTCCGGATTTCGTAGTTAGCCCAACAATAATACGGGAACGATGTAATGAGTTCATTTAATTTCTGGTCACGAACACGTAATGTGTCTGGATGGATAAACTTCGGCCGTTTCTACAGGCCACCCTGCATCACAATTAGCGGATTCGTTCAGAGTAAATGAACCATTCACACTGTGCCCCTGCCTATGTCCAATTCATTCCACAGTCAGGCCACAAATGGCTGCAAATCTGAGAGCTAGTAACAAACTAGTTGCGCCCCGCGGTTTTACCCGCGTAAGCCCCGATCCCGGGGGAATACCGGGATAAAAAGTATTCTAGGTCTCCAACTGTCGACATATCGAATTTCATGGTAATCGGTTAAGCGGTTTTTGAAAACCAAACACACACACATACATACTAACAAACTTTCAGCTTTATAATATTAGTAGGATAATATGCTTTGTTTACTGACTGAATATGGCTTGTAATCAGTACCAGAATAAAATAGTACCAAAATCCGAGTACAGTTTCGGATAAAAAAGCAATATTTGGACATTTTTCTGCCAGTCAGTATTCATAGAATTTCTTTCGAAAAGTTTTTACGTAAGAACCTATAATATACAGTTCGCACAACTCTTGCAAACTCTTTAGTATCTTATAAGTATAAATGCGAATAATTAACAAAATCAATTGTAATTAATTATAATCTTCACCGAATTTACATTAACATCTACATCTACATAATCTTAATAGAATAATACATTTACTTAACAACAACATAATTTATGTGCATGTCATTTCCATGCAATAACATTATGCCTTCGCTAATAATAAGCAGCGACAGCCCTTTTAGAGCTTCCACCACTGCCGAAACAAAAACAACCCCCAACCAAAGAGATGTTAAAAGCGTTGTTATGTTTGCTTAAACAGGGTTAAATTACTATTTTAGACGTAATAAATAGGTTATTGTTAAATTAATAGAATCTGCGAATAAATGTATCGCTAGATTTATGCGTGGGTGTATGAAATATATACCTACCTTTAAATGAAAAACCGCTCTCTTTTTCCGTTTTAAAAGGTTTCTTTTTACTTTTTTAATTGTACACCTAAACCTTTTGTGAACTACAACAAGTACTTCCATTCAAATCTTATTATCCGAATTTATATCAAATATCTAAAAAATGGGTAGAAATATTTCTTTCTTCCTTCACCCCATTTTGCGTGAAGGGTCGATTTAATTTTTCTTTTTGTCCGATAGAATCGTAAGGGAAAATTTAGTTTTACGAGCAGCATCAGCGCCTATAAAAGATTGCTGCCGATTATTAGACATTTTTTTTTTCATGTTAAAGGAGAAAGTATTTATGAGTTTACTTGCTAATATATTGTAAAAACTACATGAAATCAGTGTTTGTTTTTGTGTGCTGAACCCCGACAATGCATTTCCTATTTTGTGTACGACATAGTAATGTTATTATAATAGATTCTAGCATTATTTATCACCACTACGACTTGTCCTTTTCTACGCCCCAGAGCAAACCCGTCGGTTGACACGTTTATCTTACTGAGATTACGTTAGCCTAATTACCTACTTGGAAACATTTCATAACAACATTACAGCAGTTACATTTAACTTGAAAGCTTTTAGTTTAGTATAATGAAACTGGGAACAGGCGGGTGCAAATCTCGTTGAATCGCATTTAGAGACCGCATATTAATCTCATTTAAGCTCGATTGCGGTCCCAATCGGCCGTGAGCGATTTTCCGACAAACGTAATTCATATGGGGGAAACGTGAAAACCATTGATTTTTATTATGTACCAACATTCAGTTACGTGAGAAGATTTTGTAAACACGCTGCGAAATGTAACATTTCACTTTCATTGGCATAGAAATTTAATTTAATTACCTTCTGACATCACTTATGGACTTATTTATTACTTACATGCTTTTAATATGAAAGTCGTTCGGTATAGGTACCTGCCGTAAAAAGCGAAACAAAGTTTTGTATTAGGAAGGAAGGTGATGACAGGGGTAAGGGTAAATTCAATTGAAATGTAACTGTATCGGAGGAGAGGAAACACGCACCAAAAATTCTTAACAAGATGTCAAACAAGATCAAAGTTATTTAATTTTGTGTTAAATTTCGATATACTTTGACATTTCTGTTCCATGTTTCCGAGCTATTCATTGCGATATCTTTGCACAATATTAATATTCATATGGAACCTTTTGACATCTACCTAAACAATCATAAAGAAAAAGTAATACCGATAGTTTACTTGTAGGAAGTCTCTTACGTAAAACTACACCGACTAAAAATAAAAGGTCACGACCTAAAAGCTAAGTACCAGTTCTAAATGCACATACGGTGGACCCAATTATCCGCTATTTGTTTAACTTCCTCGTTCTCTGAAGTTAGTGTTGGATTTAAGCACCGTATTAGAAAGTTTTATGCTTCAATTCCATTTTCACAGTAAAATATTGGCTCTCGACAAATCCTCCAAATTGCAATTAGTAAACTACTAACAGAAATTATAATATTTGAACACAATTAGAGTTCTGCGGTTTGCGTAATTTATCCGATATTGATATTCCGCGTCACTGACGCCGACCTCACAATAAATTGCAAGTTTCAATTTCAATTTTGCATGTCTTTTCGAGCATCTACTATTAATTGAATTAGTTTGTGAAATCCAATATTCTGAATTGAATACAAATTGAGATAGAAATAAGGGACCTTAAGCCTCCATAATTTAAATGTATCATGTATCGCTACTAACATTTCATCGTACTCGTAGATCAAGATAATAGTCGAAGGGTTCTAAAACCATGGCATGGTCACCGTTACATCCATTAATTTACTAACTGGGGTAGCCTCAGTCAGGAATTTAATATCACAAAATGAATACCGCTCTGTTCCCGTCTTTGTTGCCAAGAAAATCCAATAAATTTTATAAAGTAATAATGATATTAGAAGCAACGGTTATGTTGGTCCTAATTAAAAGATTGTTTGAACTTTGACTTGAGGGAGAGATAAAATGAAATCATTTGTAATTGACCTGTTTGATATGGATGGATGTCATAGGAAATGTGTTGTTTGGTGCAGGTAGAGCCATCGAGCGTGTGTGCGCGGGCGCAGATGGAGCGGGGATGGTGTCGGCGGCACGATCGTTGCTCGCCGCCGTCACGCGCGTGCTCCTTCTGGCGGATATGGTGGTCGTTCGCCAGTTACTCCTCGCCAAAGATAAGGTAATTCACATAATGTTACCCTGTTGATTATCGCAATATGTAATTTTAATTCATATTTTTCTTCAGTTTTCGCGATGTTGGATTAAAATAAAAACTCATTTTTCAGTTTTAATCACGTGATGTTTATTACGTTTAGCAATATTTCAATGCTTAATGTTTGAGACCTTTAAAGGTCTCTTCGATTAAAACCGAAACATGAGTTTTATTTTAATTTTTCAAATAAAGTAGTACTTATCTATCTATCAATCCGAGAGAAATTAGTTAAAACAAACGTAGTCTTTGGTTTTTATAACACATGGAAACATTGCATTCTGAAAATACAGCACAGCTAAAACTGTAGCGTGCTATGAATACCTGAAACACAGACGTTACGAGACTTCAGAAACTTGCAACAGTTTTGATATGCAAGTAGATAGTTGCATATTCGAGTTTTCGAGGAAACTGATGTAGCAACTTCGCCTTTACCATGTCGTAGCTAAGTTGTGAATGCGTTTACTTGGTAATGGACTGTGCAGGTGGCGCGCTCGCTGGATCGCTTGGAGTCTGTCTCGAACTTCGCGGAGTTTGTGCGTGCGTTCACCGAGTTCGGAGGAGGGATGGTGGAGCTAGCGCGGCTGACGGCGGAGCGCCGAGCTGACTTGCGCGACGAGCGGAGACGGGCACAGGTCGCGGCAGCAAGAAACGTTTTAGAACGTTCAACGTTAATGTTGCTCACATCTTCGAAGGTAAGTATCTACTTTGATAAAGGCTGTAGGTAACAATAAACTTCCTTCCTTATAAAAATACTTTTGTTTTCCAAAATGATACATATAAAATTACAATATTAGTGGAGCTCGCACCAGGTCTAGCCCGTGACGCGAGTCCCCTTATTCCAGAATAACAAGAAATGAGTTAGAAATTTAAGTCCGGATAGCATAAAAGTGAACGAGGCGATGCGTTTTGTTTGATGGCAATTAAGGAACTTTTGACTAACTAATTTTGTGAGAGTAATGTTGTGTAGGTACTGACAAGGAGATGATAAAGAGAAGGTAAACTCGAGTGGGAGATAAATTAAAAATGGGTTGGTGAGCGAGTTGTAGTCTCCCTCGCGACACGGTCTCTAAAGAGTCGGCCTTCGGAAAGACCCTTCCCGCTCCCAGTAAAGGTAGTTAAGAACGATGACTTCTTCTTCTTATCGTATAGTGGTGTGGCTCACCTGGTGTTAGAGTTTTCAGGTCGCCCTAAGGCTTTTAACTTGACCTAACGACTACTATCAGAGATAACAACCGGGACCAACTGCTTAACGTGCCTTCCGAAGCACGAGGGAGCTCGAGAAAACTATTTTTGCCACACAAATTATCGGTCACCCATCCAAGTAATGACCGCGCCAAGCGTCGCTTTACCCGCACGACCGTTCAAGATCGGCAGATACAGCTAGACCAATGAGCTTCTCTAAACGACGACTAAGGTAATGTTACGTTTGTCTTTTTCTGTGACATAAAGTTTCAAAGTTAACAGACAGTGACAAACGTTACATAAAATTAGTCATTGTAAGGGGGTTTATAATATATCCTTCTGTTTTCGCATTCATAAATTAAACTCATTATAAAGGATTTTCCCCTAAGGGCTTTTTATTGATCAGAGCTTTAAGACCAGAACAAAAATACGAATATTTCGTAAGTAGGTATTAAAATCGGGCAACCAATTTCTTTTAAGACACTTAATGAAACACCTTGACCCACTCGAGGAGAGTGTTAATAATGCCGATGGATCGCAATAAATTTTCAATCGCAGTGTCCGGGGGTCCCTGGGTTGGCGTAAATTAGCGTCTCGGCCGTCGCCAGCCCGGGCCGTCTATCAATTATGTAGGTATCAAGCCAATTCGGTTCGGCAATATGTTGTTTGTGACATCGCTATTTATACACGACAGTTTCTCGGTTAACTAAGTCGACCTCAATTAATTTCTATTGTACCTACTTATCGAATATCACCTGTAGGTTTTTAATTTGATGCATTTATCCAACCTTTGGTGCTGAATGAAACTGGCTGAAGTAGGTACCAACGTATCGACGTAGTCCCCTTCGATTCAAATAAAAATCTGGTTCTACTATAAACAACAATATAGTTACTTCAGTACAAGCAATGATACTTCGGTTATAAATGAGAGACCGTTTAATAGCATCTATGCTTCTTAAAGATTGAGGAGCATAGATGATATAAAAGCAACGCTTGCCGCGGTCATTACTTGGATGGGTGACCAATAATTTGTGTGGCAAAAATCATTTTCTCAAGCTCCTCCGTGCTTTAGGCACGTAAAGCAGTTGATCCCGGTTGTTATCTCTGATAGCAATCGTTAGGTCAAGTAAGAAGCCTTAGGGCGACCTGAAAACTCCACCAGGTGAGCCACACCACTATACGAAAAGAAAAAGATGCTCCTGAAATTTACTACATGTGTAATAGAACTGTCCGAAAGCTTGTTATGTAAGAACTAAGAAATGCCATAGGGAATAAAAGCAAATTCGGCTATTTGTCAGAGCTTTAGGGTAGTCGTTTCAATTTTCCTTTTCTATTCGGGCTGAGATAGCTAGACAACATACTAATGTTTAATTTTATTTCTAGTCCTTGTAGTTTATCTGAGTAATATAATTCTATCTACACAACAACGGTTGGAATGTACGTACAATATACATAGGTACTAAGAATAATTCTTTGGGTTCTTTTCTTTAAGTTTATTATTAACGATTTAAGAAGAAACTCTGTTAAGTAAACCCAAACAAAGAATTCAATTAACTGCGAATGAAATACTGTAAAAAGTTATTAAATTTCCCTTTTTCGTAAACCAACTCATTAACATACTTTGCCTATTTTTATAATTTTCTGGCGTCGTCGGGTAGGCGAAATATTCTATACGTTGTGATGAAAACGTCCGACTGCGGTGGACTAAGCGGGTCACCACAATAACGTATGTTAACCACAACAGCTCTTATTCCAAACCTTAGTGTGATACTTCTACCGCACACGGCGCTAAGCATAGAATAAAGTTAAAGGTTTATGTAACTATTTTGTGAAATTTTATGGTAGTGTTTCTCCATTGTTTTACCAGATGCTAAATACCGATGCTGTCTTCGACTATAGTCTAACACTCAGTTGCAGGAAAGTCCATTGAATAGTGATGACGGCATTAACATTTTAATGATCAGATTTTCTATTGAAAAATCTGTTAATTAAAATTTTGATGCCGTCATTATTGTCTTGGACTTTCGTGCAACTGAGTTAAAGACAAAGTAAGATAAGATAGAAAGTACCTACTTTCTTCGCCTTTGCGACTATCGCCTATTCTGTATTTATCCTAAAGGAATACACGAAGTTATGGCGACACACCTTCGCCGCCACTTTATCAGTACGCGAATAGCCTAAGATGTATGCTCATCTGGAAAAGTTAGGAGTTAGTGGGACGAGTTCGGTCCCTTGTTCTTTAGGGGCTGCACTGCCCTAAAAAGCGGGCGCTAACTGCGTCACAAGCCTCTCGAAAGTTACTGCTTCTTAACTACCACACAAGGTCAATCCCACAAACGGACACGAGCTCTACGAATCTCCTAAATAGTTTTAGCTTACAAAATTCCTCTGTAAAACACTTAATTTTTCTACAGGCGTGTCTAAGGCACCCAGGCAGCGCATCGGCCCGTGAGAATCGAGATACCGTGTTCTGTCAGATGAGAAGAGCCATGGACCTCATTCATTACGTCGTACGAGACGGCCTGCCTGGGCACGAGGAACAGTCGCACGAGGTTTGATCCTGTACCATCATTGTCACTTTTGAAACTCACATTATACTATCTCTCCCGCACTCTTAAAATCTATTCAATTTACGTACAGCCAAACTTCTAATAAATTTCCCTCACAAAGTCTTAAAATAAATAATTTAAGTGGGAAATTTCATTATTTCAAAATAGAATCGAGTCAAACTTTTAAGACGTGATCCGCAGTACGAAGTTGGATGGAACCCTCGAAAACTCCACCAACAGCTGCTAACATGAGTATATTTCAAAAGTGGTGCCGTCGCCGTCTATTAAAGCCAAGAGGAGAGCACTTACTGAAACTCCGACGGTACTTTTGGATCGAAATAAAATAACGGACACAGTTTGCCAAACATAAATCTAGTCAAAAAATGGATGGCTTATAAAATAGGGGTTTGTTATGTTTGGTTTGTTGGTTCCTATTTTTGTTGACTAGCAGAAATTGCGTTTTCGTTCGATAAAATGTGTAGGAATATGTATTTAATTATTCTAATTAAGTATTCAAGTCAAATATTTTTTATTTTCACTAGATACTAAATCAATCAATTCACTTATTAACTCAAGGTAATAAAGCGCGCGTTTAATTATTTTATTAACCAATACTTTTATGTGATATACCTATTAGGTAGGTACATTATTTAACATTTCGTCAGTTATGACGAAAATTTTCGTTCGTTTGGTTATTTCCTACTACGGTTCTACTTCTTTCGACGAGCGAAAATTGTATGACATAATCAAGCCTAGGTAGGTATACAATAATCCCTAAGCGTCAGCAGATTTTTTGCTAGCGATTCGAAGTTATTACTAGAATAATGACCTACAGTAGGTACCTACACAGTATTTTCATTTAAATTTCGTTTACGATAATTGTTTATGGATTTGAAGTTAGTGGTCCGATCCATCAAAGAATTATAGTAGAAGGGGTCTTGTACAAATTTCGTTTTAAATTTCCGTCGGGAGAATTTTCAGATCGTTCGTAAAAATATAGCAGGCTCTAAGTTCTTTTCGGAAAGCCAGTGCTTAATCTCACCTAACCTAAAGCTCGACCACTAATAACCTAAATCAAAAGCTGGCTAGCGATATAGACCTCTTTTCATCAAAGCAGAGGTCAGAGTTTGAACACAAAATTGCATCGGCTTACCTACAGCTGCGTTACGAAATAACAATCCTAGACTTACCCATTTCATGTGGTTTACCAAATACCTACCACTTAGCTACGTAGTTTGCATTAAATCCACACCGTTTTGTTAACGCCAAATGCAAATGGAATGTAATTTGCCTAAGCCAGGCTATAACGCCATGCAACACGAATATTCCATGTCTAATACGTAGATATACCTAATCTATATCTATCTACACCAGGGGTTCCCTAACTTATTTGAGACGCGCCCCCTTTCGACCATAAATAAAAATTCGCGGCCCCCGTCATCCAATCCAGATTATCAGGTCAGAATAAAAAGTGGTATTCAATAACAAAAAAAGTACTTATTAAAAAAATAAGTTATAAAAATATAAAAAAAAACAATATCATGTTCTTGACAGGCGTCAATTTCAAATAATTTTATTGGTCGTATCAAGCAGTCTGGAATGCATTCCCCAGGTTTTTTTACCTGACTTCACAGGTGGCCCGCGACCCCCTGTAAATATCTATGCGCCCCCCCCCCCCTGGGGGTCGCGCCCCCCACTTAGGGAACCCCTGATCTACACTTCCACACTAATATTATAAATAGGAAATATTTGTATTTTTGTGTGTATGTGTGTCTGTATGTACACCAGGGGCTCCCTAACTTATTTGAGACGCGCCCCCTTTCGACCATAAATAAAAATTCGCGGCCCCCGTCATCCAATCCAGATTATCAGGTCAGAATAAAAAGTGGTATTCAATAACAAAAAAAGTACTTATTAAAAAAATAAGTAATAAAAATATAAAAAAAAACAATATCATGTTCTTGACAGGCGTCAATTTCAAATAATTTTATTGGTCGTATCAAGCAGTCTGGAATGCATTCCCCGGGTTTTTATACCTGACTTCACAGGTGGCCCGCGACCCCCTGTAAATATCTATGCGCCCCCCCCCCTGGGGGTCGCGCCCCCCACTTAGGGAACCCCTGATCTACACTTCCACACTAATATTATAAAGAGGAAATATTTGTATTTTTGTGTGTATGTGTGTCTGTATGTTTGTAATTAATAAACTCAAAAACAACTGGACCGACTTCAAAAATTCTTTTACCATTAGAAGGCTACATTCACCCTGAGTAACATTGGCTACTTTTGTGTCCGATATTCCCACGGGATCGGGACTTTCGCGGGTGAAACCGCGGGACGCAGCTAGTATTACATAAGGCCGATAGCAGACTCGTAGGTTACATTAATTTATTAGATTGCACCTATAGAACCCTGCTCCAATAAAGCCTTTTCAGGTGCTTGATTAATACATGTAGATACCTATATTGTATGAATAAAAAAGGATAGATAAGTAGGTACGTGATTAATAGATCTAACGCCTTTAATACATTTATATAAGTTACTCCATTCGATGGCTAGCGAAGCTTAATTCCTTGTGAGATCGACGGATTGATAGAATTCACAATATTTCATGTAGCATCGATCATGGAGTGTGATTTTTTCGCCAGTTATCACTACGATTTATTTTATCATGTCCCTAAAGCATTGCTACTTTAAAAAGTATTTCAAATGATCTAGTGCTTTTTGTTTCCCCATTAGTATTGGAACTAATGTTGAGTAAAATATCGTAAAATATCAATAACATCGGGAAAATAAGTTAATGTTGCTAAACGCATAAAATAGAAGCGTTAGAACATTTTGGACAAGTGCCTAGTATACATAATATGTTGTTATCATTTGCAGCACCTTTGTCGTTATCTTAGATATGGGTTGAATTGGCTGAGAGCCAGAAGGATTGCACAGGCAGACATCATAAGGAATTCACAAGACTTAATTTGAAATGGACGATCAACATTTTATATTTTATCACAAAAAATGACCTTGGATGGTAAAGAAATTCTCATTTGAAAATACGTTGGACGCGTTGGACACAAAGCATTACCTACAAAGTAACTTACGAATTGCGACTGAAAATACAAAGTAGATACGTGAAGACTATCTTGTTTGAAGAAGTACATAAACTAAACTACATCTACAAACTTGCTTAAGTTGTCCTAATTTTAAATGACCCAACGTTATCCAATACTAGTTGAAATTGTTAGAATCAAAAACGATACACTAGGTGTAAGTTCTTACATTATGTTGAACATAAAACACTCGATAAGTACAACAATCAAATGCATAGAAAAGTAAAGAAATTTTATCGACAATATTTTTGCAGGAAATAGGACACGATCTAGGAGCATGACAGTGTATAGGATAGGTGGACTGAGAGTTAACGTCGCCCGCAGGCAAGATACGTATCATCTGTTGTTGCTATCACGATGGGCACTGCAACCCGGATGGATCTTACATACAGTTTAATGGGTTTTAACTTAATAAAGCGAACTATTTAACCCCACAAGTTTAACCATTTAAAGTTTATATGGCCCAAACTTCTCATCTAACTCACTTTAGGTGAAATGCCGATAAATCCTTAAAAGTCTGGCCCCGGTGCCACTCAGATAACTACATTTGAATTTACGTCCTAAAAGTAATCCGGGAAATTTATCGAGGAATCGGTAAGTAGGTATAGTAAAAGGGTGCATTAGCTAACGTAATTTATTACATGTTGACTGTCGAATACAGTCCACATTTCTCTACTCATAACATTTAGGGTCAGCACTATAAGTACCACTCTTATCCTTATTTTACTTTTCTACTTTAATATCTATACATAAAACAAGTTTTTCTTTTCTTGTAGTTGAAACCTTTCTCGGATAGTCATGAACAGGTATAACATAATGAGAAACAGGTAGAGGAGTACCTTCATTTTACCTACAAAGTATTGTATACAAATGCCTTAGAGTAAAGTAAGCTTTTAAAACATTTTTCTAACATAATTCTGCCTCCGTAGAGTTGCTTCCTCACATTTCGATAGTAAATAGTTTGTTAATGGGTAAGCGCGAGAAAAGCAAAGTTAGACATTCCGGTCGTTTGCTAGTCTTCCCTTTACCTATGTTTACAAATCTTATTTTAGCCTAGCGTTGTCCAAGGTTTGTCTTTATTCTTTTGTATTAACAGTTTAGTCATGTATACTTAATAAGTATGTATTTAATTATTTTTTCTATATTTACGTCACTTGAGGAGGCCTATCACCGTATGTATTTACAGATGTACAGTTGTTAGTATCGTAATTAATTCAATCGTCACTTATTTTGCTAGAACCACGCTGTAATTTTCAAAAATAAGCTTTGCAAAGCTTATTGCAGATGTTAATAAATGTGACGTATTGTTTACCTAGTAGGTAAGTTAATAATTTCGGAATGGGGTTGCGGTTTAACTGATCTGTCCAAATAGCTTTAAGACTACGGGCGTCCTAGGCATTTAAATCTCTTTTTAGAGGTAGAGATGGAGATGGAGTTTCACGAAACGTCTTAAAAACGAAGTCATGAGGAATTTCGGTGGCAGAAGGTACTTACTTCTATTAGAAGTATTCTTAATATTAAAAATATTTAAAGGAAAAATACATCTTCAGAAATTCATTCGCTGCGAGATTGAACTCGCGTCTTTGGGTCATGCCAATTAGACCACACAAGTTCTCTCCACTAGCGGCGAATTTAAGAATAGTATCCATTCTTGAGACTGTATATAAAGTAAATTCTTAGGAAGCTAAGTACATTTAAAGCAAGTTGGACTAAAGAGAACTGTGATGAGGGGAAGTTTTGTTATTAGAAATACGAAAATAGTATGGAGCACGATCCCTAGTAGAAGCCCGTACCCGTAACAGTATCTAGTTGGTCAGACCAGGTGGACCACGTCCCACTCCGAATATTTTTGCACAGAAGCCTCCACCGGTAATGAAGCTTTTAATTCCGCTGTTTATTTCAAAGTTTTTCACTCGGTATGTGCGACGATTTCCGCTTTGTAGTCAAAACTTCTATAACCTTCACAAATTAATAATGAAATTTTCTATCTCGTTTTTGCTAAAGCGGAAGTCAAAAAGAGGAAATGAGACGCGCATATCCATTAAAGAGTACTCTGCCTCAGCGGAATTGAAATCTAGTTATATGCAATCCCAAGTGGTAAGTAAGACAACACAGCTTTTTCAGTTACTAGGTACTTATACATGTAACTATGTAAGATTATAAGTATGTAAAATATATTATCTATTTGCGTAGAACATCTCCTGGTTTTAAGAAGTTAGCTCTTACCTACCTGTATTATTTAAATTTGTAACTAACCTAATCCCCCCCCTTTAAGTGCTAGTGTAAGTAAGTAGGTGTTCAATACATGAAATCATGCATGACCTTAAGAAACAGTTGATATTCGTATACACCTAGATAAAAAAGGAAAAAGTTTTGGCGTATGTATTTAAATGCTATAATATAGAAATTAACTGAAACAGGCTGCGCAATGGGAGGCGGGCACTGCGTTGGGCGCTCTGCGGGGTCTCACGTCGCAGGTGAGAGGGGCGCGAGCGCGTGGAGGTGCCGACGCGCCCCGGAGACGAGCCCTAGCGTCCACCCTCAGGGCACTTGTCGAACGCACCCACGACTTCACAGACTCGGCCTACACGTCACATAAACACAGGCAGCGAATACTAGCACTGGCGGAGCGGATAGCGTACGAGTTAGAAAGGCTTGTCTCTGTTGCTGTTTCCCTTGTAAGTATGCCTAACATTAATATTTCACACCAGATATTTTTACCCCGTTCTTCTTGCTTTCGTGTAGTGGTATGGCTCACCTAGTGTTAGAGTTTTTAAGTCGCCCTAAGGCTGCTTACTTGACCTAACGACTGCCATCAGTGTTAACAACCGGGACCAAGTGCTTGACGTGCCTTTCGAAGCACATATGGTGACCGTATGTTATTTTTTACTGCATATATATTTTATTTTTATGTGGTATAGGTCGATGTTAAACCATTATCACACCTGATGACGATGAGGTCTAAGGCAAGGCACACTGACCAAGAAGGTACCATTACCAATTCACTGACGACCTGAAAACCCCCATACTATACAAGTCAGAAAATTCCATTCCCATGAAATGCTTAGGCAGGAGGTCATTCGCTTTCTTCAAACAGTTCTCAAGGATATCTACCTTAAATATTTCAGGAGGATCAAGGGCTTAACGGCAGCGGTGCTGCACTGGAGAGCGCATGCGCAGGCGCAATCAGTGCAGCAGGCGAGCTGGAGAGGGCGCTGGTCGCGGCGGCGCGCGACCAGGCACGGGATCTCGCGCCACTCGCCGACGAGGCCAAGCGGCTCGCCGCTGACCTCGCGCACATAGGTAACCCATCGCGGATATTAGGTACACACTCGACCACACCGGGAAGCGACGCTTTTGTGATATGGATTATCAGGACCTCTCTGCTAAACTGATTGACTGACTCCCATCTAAATAAGCGTTCGAGAGAAGAAATTTGCGAATTACAACCGTTCCAGCGAATCTACTTCAAAATTTGACCATCGCACAAAGTGTTCGCTCCCAAAAACCAAAGTTAATTAGGTAGAGTATTGCAAGGATCAGACGACTACGATTGTCAAAATTTGATTGCTCCACAGCTAGTTCCTGTGGTGAGAGAGAATCAGAGAGACTGCATAATATAGCTAGCCGACTCCATGAACAATTAGATCACATTATAGAGGTAAGTGTTGACGAAGGTAACTTTGTTGTCACAAACTGTTTTCTACAGTATAAGTTGTTATAGGTATGTAAATTGCTGAGACACATAGCAATGTCGGAGACGTTGCAAGTTAGTGCAAAGTTCGCGGAGATCAACTTGAGAATATACGGTCCGCAAGTAGTGACAGCGGCACGGACTTTGGCGTCGCACCCGGGAAGCCAAGCGGCGCGGGAGAACCTTGATGTGTTCGTGGATATGTGGGCGTGGCTGCTGGCAGATGCTGCGCGTCTGGCACGGGATCTGCTCGACCTTACTGATGAGAGGCCGGATAAACAACAGTACAGCAGTTTACCTAGGCCGGGAGTAAGACACATTTCACATCTTATTTTTGATCAGAAGTACACACTTTAGATTTCTTGATTGCTATTTGTTATCAACATGCCAAAATGTTTACAGAAACACGGTACGACGAGTAAACCGCTAAAAGCTGTTCGACTAGATTCAGACGAGCAAGCCAAAATTGCTAAATCAGGTCTGGAAATGAAAATGATGTCCTCTGAGATGGACGCCGAGACTGACAAATGGCAGGGTGCAGCTGCAGACGAAAACAACGACATAGTGAAGAGGTATCACTTTGCCTCCTCTTAAAAAGTAATATTTTAATCAATGAGCGATAATCATTTTGAATTGTTATTTTCAGGGCAAAAAATATGTCTTCCATGGCCTTCGCTATGTATCAGTTCACCAAAGGTGAAGGCCGATTAAATACTACTCAAGACCTCTTCACACAAGCAGAATACTTTGCGGAAGAAGCGAATAGACTTTACAAAATCATAAGACAATTTTCATATCAGGTAAATGTCATAATATTTTTAGGTCCACTAGTTCAACATTTAACCAAATTCTTAATTGATCTTTGTTTTTAGGTTCCGGCGGGGACAACGAAGAAAGAACTGTTAGAACATTTAGATAGGGTTCCCACTTATGTTCAACAACTACAGTTTACGGTGAAAGAGCCGACTGTAGGTCGAGCAGCCACCTTTAGTAAAGTAGATAACGTTATTCAAGAAACGAAACATCTTATGAACGTCATCAGCAAAGTTGTCACTACGTGTTTCGACTGCGCGAACAAGGTGAACATTTTGAGTCTAATCATATTATTTTTCATTAAATTTTTCCTAAAAATAATTTCGAGCAACACATCGCACATTTTAAACTTTAATGGTAAATACTTTTAAATCTAGGAAATATAAAGATTTTAGTGCATTGGAACGTAATGTTCCTTAGGTACCTTTGCCGTGGGAGTCGAGTGTGGGAGTGGTTAAAAGGCACCAGAGTGTTGCACCTGTTAAGTACTTTAAAGATTTTATTCATTCGTGATTGTTAGTTCCGGGAGGAAGGTTGAAGCGTGTGCTCAATTTCAAGACTTATCCTTGGTCCCACGACTTTCATGTAAACATGATACCACTATTGGTTTATGACACCACCGACCAAGAATAAGTCTTCTTAGTTATTTAGAAACTAGTTTGAAATAGTCATAGAAGGATTGAAGTTTGTTCACGTTGAGTTCCACTTTTATATCCAATATATTTTTATTTGTTTATTTCTGTTTCTTTTCCACCACGCACCGGGTGATTCCAATCCAGGGTCTTATACCACTGGAGAAAGCGATAAACAAATCATCGGTGAATACAAGGGACGACCCGGTCTGTCTCCGCCTTGCATATACTTACAAATATATATGTATTTTATGTGTATTGTATGTCGTACATATAGCATGTATATTGTGTTATACTACAGCCCACCCAAAGCTATTGGTTTTTTTCGATCAGTCTTCATAATCATAGTCAGTCTTCTAGTTGCTACAACTAAAGATCTACTACTTCAAACTGTATGAAGCTTACGCCCATACCCTACAGCTAAAGTATTATTTTCATAATAAGCTATATTTATGAGTTTTAAATATGAAATACTTTTACTTTTTATGTTTAGTTGTCCTTTTTCAGTTGTTTTCGTTTAATATTTTCAGTATTCCTTGTGTATGCCTGAGCGAGTCCCCATGCATTGGAAGCCAAATTTACAAAAAGCATCCACATATAAAAGTGAAAATAGTGTATTGAATGGTTAAAGTAGGTATATGTGGACTAATGTGACATACAATTTGTTTTAACGAAGTGATAAATTGTGTTCATTGACTTAGAGTAGCCTTGTTTGATGGTGTATCAAATAGCTAATTTTGAATGTTGTTGATTGGTGTGTTGTTGCAATGATGATTTAGATTAGTATCTGTGTCTATTAATAATTTATATTAAAACTTAAAAACATCCCCCCTAACTTTATACAGCTTTCCACAATATTTTTAACCCATACCTAAATACCGCGGTTTTTTTGCTTTAATTTGAATATTATATGCCAACCCTTTATTTGATTTAACAAAGAAATAAAAAGTGAACCTATATGTACTGTCATTTACCTACAGTTTCACAATATGCTTTCACTAATAATATATCTAAATATGCATGGTGTTTCGTGACTTTGACTTCATGCATTGAAATCATAGGACTGTGTTTTATTTGGTATCGGGACTGTGGTCCTGGATGCCAAATAAAACCATTATCGAGACCAACAAACTGTCAAGAATCATAATCAGTAGTTAAATTCGTGGTGTGTAAAACTAAAAGACTAAGGTATTGTTCTGACTAATTCTTATGTGTGCAGTACAAATTGGACTTCACTGGTCTATCGGCGGGCGTGGGCGGGGCGGGCGGAGGGCGAGGCGGGACGCGGGACGAGGACGGAGGCGGAGGCGTCGGAGGAGACGCGAAGCCAGGGGGGAGCAGCTCCGATACGGCCATGTGACAGTACGGCATGGGCCGGCGCGGCAAGGGCGACGCGCGCCGGACCAGGGTCAGCTTCCTCTTGTTTTAAAGACTCAAACGTCTTGGAACAACTCGTCGCCTTATGTTGGCAGGGCAGCATATGCTCCAAATTGTGCATAAAGCTGCTTGAGAACATTATTTTATTGTAATAAATAGGTCTGTTGGCAACAGCTCAACTTTGAGTTTACTAAAATTCAATTGAATCAACAGAATAATACTAGAAATATTTTAAAGGAAAAATACATCTTCAAAAATTCACTTGCAATGAGGATACGGACTGACGGACGGAATATTCAACAGGATGTCTTAAAATAGTGTTGAAAAGTTGATTTTCCAATATTGAATGCTCCTGATAGGGTTGCTGCCACCGGGAGAAACCCTATCAGCAGCAAAAGACACCAAAATTCAAACTTTGCCACAGGAAAATCCTGTCAATTCTAAAGGGGAAAATGGAATATAGGTACCTTAAAAATTAATGCTCTCTTGCTTTTATGAAGTTCTGAATGAAACTAAGTACAATGCTTAATCATCATAAAGGTATTGACAACAACGAATTTGTCTCAGCAAGTTTATGCACATAAGAGTTAAATGTTAGCCCTTAGGATCACATGGATCTTCGGCTACTGTAACTTAACGATATAACCGTAGACGATCATACATGTGATACGAAAACGCCGACACTCCACGTTGCCAATCCGTTTATAAATACGTAAACTTTAATAATAAACGTCTATAGACGGATTGCTACGTTTATTAATTAATTTTAAGATGAACAGTACGATATACAGAGTACGTAGTAAGTTTAACAGAGCACTTGCGACACACAAAGCGTCTAGCTCTCTTTAACTATAAACATTTAGGCGGCTATCGCGGACGCGACGCATTTGGCTGTGGTTATAAAACTAATATTATTTCAACGTTTGTTATACTTACTAACCTACGCCTTAACTAAACACCACGAAGCCATACTTCTTTGCTCATAGGGAATCTATAGATTTGCCTTTATAGTTTAACTTTTAAAAACAGTTTATTCAGTCATTCATTACGGATAGTATTTGTGATCAATCAATTTTGAAGAGTGAAAATCGTACAATAATATTAAAATACTTGTTACACTTACATATTGTTACACATTGTTACATATTACTTAATACGTAAATACAACACAGAGAAGCCTATTTTTTTAAGTTCCCCTTTCTTAAGCCCTATAGTTAAGTAAGTTTAGTATACCTATGTATGTATCTATCCTGTTCTTGTATGTTTATATATTCTGTATTAGCCCTCTGTATTTACCTGTTCTGTTCTGTATAGCTACTTAAGAATTTGTTTTTATATTGCACCTTGCACTTTCCGTGGTCCTGTTGCACTTTATTTTGCACGTTTGCTTTCACTTTCTGTTTGCATCGATGGCGAACGTTTGTTATCGAGAAATGCTACCTATAAGACATACCTACATACTTCAGAACAACACTGGTACTCCTGCATTTCAATGTATCGCATTACTACATTTAAATCAACGACATTCTGTACATACCTGCCTACATTAGTCTGTCAAATCAATTCGATGCCCGCGCGGTGATTACTCAGATTACATTTGCATGACTGTGAAAAGGAAACTTAGATGTGTGTTGCATGTGTGTAAACGTGAATATTTTAATGAATGTCGTACGTCATCTTTTCGACGGAGATGTTTAGTGTTAAGATGAGGGAACTTGACCTTGGTGGATGCTTCGGCAACTCCCAGTCGCCCCGCAGCGCGGTGTTATATAGACTGCAGCGACAGAGAATTCAACACAGACTCTGGACAGGCTTTTACTACTACTACATATACGTAGGTGTAACCAAACATGAGCTGAGTGAGGTAGCTTGGACTCGTCTAACTACATGGTTACACCTATTCATAACATGCATGCATATCTGTGGCTGGCTGCTGGTCTTGAATGTGAATCATCCGGCTTGCCCGCAATATCGCTCATAGAGTTTTATCTAAACGTTAAAGGCAATAATGAACATATCAACGTAGTGAAGTAAAAATTACTGCTACACGCGAACGGCAAGGCCGATTTTAGTGATTAAGAAATATATTATTAGTGTTTGAGTGTAACTACTAACTAACGACGTTTAATACCGAATTTGATAGCACCAAACTACCGGTATTGGTCGATTTGTAATGTTCACAATGCCCAATGGAACCTGAGAAAGGGCACATGTTCCCACCGATGCACTAGACTTAGTACTTATAATTAGAACATTGCTATTCTCTTTGTTTCTAACAAATGATTATCCATTTGTCTGGTAGTAGAATTTTGCTATTTAATCCTAAAGTGTGTTTGTAATATTTATTTATTTTAATTGCCGAAGATCGTGCGAAGTGAAGACGTAAAAGTAGGAAAGCGGACCCCGGGCTCTCGAGAGAGATGCAACCGGGAACAACGCTCGGATGATGATGATGTGTTTGTAATATTTATTTATCAATCATACTTGCTTAAAGGCTGGAGCAGACCGAATGCGTATACGTAAACGTAAGCGTAGACGTGCACGTACCGCTGAGTTGTAATGTGTGAAACTGTATGAGATAGATAGATAGATAGCTAGATAAAAACTTGACAGGACACACTGCTTGCGTCGTCTACATTACGCAAGCAGTGTGTCCTGTCTCATACAGTTTCATACATTACAACTCAGTGGTACGTGCACGTCTACGCTTATGTCTACGTATACGCATCCGGTCTGCTCCAGCCTTAAATGGTAAGGAATCTGTAAAACTTTATGTTACGTGAATAAGTAGGAACTATTATCTTGCTTCATGCCACATCGCTACCTGTCTTCTGCTAACGAGAAGATGCCTATCTATAGTCTGTGCTTGAACTAAGTATCTTCTAACGTGGTCTATATAATACTTCGCTTGTTTTATAATCTATTCATATTCTAGTATATATTTCCTTCAAATTCAACAACGTTCAGCTTTGTTACATAGATAAAAACGAAAATTGTTAAACGATTTTACCAAATTCTAATCTTATTAACATCTTTATAATAATTGTATTTGCTCGGATAATAAATCTGTTTTAATTGTACCTCTAAGTATAATAATTAGGATGTAAATTTAATTAAAATTACAATACTAATGTAAAGAGCTTCGTATAGCTTTATAATGAAGAGTTGTGAATCGAACATGTGGCCACGTAAAGTTAGATTCGACGATTAGCATAAACCGCTTTGACTGTTATTGATAACAAATAATTTTATATAACTTTTCAATTAATTATGGTGTATATTAATCGCAAGGCAAATTTCATCACGGTTTACTTACAACAATAAACTAACAACCTAGTACTAACTTAGTACTTTGAAATGTCACTCGGTTTCTTGAGAATTTTTAACGACCGTTAAACACTTTCTTATGAAATAGTTTTAAGACTTTTGGATAGATGGCGCTATGAAATTCTTAACATTTTTAAGAGGACAGTCTACTTACTCTTTCTCCATACAAACGTAGTCGACTATTTCCTCCTTGGGTAAAGATATTAAAATAAATATGTTTTTGTCATAAAACCTATAAATATCAGCCATGACCATGCCCCTACGTTTTAGTTTTTTCATTTTCCAATTAGAATAGAAATAAAATTCAGATAAATTAGAAAATGAACAAAATCAAAACGTAGGGGCATGGTCATAGCTGGTATAGGACTTATGGCATAAACAAATCTTTTCTAATATCTTTATCCAGGGATGAAACAGTCGACTACGTTTGTAAAGTGTGTATGGAGAAAAGAGTAGGTAGACTGTCCCCTTAAGTTAATGACTGTAGAACCTTATTCGTGGTTTAAACACGGTTTAAGTTAAAGTTCAAAAATCTCGAGAAACTACCATTACCATTAATAAGGGCAACATTAGTTAAGCAATACTTAATTACAGTTTTGCTCACTTTTTGGCTTGGTTTTAACTTTCAAGGCGTTAGTTTCATTAATTTTTACAATAAAACAAGAGCAAGTAGCTCTCGGTTTCTCGAGATTTTTAACAATCGTTAGACTCTTCTTGAGGAAATAGTTTCAGGATTTTTTATAGCATAGTGTAATTCTATACATTTTAACCGACAGTTAACTTTAACCGTCGTCGTTAAAATTAACTAGATAGAGGAGATGTCATAATGAAATTCTGTACATTTTGATGTATTTAAACTATTTTGTAAAAAAGTGTAACTTTACTCGTAGTTTAACAACTGATAAAATAAACAGGCTTTAAGAATTTAGAGAAACCGAGTGTAAATTCGATAAAATCATTTGTCTCGCTCTTGACGTGAATTACATTCGACATTAATAAAGATATGACAAAGCATAGCTTAGTTAATGTTTAATTTCACAATTTCGAAGGAAGGTAATTTGACATCAAAAACGCTCTACCATACGATTCAATAATTATGTAGGTAGGTACTGTTAAATTACAGTCGAAGAAGGTTCATTCAATTAAACCTTTTGACAGACGCCGTCTTCTATAGAAGACAGGACTATATTTTGCTTCAGGCGTTAGGTACCTACATGTTATCAGAATACAGATATGCTCAAAGGAAATATGTTTCTGTCTTCTATAAAGGACGGTAGCGGTCAAAAGGTAGGTACTTACTAACTTTTACCGTAGCATTTCTAGTTCCTACTGAAACAACAAATATCATACAATAAATAGTTACTGCATCTGATACAGTAAATTACAACTAACAAATCATTAGTACCTAAGTAAATAATAATTATGTAATAAGTTGTTGAATTCAATAATCAACGGTAAATGTTTTCATTTAGTATAAGTTAATTATATACCTACGTTAAACATATACGTTAAGTTACTTTACCATAAAATGTTTAAGAAAATCATATTACGTAATTTTTATAGCATACAGACCATAATATTGCTAGAGCGGCTTAAATAAAGTACACAGTGTACACTAGATTTAACACGATCATATTTACCTAGAAAATTAGGATAGAATACAATAGCTGTGCCATTGTGCCTACTCGCGTAGAAAGACATGAAAAGAGACATTTATGCCTACTAAGTAAAGCCAACATACGTGTTAAAACGATAAATATATCCACGTGCGCCTGAAATACTACAAATAATTTAACCAAATTATTGTGGGTTTCTCGGGGTTTTTAAAGACTGTTAACTTAGACGATGAATAAACCACAGATAAGATTCCACTTTCTTATGAAATTTCAGGAGTTTTGATAGATGGCACGGTGAAATTCTATAAATATTTAAGCTAAGGACTGTCAAAGTTATCAACCGATTAAAATCTATAGAGTTTTAAAGTACCACCAATCAAAAAATTCTGAAATTATTTCGTACGAAAGTTTCTAACGTTCTTTAAAAATGACGAGAAACAAAAGGTTAATCATATCTACAATTTAAATAACAGAGAACTAACTCCCAAATCATTATCTATCGGTTAGTATAATATTGTAGTTTTAGCGATACAGTGATTTGTGATATTACAAGATACTTATTGAGAATTTTAGTACAACGTCCTTTGGTTTCAACGTTTAGAGTAAATTAAATTTAGATTGACACAAGAGAACACCAATAATAGTACATTATTATAAATTATAGATAGATAAAAGTTAGATAAAAATGTAGTTTGTGAAATAATGGTTTGCGGGGAAGGTTTTAGGAATGTTGGTATCTCTAATTTCTAATCTATTATAGATCATGTTTCCCTTTTTAGAGCTGCCACAGGCGGAGAAAAACCGATTGGAAAATTACAATTTTGATGTATTTACCTACAGCACTCATTGATAAAAAGATTGTGAGTACATTTTCTTTCGATGTGTGCTGTCTGTATGTACTGTAGGTTAGAATAAGCTACATCATTTTTTAAATCTTGAAGTATGCACCTCAAACTTCTTTAATAAAAAATTGGCCTTTTCATCCAATTTTTAGATGATGTATTCAGCGCAAGCAACTTTTAATCTATGCTATTTATGGCGCTGTAGTGCCCGGGACATTATTAGGAAAACATCGTGAGAAAACCGACGGCTTAGTTAGCCCCCAGACGTGTTGACCCGTTCTTTCCGCTGGACATGGCTGATTAGGCTCGTTTAGGTGCTGGGCAATAAGTACTTCTTTAGATATACTTACGTCTAATAATTAAATGATTTTCCTAAATTTAATATTAAATTTTCTGAAGTGTGTCTATAAAGAGAAGGGTATCTAGGAAAAAGTCGGATAATGTTAGTAGAAATGAGCTAGGATTTTAATACTTTACTCTAGTGCTTAGCTGTATATTTTTTAAAACTTTTAAAGTGAGCTTCCTAAACAATTCAGTCACGCATTCTATCTTTTTTCACTTGGATTGAAAATAATCAACATCACTCAATGTGTACCGACAAATTAAAGTCAGTACCTATCAACAAAAGCGAAGCAAAGTGGAACAGTGCTGATAGAGGCAAAATAGGATTTTGGTATTCCTACAGCCAGCTCTGTGCTAAGCCTAAATGTGACATACGAGTAGACCTACTTCATTAAACCTTTTTCTGCTTTAATTCACTATAAACAACTTTCTGGTAAAACTATATCAAAGAAATTCGTAAACAGAATTAATTACAAAAAAAAATGAAAGTACCAATTCGTAAGATAGTTACGTAGCCTAATTAAATTACAAATCCTAAAAGAGGTGCAAAGTACCATTTCGTACTATTTACTAAATAATGTTTGAATATCTTTATCTTGTGTGTTATAATGTGTTATTTATAATGATCGTAACCCTGAAGGAATAAAACCCCGATATGAAAATAGGTACCTATGTAATGTAAATAAAATAATTTTATTAGAATTTATTCAGGTGTTTTAGTGAATAATGTATCGTCAAATATTTTAAAATCTATTTAATGTTACTTTGTGTAAAGTTTGTATCGTCAGAAAAATGTTGTGATTGTTATCATTATTATAAAGTTGCATTTTCATTAGAATAAGTAGAAATATATTTTCCATAGTGCTGCCAAAAGATATGAATAATATTATCTAGACGTAGAACGTTGTTTACGTACGATATATTTTGAGGTTGTTTGTGAATTTATGGATCGTACCTATATTGATGTGGTCGGCGATTGTAATAACACTGTATATGTGATCTTATGAATCACCAAATAAAAACCATAGAAAATATGCTGTTTCTTATTTTACAACCTATGCGACACAGATCGTGCGTCCAAGGATAAGCTTCGATCAACTTAAGTAGACGTAAATTCATAAGTGGAGCTTAAAAAGTTCCAGGCCGAATGATTCTCAGTTTTTCGACATTGTTAACGACCGTTAGACACTTCGTTTTCGCTTCAGAAATTTTGATAGATAGATGAAACAGTAATATTCTAGAGAGTTTTATCGACTGATAACTTAAATTTGTCGTTAACTTAAAAATGTATAAAATTTCATAGTGCCATCTATCAAAGTATTGAAACTATTTTATGTGAAACTGAAACCTATTAATTTAAGTAACCAGTCTTTAAAAATCTCGAGAAACCCACTATGACAGTTAGTTTCGCATTTATCAATACTGGACTGGAAATATTTTACAAGAAGAAATACATTATCAAAAATTCTCCCTCGACAGGATTCGAACATGTGCCCCACACTTGCCCGCCAAGCATGATTTTTTGCAATTGCATTTCTATTTGTAAAATATTTCTAGTTAAATGCCTTGAGCAATAAAAACATAAGAAATATTAAGACTGGACTGGATAAAATAAAAGAGATTTTTCCTATATATTACGTATTTATTTATAATCAAAGGTACAATATATTACATCGCCACTCGTTCTCTCCCAACACTCATCATGTCCATAAAATGACTAAGCAAAAGTAGGTCTAGGTATGGTAAAATGGGCCGCGACCCTACATAAAAGATAAAAATTAAGCATAATCTTAACACCTAAACATCTATATTTATGCGGAAGTCAATACTGTATAGTTTATGAAATAATACAAATTTAAACATGGCCTGTGGTTAAATAAAGATTATGCATATCTCGTAGTTATAACTCGATAAAATATTCCAATATAATAGTAACTAAACGATATATTTACAGAATAGGATTGTTCAAATTCAATTATTTAGAGGAATATTAATGATATCTCTCAGAATATTATAACTACTGAAGTTACGTGGGGCAGTCCGACAATATATAAGGACTATAATTAAAACATATTTTTATAATCCATCATTCCAGGTTGAGAGATCCATTCCCTTATAGTTTATGATGTCTAAGAACTAGCTAGAGCTAGAATTCTATTTCACAACTGGACTATGAGCATATTTTATATAACTAAGCAATAATATTGTTCATCTACAATCACTTTGCTCCACACCTCATGAGGTAAATGAACGCACTTATTTAAATGTAGGTAATTTTGGTAATATTAATGAAATATGCAGACTTCGGTTCAAACTCAATGGTGGCGTAGATTTTGTTTTCACGAAAACTCAACTTTAAAAAGGAAATTTCGTAATTTAATTCGTTAAAACTTGGCCGACTGATACTAGAGGGCTAAATGTAAATGCGTGTATGTTTTGTCACTCATCCAACAAACTTTTCTGTTTAGTTACCAGACTAAAAATACGCGAATATGACCCGGAAAAAATACAATAAATACTTTTTTTATTTAGTTTTTAGATATATAAAAATTGCATAATGCACAGAGCCTAGCGTCCAAGTTTAAAGCCACCATTAAATTCAACCGCAAAATCTATATAATAGTTAACTTACCTATCTCACGTTAAAATTTAGACTCTTCGTTTCTAATGAAATCGCTACGACTCTCTCACTCTCTCGAACTAAATAGTTTAAATAATATAACGTTTTCTTGTTTTATAATCGAACCTATTTGTATTATTAGTAATGTAATATTGTTCTCAATATTTCGACAATGATAAACTCGGTAAGTTTTACCGTCTCACTTATAAACTTTGCTCAGTAAGATATTTGTTTACACTTTTGTTGTTACAGTTACTAACCCGCCATCTTGGGAACTCCGCCATATTGGATTTAGAATGACTTCTCTTATATAACCACGTATTGTCATCCAAAATATACGTATGGTATGCAAAATTTAGGCTCTTTCAGATGAGGATAGATGCTTTAAAATTCAGATGCAAGATTTGCATCGAACAAATCTAGTACATTCTTTGCATTGTGGTTGATGAAAAGCGTCTCAAAATCTGAGTACCGTTTATAAGTACTGAGGTAAATTTAAATTTGACCTGCTATTTCTAGCTAGCTAAATGTCTATATCCTAAAATTCCCGAACATAATCTAAAATACAATCAAGTTCAAACATACGTTACCATTTAAAGCGTCTTATTATTAAGCTATTTGGCAACCCGATGGACGAAACTCGTCTAAGTAATCATAAGCTGGTTTGTGCCATACTGTTTTTTTATTTAGTGCAACAATATAAATTACTTTAAGTATTATAAAAATCGTCCAAAATGTTTTTGAAAAACAAAAGTTTACAAAATTAGGCCTCACTTATAAAATATAAATGCTTTGTCATGGAGAAAAATCTCAATAAATAAATACAAAAGAGTAAAAAAAACTAAAATAACCAGACGAAACGGTTACGATACTATCACTTTGAGTAGTCTTAAAATAATCGTTGTTCGAATACGCTACACAAATATATTTTAAAATCGATATACATAAGAGCGATATTTCTAAATAACTATTCCGGTTGCAACACTCTTAAATGACCAATCTGTAAATTACAGAAAAATAAAATAAAAAATGTATCTCTGATCACTGTGTTACAAAAAAAAACAAAATCTAAGACTAGCTAGGTTATATCAAAGATATAATTTACAATGAAAGAAAACGTGGTCTCTACTCGAAGAATTTAGAATATGTAGTTGGAAAATTAGAACAATGTAATGTACGATCCACAATGACCGGCGTGCGTCGGAGCGCATTTTCTAATGTTAAAAAAAAACATTTCCTTTAACAATTTAAAGGTGCGCCGTTAAATGTGAATCATTCATTAAAGTGGGCTTGACACCATACGAGCGGACTCGTAACTTTAATCACAATACTTTTGACGCACTTTGTCATATGAAAACAAAATGGCGTCATGTAAGAAAAAAGATCGAATGTTATTTTAATTATTTTAAATAAAATATAATTTTTATTAGTTTGTATTATTCTATCCACTGTGTGACACTCATATAACAAGTGTAATTGCTTAGTTAGACGGTGTGTGCAATATTGTCACCAAATAATATGATTTCATTTATTACCGAATATCTCCATTCAAATCGTACAAATCCATTCTATAGTGTAAACCCCGCTTTACAGATGTTAGCAACAGCTTATAACCACTATTGTACAATCGTATTAGAAACAGGTAAATTATACCATCCAATTTACAAGGTTATTATTTATTTACCCCCTTATAAACGATGATGAACAACTGCATAAACTATGCATCGTTTGTCTTCTACTCTGACAAGAAGTGTCAAAGTTGACCGACAGAAACAAACGTAGCTTAGTCATCTGTTAATCATCGTTTAAGTATGGGGGTTGTCATCATTATGACAGCCAAGTTATACAAAGGCCAATCCAGTATTAAAATAAAAGTTGGTAATATTTACAAAGAAACGACACATCTACCTCGAAGGAAAAGTAAACACAAATCGTTATGCAATGTTATGTGATACACACAATACCGAACACACAATAACTTGCAGTACATACAGAAGACATGAAGCGTTATCATAATATTATTAGTTTCATACGGCAGCAATAAGGACAAACATTATTCGATAGAATACATAAGTCGACTAAGGTGGTTTTAGACGCTTAATGTAAGATTCACACTGAGTGGCGCGCGTCGGAACGCATTTTCTATTCACTGTCGGAAATTGGGATTGTATGTTCTTATTTGCATACAATGCATAAAGCCGACAGGCTCCGCAACAGCCGCTTACGTGCAGTAGGTGATTATTTGAATGCAATTCAAATAAGCACCTACTGTAGATACGTATGTTACAATTTCTAGCAAATAATAAATGTGCATGGACGTGCGCCGTTCAGTGTGAATCGTACATTAGTCTTGCCTTCCGTCTAATACAAGATACTAAATCAAATGAAATAACTTAAATAAACATTCGGTGTTCATAGGTCTCACTTCTCGTAAATGCGAGTAAAAGATGACGAAAAAAACGAACATTTCTAGGTCGGTTCATCAATGAATTTATTTGAAAACTCGATATTATTTATTTAATTTCACTCATTCTGTGTTTAAACGTTTCTTGATGAAATATGACGAAATATGACAATAGCCGTGTTCAAGCCTTATTGCCGCCTCCATACAAAATTTCGATTCAACAAATTAATAGAATGGCACTTTCCAACATAAAGGCGGATAGAAACAGCCTATCCAAAGAACCACAGCAACATTACATTGCCGCAACGACCAAGTTCGACACCAATGTTTCTCCATTCAATCAAACACGATATGTACAAATCTAATACTTTCGAAGCTAATCTTCTATTTGCAATATGCATTTGTACGAGTAAAAGTGTGATTAAACTTTAAAAACGTCATCGTAATAAAGTATTTATTTTACTTTAATTTTTTATTTGGAATTTCGCATAATTTCGAATACCGCAAAGAGAAACTACGGTAAAGAACTGATAAACAAATCATCGACCGATTTCATATCCCATCACATATGTCAAGTTTTTGTCTATACGAAAAGAAAACGTACGACCATCAACTACAGCTAGAACTGGAAAAAGTCTGAAGCATACGCTTTGTACTAGTTAAGAGCGTAACCAATCAGCACTGTTTTCATACAATGTATTCTTATAATCTCTTCCTGAATAGTTCTTCTAATGAATATTGTCGCAATACACGTTCCCATCCTTACCAATCGGTTATTAAAGGAAATATAACTTAGAAATAATATTTGAGGCAAAGTACGCCTTCAAAAAGTCACTCGCTTCGAGGCTTGAACGTCACGTTTTTGGATCCCCAAACGTCTATTCCAACTAGACCACACGAGCTTTGTTAACTCGTGTGGGAAACGCCGCGAGTTAATTTTCAAAATCGTATTTAGTTTTCTAGTAAAACTGCATAGAGCAATTAAAAACAAATTACGAAGAGGTTTTGAAATATAACCTTCTGAATCAAATCTAAAAGAAATAAGGACACGTGCCGTGCAGCCAGTGTTTTGAAGAAAAAAAACGTTTTTGCTTTAAAAAGCACTTAAAGATAAAATAGTTAAATACATTTGTATGAAAACAGTA
>OY292396.1:22564800-22840379 GCA_958496205.1 Idaea biselata | reverse complement strand
ATATGATGTTTACCTTAGATTACCTACAGGGTTGGTGGGTATTCTAACAACGAGCGACGGACGTTCGAATTTTGATCCATCTTTTTTACAGATGTCGAAGATCGTGCGAAGTGGAGACGCAAAAGTAGGAAAGCGGACCCCGGGCTCTCGAGAGGGATGCAACCGGGAACATCACTCGATGATGATGATGAGTGAGTAACTTGCCGACCAGTTTTTCCTTGGATCACTATCAGGCGACCTTTATTCTTAGCCTCCAATAGAGACTAGTCCAGCTCTTCACCTACCTTATCAATCTTGAAGGGGTTCCCGAACATGTGTTGCCGGACGGGCTGCGACTCGATCTCCCGCAGCTGCGGCGTCATGCGCTTCAAGTACTCCTGGTAGTTGCCCATCTGCGCGACCGGCATCGAGTGCACGCTGTCCTCGTCCACTAGCCGCGTGTGCGCGAGCATCGGCTGCAGGAAGTTCGCGCGCATTCGTACCACCTGGGGGTATTCGATATTATATCAATCTATAGAGCGGTGTTGGTCTAGTGTTAGAAGCGCGACTTTCATTCCGAAGGTCGTGGTTTCGAATCCTGGCCGACCTACGTCTTTTTCTTTAAGAAAATTATATGTGCGCTATTAACATCGATCTTACGGTGAAGGAAAACATCGTGAGGAAACCCAAGGCTTAAAGTCACGCAAAATGGTTGATATAGGGCTCGAGCCAAGAAATATCAAAAGTAGTATGTTACTCCTCGATAATGTAGCTTTCTTTTGGTGAAAGAATTTTTGAAATCAGTCTAGTACTTTTTGAGTTTATTAATTACAAACATACAGACACACACACATACACAAATACAAATCTTTCCTCTTTATAATATTAGTGTACAAGAAACAATATTTTATATATTATGAAACACTCTTGTGTTAGTTGTTCGAAATGCAATTACTCAAAAACGGAATAGGATAAAATCCATTAGTAGTGGCGAAAAGAAGTGCGCCGAGTCAGCTAGTTATAGATGTAGAGTCCAATGACCTTGTTTCCATGGTTAAACTGGTAGTGAGACATACCTGATCTAACAGATCCCTCCTTTGTATATCGAACGGGTTTCGGTAAGTGTGCGTTTGAGTCTTATGCCTGCCCCGAGACAGTCCTACGACAAATCCACCAAACTCGTTCAATTGGTCGCGGAGAGCTGTGAACTTATCTTGAAGGCACGGATGTGTGGTCAAGTCCTTTTTCAGAGGCGATCGAGGCATTACCCGAACACTTTCGGCCACCTGTCAAACAATAATCATAGAACTTTTTAATGTGTATGACTGAAGCTACTTCAGCTTGTGCCATGGTGACAAGATAACAAAAAGAATAACACCGAGAATCGGAACCAAATCTTTACTCCGAAACAAATGTTTGTTGTGCAACGGGAATCGAACCCACAACCTTCTACGTAGCAACCATCTGGTCACGGTCGGCACAAAAGTTGTCACTCACAAAAATATCAATGTACTAAAATAAGTTATGAACATTTTTAGGGTTCCGTAAGGGTAAAAACGAGGACCTGTTACTGAGCACTGTTACTGTTACTGTCCACTGTCTGTCTGTCCGTTCGTCTATCACCAGACTGTATCTCATAAACCGGTAGCTAGACAGTTGAAATTTTCACAAATGATGTATTTTTTAATAGTAGACTACGATTTGACTAGTGATGTGCCGTTCCCGGGAATATTGGGAATTTTGGGAATATTCCCAGTAACGTTCCCGGCAATATTCCCAAAAATGGAAATATAGGGGAAAATTGCTTACATTGCGTATTAGTTTTCTATGTTTTTATTTTTATCGTTCAATTTGCATTACTAATATCGTTTAATATGATGCAAAAGTTAATTGCCCTTCTAAGGCGAAAATTTCCGTAAGTTTCCAATATTCCTGGGAATATTCCGAGTAAATTTCCAATGTTTCCGGGAATATTCCCGATGATAATGAAATACTAAAAGTTTAGTTATAATGTTTTATGATGGTGTCTAATCAGAATTACATCAAATGGGCACCAAGGATTGTAAGGCCCAAAAGCCAAATTAGAAAAGAACTAAAGCAGCCGGAAAACGATTCTCGGCTCCAGCTTATTCAACTACGGCCTCCGAGGAAGATATGAATGGTGTCGTTGTGGATATCGAGTGTCCTTAATAGCTTGCACTCCCCGTTTCCGTTTCCGCACATCCATCCAAAGTCGCGGTTATCCCGTCCCGAGCCCTATGTGTACCGTCCCCGAAGCCCATTGCCCGCGGCGTTGGTTACATCGCTGTGCAGTGGGGAGAAGTAGTTGTATTCGGTGTGTGCTTTGCACCGAGGCGGCGCGATTCTGAGTTCGAATCCTTCCTGGACGAGATTGGGGCCGTTTGGGCCCGGCTTCAGTCTCGTCCCGCACTCGTCCTGGGGGATTTCAACTCACACTCGCCCTGGTGGGGCGGCAGAGCTACTGACACTCGAGGTGGAATACTCGAGGACTGGGTCGATACTATCGGCCTCGAGGTCATCCACAAGCACTTTCGTGGCACCACGGGGAGAGTCGATCGTGGATCTCACGTTTGCCTCTCCCGCTCTTGCCCGTAGATTGTGCGACTGGAGAGTAGTGGAGGAGATGGAGTCTATGTCGGATCACCGGTATATCCAGTTCGACATACTCTTCGCCCAGACATCTAACTCTCCGGTCAATTTCCTTTGTATGGACCGTCCTCGCTAGACGCTGAAGCGGCTAGATCCGGAGCTACTCGAGTAGGCAACCATTATCCAGGCCTGGGTGCCCGTGCCGAAGGCCCTGGATGATGTGAACTCTGAAGTTGAGTGGCTCATGGGGGCCATGACCAGCGTCTGCGACTCGGCGATGCCCCGTGGGAAGTCCCTCGCGACAGGTGTACTGATGGTGCGCGGAGGTAGCCTCCCAACGCGACGCCTGCGTAGTAGCGCGCCGCCCGTACACCCGACATCGGAGTCGTCGCCGAGGTCGCCGGCTTACACCAGGAGAAGTGTATCTCGTGAAGGAGGAGCTCCACGTCCCCTATAAGCAGGCCAAGAAGGCCCTGATAGCGATGGTCACTACCAAGAAAAAGGCTAAATCTAGCATTTGGGGACTCGATCGGTCTATAACTGATCCCTGACGGTTGCCCCTCGGGGTACTGACGGTACAGCAGACCCCTCTCTTTATACCCTTGCGTAGCTGGAGACGGTATAACATATATGCGTAGGTATTAGAGAACTGGGTTTGCTTGCCAAGAAAAGAGGATATGCTAACATCGTTGAGTGAGCGAAGACCCATGGGGGCGTCCCTATCGTCTAGCTAGGAAAAAGCTCAGACCCCTCCCATAACAACGACGCTTGATCCGAATTTCGTTTCGGAGATCGTTGCGGCTTTTAAAGAAGGCTTAAACGATAACCCTGAAGTGACCGCTGAGGTGTTAAAAATGGTTCTCCGTCGTGTCAGAGCCAAGGCCATTGCACCTGGGCCTGACGGTATACCAGGTCGCGTGTTGGCTATGGCCTCGAAACATTTGGACCATTTTCGGAGACTGTTCTCCGTCTGCCTTGACCATGGGGAGTTTCTAGGCCCTGTTTTTAATTTTCCAATTATGAACTATAAATGTTATTTAGGTAAGTTAGCTTAGATATAAGTTACAACAACTAATCTGCAGTAATAACTCGATTTACTTTGACAATTATATAATATTGATTGTTGGAAACTTTGGGGAATATTCCCGGGCATATTGGGAATATTCCCGTAAATTACTATGAGTAAATTACTGGGAATTGGGAATATTCCCAGCGGCACATCACTAGATTTGACACATCTTCTTGAAGAAAAAATGTCAATAACATATAACCAACACATCAGATTTTAGTCTGAAATTGAAAAAAACATACGAAAGATTTCCATCTTCATTTAAAACACTTAAAAACATACCTTCTGAGTATTGCTAGAAGAAGCCTTGTTAATGACGTCAGCGCAAAGTTTCTCGAACTCGATTTTGGCTTGGTTTTTTAGTCTTTTCAAATAGTTCAGTACGGAGAAACTTAGCGAGTTGTCCTGAGTATCGGGAATCAAGCTTTGAAGGAGTGGCGCTGATGCACCCATCTTAGTTAAAGCTCGGCGAAGAGGCTGGAAATAAGAAAAGTCACAATAGTTAGGAGTTAATAAGATGTCTAGTCCAATAGTTGGCCTGACTTAAATAGATGTTAGAGCTCCCATTTCCGGTGTGTTTAGGGAACAAGTTATAAGTCCATATCGTTTTAAGGGTTCCGTATCCAAAGGGTAAAAACGAAACCCTATTATTAAGACTCCGCTGTCTGTCCGTTTCATGAAGCGTGGTTACAGTTGATTTTTTTGCTGATGATTTATTTCGCTAGTTGTAGTCGCTATAACAACAAATACTAAAAACAAAATCAAACAAATATTTCTGGGGGTCTCCCATACAATAAACGCGATTTTTTTCATTTTAATCACAAAAATATCACGATTTATTTTTACCTTAATACCCGACCAAACATATTTAATTTTGTACTCGGTGAAATTCTGTAACCGTCGCAAAGTTTTGACCAAATTTCATCTAGGTTAAACACGAAGAAGACCAAGAAATACTCACTTGAACATAATAAGACGGCATTCTGTCCAAGTAATGTTGGAAGGCCATTTTCCACTCGGGCGTCGGTTTGCACCGATGCACTTTGAACAAGTCGTCAAGCAAGGGCAGTAGCATTGGGTAGTTGTATGGCAGCACGAATAGATTCACGCAGGTTAAGTTTGTTGACGCTTTCAGGTACCCAAATGGATGATTGGTTTCTGAGTTCTTGCAGCCGCTGTTGGCGACGAACACCTGAAAGAAACGATTTTAAACTTACGTGGTTGTTTTCACTACAAATATTATTAAATAACGGGGTATTAACCATTATTGAATTTGAAAATGGTAAATACCCTGTCAAGTACCTATTTAATAATATTTGAACCTAGAATAAAGTTTAAAAAGTAAAGATTTATTTATTATTGCCTTTTAGCTGCGGTTTTGCAAAATTCAATTAGCTCAGTCGCGACGACGACCTCGCTCTTCTATTGGCTATCAATTCCCCTATTAGCCTTCTGAAATCGCGAAAGAATCGAATCCAAACAACTAGATGTACAACGGATGGCGGGCGATGGTGTGTGTTTGAAGATACCTTTAAAGGTCTCGAAACGTTGTGCATTGAAACAATGTTAAATTAAAAGTAATAAACACCACGCGATTAATATCGAAAAATAAGTTTAATTTCAACTACATATCTCTCAAGAACAGCACAATATGGTACTTCGACTGCATCCCCGTATCACGATTCTCATCAGTGATGGAACAACGAAAAATGGGAGAGGATTGGCCATCTCTATGTGCTTCTGCTTAAATTCTCATCATCCAAATCTGCCCATCCTTTCAGGTCAGGGTCAGGTTTGTAGGACTCGATTTTCCGCACAAAAGTGTCAAGTAAAGATAAAAATCAGTACAATTTACAAATAACTAAATGTAAAAATCTTAAAAAACTGTTGCATTGTTACTTTGAATAAGATAAAGAGCTCAATAACAGGACAAATTATCAGTCATACATAAATTAGCTCGCAAAGGTCATTCCAATGGTACTACGTCGCCGACCAAGCGAAGAATTGAGAATTTTATAGCCTTTTATGTATGTTTTGTACTCCATAACCTCATTTGTTCACTTATGTCTGGTTTCTTTCCTGTGAAAATCTATCACAAATGTATAACTAGCAGCACCTCGCAGTTTCACCCGCGTAAGTTCCGATTCCATGGGAATATCGAGATAAAAAGTAGCATATATATTGATCCAGATCTCCAGCTACCTGCATACAAGTTTCATCGCAATCGGTTCAGTAGTTTTTGCGTAACAAACATACTTACATAGATTTTTCTGTTTTCGCGATATTGGATTGAATTTGTTTCATTTTTCGATTTTAATCGCGTGGTTTTTATTACTTTTAGCATTGTTTCAACGCTCAACGTTTCGAGACATTTCAGGTCTCTTTTCAGGATTGCGACTGAGATGTGATTAGTCACTTAGGTAGTACAAAAAATCTTTCACATTTATAATATCACTAGCTGACCCGGCAAACGTTGTTTTGCCTTATAAATTAATAATATAGATAGTAGCCGATTCTCAGACCTACTGAATACGCATATAAAATTTAGTAAAAATCGGTCCCGCCGTTTCGGAGGAGTACGGTAACTAACATTGTGACATGGAAATTTTATATATTAGAAGATTAGGATGGAACATACCTGCCAACAGATCGTAGGTTGCTTCCTGGCCAAGATGTACTGCGTCAGAGGGCTTGGTTCAAGCTCGTATTTGTCAAAAGGCAAGTTATCTATCACCATTGGTTCTTGGCTCGAACAGGTAAACTTCACTACTGGATGCGCCGAACGCGGCGGCTGTAAAAAAACAAATAACATACATTGTAATTCAGTTTTTCTTTAGTGTTATATATGATGTGGTGATTTATCAAATTCTTTCGTTTTATTTAGTAACTTAATTTTAAAAAAATTGATTCAAATACAAATCGTTTTAAATCTATTGGTTATTTTATTTAATTACTATGCTAAAATGCGATAAAATAGCCAATAAAATCTATATTTACAAAATGCTTTGTCCCGACTTGTAGAGAGCTGTTTGGAGTGTGTTCTTTATGTAATGTAAGCATCCAATACGACTTTTGAACATTTTTACGGGATCGAGACTTGTGCGGGTGAAACCACGGAACAAAATTAGTAACTTAAATAACTCACGTCGGGAAATTAATTAAAACATGCAAATATTGAAAACGTATTTATCTTGACATTTAAATCTAAAGATAAGCACAGATGAGGTAACAGTGAAAATCGATAATATCACGTTATCTGTCGAATCACCCATTAACAACGTACACTCATATACGTCATTATGACAACATGGTAACAAATGACATAATTTTCGATTTTCCTTAGTTTTCGCGACGCTCTGATATGATTAAATTATTCGTGGAAACCTCTAATTGGCTCTTCACTTCTATAATGTATGCCTACATTTTTGTATTAGCTGTTGGTTCTCGCAAAATAAATAAAAACCCAAAGGGGTAAGAACGGGAGCATATTACTGAGACTCCGATGTCTGTCAGTTTGTCTGTCACCAGGCTGTATCTTAAGAACTGTTAGAACTAGACAGTTGAAATTTTCACAGATTATGTTTTGCACGGCCTCCTCTTAGAGAAGTTAGGCAGTAAGACTCACACACAACGCCATCCAGCCATGTGGTAAGCTACTAAGCTTGTGTTACGGACTAGACAACAGATATAATACTTATATTTATTTTTCTTTTCTAAATAAATAAATATTATCATAGCTAGAGACCCAGACCAAAAACAAATATTTAATTTTAAGCATAAATATTTGCTGCCAGCGGGAATTGATCCCGCAACCTTCTGCATTCGCATTCGCCCGACGAGCCACAGAGGTCGAGGAATTATAATTTTATAATGGTTCAAAGTTGAACTGAAAGCATATTGGACATGCTATTTGTATGTACCTTAATACCATATGGATGTCACATGTGGATAATGTTGTTGGTTTCACTGTTATTTAAGTCTTATTATGTAATATTTTTATTTACGTTTATGGTGTAACTGTTTTTTAGTTACATTTTCCCGGGTCGCGAGTACCCTCGCGACCCAAGACCATTGTAACATGGTTGAAACGTCGAGGTAAGAAAATAAATAATAATACGCGAGAAAGACCCCGGAAAATGTAACTATGACAACAAATCGTGTAAATTTAAAAAGTTAACTGTTTTTGTCCCAAATAAAATAAAACTCACCAGCGTAGGAGCATTAGGGTCAGAGCGAAAGGACTCCGGTATAGGCCAGAAGCCGACAGCGAACCCCTTCTGTGCGACGGTCCGCGGCACGTAGATAAGGCGGCGACACGAGTGCCACGCTTGCGGCGTACTTTGTCCCGGATTCGCAGTCGTCTGGTACGATCCGCCGTTCCAGCGCTGAAAATTGGAAAATAAATTCTTTATCTAATCCAAAATCTATTCCAAGGTTGCCTGGAAGAAATCGCTTTGAGCGATAAGGCCGCCTTGATTTGTACATATTTTATTAAATTTCAATTTTTTATGTAGTGTTGATCAAATAAAGTGTTAAACTATCTATCTATCTAGCTTTGTCCTGACTGATCGACGCAGAGCCCAAACCGCTGGTCCCAGAGGCATGAAATTTGGAGTGTGTGTTCTTGATTTAGTCATTCGATAAGAAAGGGATTTTAGAAATTCCCACGGGTTAGGGACTTATGAGGGTAACACCGCGGCACACAGCTGGTAAATAAATAAAGTTGTTTTAGGTATGAGTTACTTATCTAAATATGTAATAGGTTTCAATTTCATTTAAGTTGATTTATCTTGGAAAATTGAATCAATGGTCGTAGACGTAGTAGACAGTATCATATTTTACGTCGTTCTCCATTGATAAGTATAACTGCAGATAAGATTTGATGTTTTATTCATTCTATTAACGTATTAAGAAACAAAGGAAAATAGAAAAAAATATCGATGTAGTCAACTGAAAACTTCTTAATTAACAGATGGCCTATTCACGTACAAAAATTACATAAAATATAATTTCATTATTTAAATCTTTAATATCTGATTTGGTCACATTTTGATATTTTTTTCTATGGAGAATACTAGTTTTCCACACATTTTTACAATTCGATTGCAATGATGTTGAAATGAAATTTTGGAAAAATCTATTTCAGGAATAGCCTTCCGGGACATTACAATATTATGATAAGCAAATGTGACAAGGGTCATAAATTCATAATAGTATCGCGTTACGTTCGTCGTCAAAGACATCAATTCTCGGTAATTTAATAATTAAAAAGGGGGTGAGTATTTCGGGTGTGGATGAATAAAATTAAATTTTAATTCGTCTATCTATACCTATCTATGAGATGCTTTGTCCTGACTGAGTGACTGATCAACGCACAGCAAAAACTGTTGATAGTAGAGGTCTGAAATTTGGAGAGCGTTCTTTGTGATGTAGGCAGGCGTAGGATAAGAAAGGATTTTTGAAAATTCTTACAGGATTTGGACTTATGCGGATAAACCGCGAGACACAGCTAGTCCAGACTTAAAAGGTTTTAAAAATTTGTCTGTCTGTACCATTGATCTTAAAAGTAGATATGCTATCAGAAAGAAGACAGTTGTAAATAGCTACTGTGATGGATAAAGCTGACACACATTCAATGATGCTTTTGACGTTTTAAACGTCATTCATCGATCATAGCGCCCGCAGTGATTCTCTTTTATTATTGACAATTTAATTATAATGACAATATTGTTACGATAGACGTAACAGTATTGTCAGCGCTGCAGCGCCATTTATATTTATTTCGCGTAAAACATGGTATATTATTGTTTGAGATATCACCTCCCGTACATAATATCTCCATGGTCTGTACACATTAGTTCTATTAGCTGTCAAAGTATCCCAACATTATCGCTCAATATAATTAATTTCATTTAATATTAATGAAGATAATTAATATTAAATGAAATTAATTATAACAATTCATTCATTTTCGAAACAATTCATTTACATAAAGCTGATAACTGATAAGTGAAATCCAAATAAAATGTTATCCAGTTTTCATTGTGCACTAAGCCTTCGGAAGCACTCGAGATTCACTGCAGTTTCCAAGTGGTTTGGCTTAGATTGGCCACTCTACGAACCGCTTGGTAACAATAGCTTAGTTAGCCCGAATCACAGACCAAGTAGAGATACTATATACGGCCGGTATTATAGACCATGCATGACTCGACTAGAAATCTCGTCTTGAGATTCAATTTATATCCCTTACAAAAAGGACCTGTAATTAGATTTTTCTTCTGTTTTCGCGATGTTGTATTGAAATTAAAGACATTTTTCGGTTTGAATCGCGTGGTGTTTATTACTTTTAACATTGTTACAACGCTCAACGTTCAGGATTGACTGAAAGTAGTAAACACCACGCGATTCAAACCGAAAAAAGTCTTTAATTTCAGGACCTGTATTATATAGAGTTTTACACGAAATTAAAATTTATTCCATTTATGTATTGGAATGCTATCGGTCAACGGCTCGGTTTCCTAAAAAACTCGGTTTTCCTTGTTCACAAAGGTAATCAATCTATATCCATAAAATGCCTAACTGACAGATAGATCAATGTTCTGCCTAAACCGCTGATAGTAATGAGCTTAATTCAAAGTGTTCTTTGTGAGATGTAGGCATTCTATAATAAAGAGTTTTTAAAAATCCCCACCGGATCAGGACTGACGGGTGTAACCGCGGGACACAACTTGTAAAATAATAATGTTAGCCACTGTAAGACGCGGGCCTCCACTCAGAAAAGTTAGGCAAGTTCGCCACGGGAGACTACTCCAGATTGGCAAATGTCCCATGCCTTTGGACCAAGGTGAGTCCAAGGACATGTCGGTTTCCTTACGTGGTTTTTCTTCGGGATATCTGCCCACTAGATGGTCTAGTCTAGACTAAGTGGGTCTAACAGCAGACAGCCCTATTCACAAACTACCCTATGCGCCACTTAATGCTTTGATTTGCACCTGTGAGTGATAAACAACGTCAGCGAAAATGGCTGTTAATGTCAGAGTTAGATCACACTTACCCCGTTTCTATCAGCATCAGTTTCCATGGTATCCTTTTCCGGTTCATGGGCGACTTCATCCTGGTCTTCCTTATTGTTGGCCCCGTCAATAGGAGGGGGGTCCGGCCCGATCTTTTCGAAATTAATGACGACACCACTCTGGACTTTCTGGACGAGACTGTCGATGCATTGCATTAGCATCCGATGCGATGTTATGCAGTACGAACGACCTGAAAAGGGATTGATTAAGTTAACTAAAAATATAGCTCTGAGGAGCTCATTAGCCTACCTGCCGACCTGCTTGGCGCGGTTATTACTAGGAACTCATCTACCGATAATTTGTGTAACAAAAAATCGTTTTCTCGACCATCATCGAGCTTCAGAAGGCACGTTGAACAGTTGGTCCCGATTGGTTATCTCAGATAGCAATCGTTAGGTCAAGTTAGGGGCCTTAGGCCTTCGTCCGTGCTCCGATGCGTAGACTATTGCAGCCACTAAGGATGACGGATTACAATTTGTTCCACGGCCGTCTTCTTAGGAAGAAATCTTCCTGTTTAGTTGTACCTGTAAGTATACCCCATAGTATATCTTAAAGAAAGTGTGAAGAAGTGAAAATAAATCTTAATCGACATCGTCAATCACCACCCTGGTAAAATAGCATAACGAGTAGCTAGTGATAAAAAATACTTTGTAGATAAAACAAAGAATCGGCATTGTAGTTTGTACCAAGTTAGTGTAATAAGTTTCGGTTTGTTCTATTTATTTATGCGCTTTAGTGAAATATGTAATCACGAGTAAAACTCTTATTTCAGTGAAATATAGCATCTTATATCTTTCTTATTTCATCTCTATCATTTCAATGGACCGAGCAGTCTTATAGTAATTGGTGAACAGCATATACTTATATGAAAAGAATAAGCAAATACATAATTATATCTATAAATCAATGTAATGTTAGTTAATGAAATATGGTTTAGCTATTTTTCTGAAATATAAACTATATTTATCTTTCGAATTCAATAACGTGTAGGTACATATAGTCATTAATTAATAAATATATAATATCATGAATATACTCTCCCGACCCTGGCTACTTATAAAAATACAAGTGGGTAGACACTTCTTACGTTAAATGTCATGGACCCATCCTCACGGTGTCGATTTTCAAATCAATCACTAAGTCGCCGTAGAGGCCACAAATCTGACAAGACAGTAAGACTTTTTTTTTACCCGACAGCGCGACGTAATGGACGCACACTTATGTGTTTATAATAAATAAAATGCTAATTTTTAGCATAAAGATTTCTTGACAAAAATCTAAGAATCTTTGAGAATATTCTAAGTGATTAGGTTTATTTAAATAAGTACAAAAATGAAATTTAGACATTTCCTATTTCTTTGAATGGTTTGACTTTATTTTGTTTAATGGCAAAATTAATCGATCGACAAAAATGGTAGGTACTTTATTTTACTTTATTTTTTTGGGGTGTTATTTTTTAGCAACAAATACTATATTTTAGGAAAAAAGTGTTGGCAACCCTACGCAGCTCTCCTGCTCCTAGAGACATAAAATCACGCGAGATCGGGACTTACGCGAGTGAAACCGCGGGACTCAGTTAGTCAGTCTATATCATTATGTATGTTTGTTCCTTTGTGGCGCTCTAGAAACTTTTAAAGCAGTCGATTTTTCCTAACTTTAATTCTGAACTTACTGATCCCGTCTGAATGGTCCACAAAGGTAGAGAACTTATGCAAGATATTATTAGATGATTTCCAAGAAAATATCAGGAGGAAAATAATTAAACACTTATTGTAAAGAAATGTATCTTTGGCACAGGATAACCGCCTACACAGGGAAACACGCGCCGCCCTTGGATTCCTCCTACATACCTACAGCCCACATTATAATGAGCAATGAAAAAATATGTAAGTACCTACTTAAATTACCTACTGGAACTCATCTTAATGTAATCAATAGATTCATCATAACCATTTATTTTTGTATTTTAGGGTTCCTTGGGACTTGTCCGTTTTATTATTGGACTACGACGATTTCACCCGCGTAAGTCCGTGGTAATTTCGAAAAACCCTTTCTTATCGGATGCCTACTCGTTATAAGGAACTGACTCTCCAATTATTTATGCTGGCCATAAATGTTTGTTTTTGGTTCTGGGTGTGTACATATGTATCATTCATTATGTACTAGCTGACCCGGCGCAAAGTATCCTATGTCCTTCTCCAGGTTCTAAGCTCTCCACCAATTTTCAGCCAAATCGGTTCAGCCGTTCTTGAGTTATAAATAGAACTAACACGACTTTATTTTATATATACAGATTTACAACCCTAAAAATAAAAACTGTGAACATCACACAGCGCCATCTAGCCACATACAAAGGCTAATAAGCTTGTGTTACGGTGACTGGACAACAGATAAAATACTTTTTGTTTTGTAAATGCCTACAAAAAAACATGCCTACAGGCACATAGAGGACGCCCAGATGAGTGGGAATGTTTTTTTTCTCGTTTACCTCATTCAGAGAGAATCGTTTGGAGAAATATTTTACGAACGAGTCATGTGCCCCAACAGATGGTTGTAGCATATAATCGTTGCAGTTCATAAAGTGAAGGTGAAAGGAAAGTATCTTATTGATTTTCTACTTACAGAGTAACAGGCGATGTAAATTATGTAAAAGTAAAACAGAGCCCTACATTACAAGTATCCACCTTGATCTACATTTCTATGTTACCCCATCTCTTTCTGTGGGTGTCTTAAAAGACGATTAAGGGATCTGGGGAAGATTAGCAATCCTGCAGTTCTCCCCGCGCGGTGGTGGGGAAATTACTTGATGGGTCAGGCAGACGGCCGGTCGAAAACATATAGCCAAATCAACACGTGGCGTTTACAGGATACATTTTAGTAGGCTAAACCAACGAATGTTTGCGCGGCAGTCGTCCAATCTCTGCGCGTCTAGCTGCGTACGACTGCCGCGCTCAAATGTCGCGCTGTGTTTGGACACACCTTAACATGTCGATGGTAAGTACATCTTCTATGTTACGACGACAATCGTCGATATTATGGACCACAACACGCCATATGGAGAGATATTCGGGTTACGGCGGGAATCGAACCCGCAACCTTCTTCGAAAGCGGTTGTTTACCCACTATACCACAGTGGTATTTTTAAATTAAATAAATAAATTCTCTGAACAACACATCGCCATCTAGCCCCGTGGTAAGCGACTAAGCTTGTGTTACAGTGACAAGACCAGGGGCGTCTCTAGCGGGTGCAGGGTGTGCACAGCACACGGGCGCAGAGTTCTCAGGGGCGCCGCGGCGCCCACACCCAGCCCCCGTATCAGAATCGCATTTCGGAAACTATGAGGTTTATTTTATTTCATATTTATTTTTAAAGATTCTATTATGGTCTACGTTAGGTATGTAGGTATGAGATGGTAATCCGAAATAGTATATTAGGGCTAAATGTTGCATCGCTATTTACTCAAAGGCGCGTGTCGGGAGGGTGATTCTTCGACCGGAATATTTTTTTGCTTATTTTTATGAAATAATATTAAACCCTGTGCCAGAGCAAATCTTTTGTACATTATTAATTACTTGATTAATATAATAGAAAATGGTAAAAGAGGCACCACTGTAAAGCTAATATTTTAGGAGAAATATCAAATTTTTAAAAGATGACTCTTGAAGATAATGACAACGTGTCGATGTTAATGATTGAGTGGCGAGGAAAAATGACGCCTGATACGATTAATGATTTTGCGTAAATATCAAGGTATGAAAATAGCATATTTTATAAGAATTACATAAAACAAGTAAATTAAGAATCATTTCTTAATATCAAAATACAATTACATAAAGAATTAAATAATATTTAGATTTATAAACAGAAACGTGTGTATGGGGCCCACTGGGTGTGAATGGGGCCCACTAAGATCGTTGGGCCCAAGCCAACCTCACCTGCTAGCTTGGTGCACCTGCTGATAAACGGACGAGGCTCTGGCGCAGACTTTCCCTTTGGGGTTGGGAGGTCAGAACTCAGACGGCAGTCGCTCCCGTAAAAGTCGAAATTCGCCAAATCTTTTATGGGAGTTCAAAAAATGATTGCCACACGGATAGGGCGCCGCCGTATAACGGCGCACAGGAGCTTCGCCCGACTCCTGTGGTAAGTGGACGAGGGCTACCGGGCGGGCACGGCCAAAGACGCGAGCCCCGAAATACAAGGTGAAAATCGGCTTCGCAACGTGGAACATTCTCACGCTAACCGGACCGACGTACTCTTCAGGCGGAAGGCAACAAACTGACCTACACGGGTGCACCTCCACACGGTGGAGAGAACGGGGTGGCTGTGGTGCTCGCTGAGGGATTGCATGGCGATATCTTGGAGGTGAATCGCTTTAGCGATCTGCTTATGTGCGTGAAGGTGCTTATTGGGGGGGTTTCTACTTACGTCGTAAGTACTTACGCGCCACAAGTCGGTTGTAGCGACGCTGATAAGAGGTGGTTTTGGGATAAACTCGGCGAGGTCCTTGGGGCTATCTCGTTGTCACAGGGAATCGTTTCGGGTGGTGATCTGAACGGTCATGTGGGTGAAATGGGGATGGAATTTGAACGTGTTCATGGAGGCTACGGATATGGCGGTCGGAATGGGGAAGGGGAAAAAACCCTACGTACGTGTGCCACTGCCGACCTGAACATGCCGTCGCTTTAATAACCTATTTTTTTGTACCTTGGTATTAATTAATGGTAAAATAAATTACTTCATATTCAAGACAAATTCAATACCTTTCTAGGACCTTTTGAATTATTCAGTTCGGACATTTCATTCAAAAGATATCGGTATATGTACCTATTGTTTCCCGACATATTTTTTCAACTTCACAATAAAATAATATTAGGGGTACCTACGTCAAGTTAGTACCTACTGCTGTTTGTACCTTTATTATTCCATATTGGAATCACTCTTAACTCTTACTAGAGGGCGCCAAGGAGATATTTGCACACGGGCGCTACATGACCTAGAGACGCCCCTGGACAAGACAACGGATATAATACTTATATTTATTTTTCTTTTGTAAATACATACATATTATACATAGAGGGACACCCAGACCAGACACAAATATTTATTTCTTAAGCATAAATACTTGCACCCGGCGGGAATCGAACCCGCAACCTTCTGCATTGCAGTCGTGCTTTCGCACGACACGCCACAAAGGTCGTCAAATTAAGAAGTAATATAAGAAGACCTCAGACCAAATTAAGTAATTTTAAAATGTTATTCAAAAAGATGGTTCCTTAATATCAGTAAATAAATTCATCAAATATGAATGGATGAAGCAGTCTCAGCAAAGCTACTGCCTTATAAATATTTAAACAAAACATGTTTGAGTAATGAATTACTAATGATGACCGACTACAGTAACAAACAATACTTGACCCTAGTTGCCATTCATAATGCCTTTAACTTCTCAAATTTCTGAATTTTGCAATCATTTTAAAATGTATAAAATAGGTAAAAATTATTAGATTACTCATCAGTCTGAGTTCAGATCCACAATTTTTTGTTAAACATCTTTAAATACCTATTACATCCCTCTTATTCCGTCGGGGGTAAAAAAGGAGGTTGGGAATTGACGTTGTGCTAGGTTTTTACGGTTTTAGCCGCGCGTACCTGCGAAATATCAGGATATTTCGCTAGTTCGAAATTGCATTTCCTACCTAGACCTAGAATAACACATAGGCTTTAATCCTGATATTTCGGAGGTTCGCGCATTACGCGAAATTGGCGAAATCTCGCGGTGTTGGTATTCATAATCTCGCGAGATCTCGCTTGAACCCCAATCTCGCGAGATTGCGTTCCCTAATTTTAGGTTTCCAGCTATCTACAAACCGAGTTTCATCGCAATCAGTTCAGCGGTTTTTGCGCGAAAGAGCAACAAACATACACACAAAATTCCACCTATAAAATAACATTAGTAGGTTAGGATTGGAATATTTTACAGAAAAAAACACATGTTCAAAAATTCATTCGCGGCGAGGTTTGAACTCGCGTCTTTGGGTACTTATAGTTATATACTTACCAGTAACTTGACCCGTTCCCTTCTCAAACACTGGAAAGCCAGCCTGCTAGAGCACCAATAACAACAGAAGTTATTAGTAATTTCACTTACCCCCAGTAACTTCGCACATAGCATCAATAGGTGAGGAGTCAGATGGAACAAGCCCGGTGTCTCTCTCAACAGCCGGAGTTCCAGCAAGTCGAAGGACTAAGGAGAACAACCTCTGATCCCAACGGAATGGCTCCCGGGTTAATTCCGACCCTGGTATCGGGCAATTCATGGGTAGATTGAACTGAAAATTGTATTGGTGAATTATTTATATGCAAAGACCTGCGGTAATCCGCGTAGGTCCCGATCCCTTTGGAATATTGGGATAAAAAGTGCCAAGTATATATTCCAAGTTTCATTGCAATCCGTTTAGTAGTTTTTGCGTGAAGGATTAACAAAGTCACATACTTACATACATACATGCAAACAGATTACCGCGGTTTTACCCGCGTAAGTTACGACCTCGTGGCAATATCCAAAAACCCTTAACGGATATTTTTACATACAATAGCAGAGTCCAGCGTAAGTCTCGATCCCGCGGGTTTTTATTGAAAACCCTTTCTTACCGGATACACACCACAAAGAATACACTCTAGAAATTTCATGTCTCTTGGACCAGCGGCTTGGGCTCTGCGTAATAATGGTATATAGTCTAGTCAGGACTTTGAATTTTATAAGAATTGATAACAAAGAACACACCCTCCAAATTTAATGGTTCTAGCATCGGTGATTTAGGCCGCGCGTTGATTATAATGTGAGTGAGTCAGATCTTTGAATTTTATGTCTAGTCTAGACAACTAGTGTTATATTAAGGAGATGAAATGTGTGGGAGGGTTTTATTTTGACCAAACATAGCATTGTTTTTAAAGCTTTCTAGTCCACAGACAAACTAAAGTTGACTTGTGTCTGGTGTAAAAAGAAAGCTTAGGTAAAAATTGTGGAAAGACATCCTCTGAGAAAGTGATAATAATCCTTTAAGATTACCAACAAAAATAACAATGGTGTACAAAACATAGTGGGTTTGATTCGAAATGAAGCATAATATCTCAATGTCCTGTATATGAAAGTACTAACAACCACATGAAATAACCGACAGACTGATGGTCAACATGTTTTGGAAGGCATTTTAAGCAGTTGGTCCTGGTTGTTATTTGAGTGCAGTTGTTAAGTCAAGTTAGGGCCGGCGCAGACCTGACGGAGCGCAGCGCAGAGAATTTTTGATTGTCATAATATTATCGACATTGTTCTCATTAAAATAATATTCAAAATCAGTTAACGCAACAAATAAATCCGCGCGCATACTAGCGCATCCGCGCGTATTTTCCGGTAAGAAATTCGGCTACGCGGGCATGCTCTGCACTCAGGTCTGCGCCGGCCCATAGAGGCCTTAGGGCTACCTGAAAACTCTAACACTAGCTACACTATTACACGAAAAGAAAGAATTAGGTACTATTAAATAGGAATACTTACTTCTTCCTGAATGCCAGCATTGCTTGATAATTTCCCTCCATCAGTGATGACAACAATGACAGAAGGTTCCAAATAGAAAGGGCATCGTCCTTGTCCATATGTGTCGATACCAGTTTGCATTCGGTTAATATTCAAAACGTCAAACGCATGTTTCAACGCTGCACCCATCGTGGTGAGCCCTAAACATTGTAAGTTTTTCAACTCATTTATAAACGTAGCTAAATTCTCTTTCCAACCGGCCTGAAAGAATCAAATAGGAGAATTAAACTTTTTGATGTTTATGTTACCCTAGTACAGCAGTTCCAAATCTAGGGGTATGATAACCCCTAAAGGGGTTAAACAGACATTTTGCAGGGTAATAAACCCTGTGAACATCACATAGCGCCATCTAGCCCCATACTAATCTACTAAGCTTGTGTTACGGTGACTAGACAATAAATATATAACACTAAAGTATATATTTTTCTTGTATAAATAAAATACATACATAATATACATAGACACCCAGACCAGGAACATTTTTAAGCATAATTACTGGATACCGGTAATTACTGACGGGAATCGAACCCGCAACCCTCTACATTGAAGTTGGGTATTAATTAACCCAATGTGCCACAGAGGTCATCTAATAAGACTGTTAACTGGATAATTAATTGTGTCATAATAAAAAACACCTAAAAAAAATAAAATAAATACAAATTAACTGCGATGTTCTGCTTGAGTTGTGGGATTTTAATTTTCAACTATAGTGTATCCGTTGTCAAGTACCCATAGTACAAGCCTAGTGTTGTGTTTAGTTTGGTTGGGGCTAGATTGCGCTGTGTGTGTGTAAGTAATGTCATGCAATATTTATTTATTTACCGATCAAAGTTAGTTCTGTTTTAGTTGTAAACAACTAATAAATAGACACTTTTAAAACTCTACAGTGGGTCTTGATTTTTGCAGTTTATTGTACATAACAAATCCTACTTATTGTTTTTGTTTGTTATCAGTAGGATGGGGGTTAAATCATTTTCAGTACTTGTTAGTGGGGATCATAGGAATGAAAAGGTTAGGAACCGGTGCCATAATAATCCTACTATATTTCTTGGGTGGCCAAATTTGAATAAGTGATGGTAAATATTAGATAGAAATCTAGGTAAAATAAAGTGCAAATGGTGTCACTTTCTATCAATATCTCACTGAATCAAATTCTAAATTTAGTTTCACAAGTAAATGTGTGGGACAGATGTTTGCAAACAGTGTAATCTGATAGAAGTGATAGACAGACAATACACTGCACTGATAGTAATAGATAGGTGCTTTTTTACTAAGTTAACTAAATAGGTACCTACGATAAAAATGAATTAAGTTGATAAGTAATCATTACGAAATTTTAATACTAAGCTTCCTGCTAAGTGAATCGGTTCGAATTTCCCCCCACAAATCGCCATTTCGTCGTGAGTGGATTCGACCAATGAAAATGTGCGACGAGAGCGCAGTAGCGAGCGCTATCGCGGAGGCACAACGGCGGCGGTTCCTCCTGTTTACGTCGTGTGCTTGCTATTTCAGTAAATTTCGCACTTTCGAAGTATGTAAATGTTCTTGGATTGCAGATTACAGTGGCATACGTATGGACGCTGCACAACCGGCGTAAATATTAATAAATAAGCAAAAATAACGGCCAAATCTAGGCTAACGTGTTCATTCTGGTATACTAACCTTGATGTTCGCGGGTGGCTCTTCGAAAGTTAGAAGCATATACCTGTCGCCCCTGCTCTCAGGAGAACGTTGTCGAACCTACGAAAGCAAATCCATGAGTCTACACTTTAACACGAGATAAACAAATCGATCACAAAAACGAACATTTGACGAGTCGATGACACTGCACGTACCTTTACGAACGTTTCCACGGCGCCCTTGGCTACATCGAGTAACGTTGGGCGTCCGCCCAAATAAGCTCTTTGGTTCATAGAAGCTGATGTATCTATTAAGAAAACTATGATAGTCATCGTGGAAATTGGCTAAAAGTCCTTGACGATACATTAAAATATGTGCACGCTATTATGAACTAAAGAACAAATATGGCCGCTACATTATACGCAGACTCGCTGGAAAGCGACCGCCCGACAGCCGCTTCGACGAGCAGCTGAACAAGCTACGCCACGAAGACTCCAAAATGTCCCACGTGACCTAATCATACGTTCGGGTAAAATCGGCTGCCAATAGAAAAACGTTCGGCTATTTTCGTCTCCTGTGTGTGGGGTGGCCATCCCCAAACTACTATAATTACCTGCTTAGTAATAAACGAATTGAATTTATAATTTTATTTCCACTACGTACTGGGTACGAAGTTTTATTTTATCTGGTTTTCCCTAAAATCATCTAATAATAAGTATAACGAAATGTTACAATGTTTTGTAAACCACAGGCGTAAAACACTGCTTTCCAACTGCAAAGACCATAATAAGGATTAGAAACCATTTCAAAAATACAACGGTATTTTTCCACGTAAAATAACCACAAATATTGAAATTTTACCACTGCACTGCGGATGCCATGAAACCATTCTTTTGAGAATGGATTCATGGCATCCTTTTGTTCTAGTCTAGAACTGTGCTAATTAAATAACAAAGATCTTGTAATGTGTAAGGTCTAGCTAGAACTTCTAGACCTAAACATAACGTTGTCATTTTTTGCAAAAAAAAACTAGGAAAAAAAACTAATTTTTAGCAGTTATGTATTTGGAGTTGGACGGATCAACTAATTAAAAATGAGCGGATATTTCAAAAAAAGTTGCCTTGTATTTTGATAACAAATTAATTAGATAAATTTAAATATTAAATTATTCAAATTAAGTAGGTAGGTACTATCTTACTAAAATAATATTATAAATACAGAAGTTTGTATATTAAATAATGAGATTATGCATTTTTGTTAGTCTTTCAAGTAAAAAACGTATCAACGGATTTTGATGAAAACTGAAATACCTTACTAGTTTATGACTAGGATAGGTTATCATTTATATTTAAATAGATAATAATTACGTTAGTATAGGCTACTACTTATTATTCAATAACCGCAATTTTACCCGATATAAAGTTCCCCAATTTTAGGGTAAAATTATTACTCTACATCCCTAATTACAATGCACATTTCAAGTGAGCATCTAATTAATTTAAAAATTACTAGAATAACTAAAAAGTATATTCATTCTTAACAATTTAATTACTAAATAAAAATAATGAATATAAATATTCATATTTTCATGTTAGAATGAAAATTAAATTAAAAGTTACGCAACGGAAAAATCGCGGTAAAATTAAATTTAGAATTATGTTGATAGGTAGATTATGAGTAGGTATCTACGTATATATTACAGTAAAAACACTGTAGTTTTACCACATCCCGTTTTCCAAACCAACTTGTGAATTAGTTTTCAAAACTGCTATTAATAATTTACTTACAGCATTATTAAGTTGGAATAATTTTATTTAGCTATCCTACTAATATAGGTATACCTATATGAGTAGGTAGGTAGGTAGGTCCGGAGTTTAATAAGTAGGAGCATAATAGGTACATTTTAATTATATCGACTGACCCGCGCGGCGTTTATAATAGTCAGTTTAATTATTTTGGATTTAATTTAATTAAACAATATTTTGTAATATAAGCCTATATTTTTATTTATGCATTATCTATTTGTCTTTCCTTATCGAAAGTAGGTGTTAGATTGATTAATGATTAGGTAGTATAAATATTTAAAATATTAAAAAAAATCTTGAATTACGAACATACTTACATAAATTAAATAATTACGTACCTACCTACATACTTAGGTACATTCTTACTCCTTCACGCAAATACTACTAAACCGATTGCGATGAAACTTGGAATATGATTTATAATGTGAATTATGTTATTAAGATATACCTATGTAGCTGGAGCTGGATATAGATTAATTAACACATAACCTAGGCTACTTTTTATTCCGATATTTCCGACCCCGATCAGGACTAACGCGTGTGAACCACGGGGCGCAGGTAGTATACTTTTATGATTTAACTAGCAGTTTTCCGCGGTTACATACCTTCCTATTAAGATACCTAACCTACCTATCAAGTTTCATTGCAATCGGTTCAGTAGTTTTACTTGAAGGTGTAGGTAAGCCTGTAAAATGGATTGTCCTTTCACACTGGCATAGTTTTTTTACTGGCTTACAGACAGCTCGGATATCGGCACCGTCCAAATGGTTCATTATAAGATAGGTAGATGGGTTACATTAAGGGGCTATCACACCTTCTTGCGTGTTCCTCCGAGCCTCCTACCCGTACTAATAACTATTTCCTATTCTGCAACTTCACTTATTCTGTCTCGCTTACGCTTAGTCTTCGCAGAAATAGATACCTCTCTCTCCAACTATGAGTGCTGTAGGAATAGCTGTGCGTGCAGTGCCACCGTACCGCTGTTGTTATCCTTTGAAATATGGAATACGTATATTCAGTTATTTATATTTATTTAAAAAAATGATAACATTCCAAAGTCATTGTTTGGTTTTCACCACGTGGTGTTTATTACCTACTTTACTCCTTCAATCCTGAAAAAGATATAGGTATGTATAGGTCTCAAAAGGTTGCATGAGCATTGAAGCAATGCTAAAAATAGGTGCCTACCTACTACCTACCTAATAAACGTCACGGGATTACAGCCGAAAAAAATGGGTTTAATTTAATATTATCGAGAAAACAGAAGAAAAATCAACATTCCAAACACCAAATATCACTAAGTTTTTGTTGTACCTCCTACCTACCTATGAGTAAGTTATGTATTTTGTAGTGGTTTTGCTGGGTATCCGCTAAAACGTGTAGGTTTTTGACACATCATTACGGTACGTACGCCCCAGGTAGATACCTGCGCCGCGCCGTCCTGCGCGCCTCGCCGGGCAATAAGGGCAAGAATGTTCTTTTACGTAGTTTCAGGGATAATCTGGAACATTGGCACGCGTTTTATACTTCTCCATAGGTACCTAGGTAAAACTTTTGAAATTAAAACGCGTGGCTTATTTTCCTTCCTTTAAAGTTTTTTGACCCGCGTATATATTCTCATATATAAATCTATCCTTTAAAATGCATTCCAAAATCGAACAAGCACGGGGGGAGCACTAAGAACATCTATAAGTAGATGAAGAAGATGATCAACAAAACAATAACGCAGAGCCCTTTTAAAACAATTTTAAATCCCTTTTATACAACGGTGCGGGTTCTGATTCTGAGGTTCAGAAGCCGTGATTTAAAAAAAAATGATTAAACCTTTACTACCTAGTCCTAGGTCCGGTACCCAGCGGTCAGGGTTTCTAACTTCAAGGTGTAATTATCGTGTAACTATTAAGTATTCTGCGGTACTAGGTCGGTAGGTATAAACAATTAGGTATATCAAGTCATTCAATTATTCAACTGCACGGTGGTGATGCACTGCACTGTACGTACGCGCCGCCGTACGGCCTTCATGGTGTGGGTCAAGGATCTTAGCTAGGATGGTGAAACAGAGGCTTTATCTAAGTAGCAAAGAAAAATAGGTAGGTAGGTATAAACATCTAATTTCCTAAATGTTAGATCGCATGCGCGCACGTACCTTCTACCTAGCTAGAGTGTCTATATCTAGCAGTTGATTCTTGGCACTGCATAGGGCGTTGCTGTATGTAAACTTCGTCTAAGATTAAGAACTTAGTTTACCTACTCACTAAACTTCCTTTGATCTTTTCATAATGTACCTAAGGTTTATGGAAAGCTTTGTCATACCTACATTAACTGTCTACTGCTCTTAGCGTAATTGGTGAAAAACAGATCTACCTGGCCAATTTGCAAACACGTTAAATGACGCATTGCAGCCGCTGAATTTTTTAGAAGATAAATCGTTCCTACAAATAAATTAATAGGTAGGTTATGCATACCTAGATATTCTACCTAATATACCTACTCATAATGTATTTTCTTTGATTATACTAGGTAGGTACTATTTGCCTAGCTACAGGTACCTTTGTTATTATTACAATGCACTTCTATATTATTTTGTGCAATTATAGATTACCTATAAGTATAAATCTTTGCGTGTACACAAATTGTGACTGGAAAACAAGCAAGGCATATTGAATAACCTAGGATTCGCTTATTCTTATTATATTATACAGGTAAAACTTTTAAGTCCGCAGTTTGCCGCCAAGTGATAATTTGATTTAAAAAATTGAAGCTTTCTCCCTTCAACCCGCCGGAAACGTAAAAAAACTAATTGCTGTCAGTTAGCCTTGCTGTCAAGTGTCAGTGTCACGTAATTTTGTAATGTTACCAATTTAGCAATTTATCGCAATATCCGCGGCATTTTACTCACGTTAATAATAATTTACCGTGCAATTGTATTCATTTGTATTATTTTTAACCGACGTATAAAAAAGGAGGAGGTTCTCAATGAGGAGGAACAACACTAACTTTTTATCCCGGCAGAGGGCGCTAGTCGACCGATCTTAGGTTTGAATTAAGAACTGTCAAACAGGTGTTTTTTACAACTGTCGGCGTCAAATTGACCATATCGGATCCAGACCGAAAGAAAAAAAAACTCGGCGTTTTCATTCGTGGGGGACCATCAACAAAAAAAAGTCATCCGAGGCCAGCGCCATCTGCTCACAGCTTTGCGTGTGCCACCCCATTCGACCGTATATATTTTTGATGTGAAACATCTTTAAGGGAGGGTAAACCTATAATTTTGAAAAAAAAAAAACCTTACACGTTAGGTTTTTTTTTCAAAATTTTACTCCGCTTACCATGTTACATGGTAACTATGGCAAGGTTGTACAAAATAAAAAAACAATTAAAATCGCATAAGTTGATAAAAAATGCTATGCAATAGCTTTACCGCGGCAGTCCCCGAGTGCCACACGTTTTTTTTTTGATGTGAAACATATATAGGCGCAGGTAAACTTAATAATTACCGTGTCGATACAGGCCATGGCGACGCCTCGCTATGCTATTATATGTTATATAATGAGTTAATGTTGAATATACTTAAAATTTATGTGTTAATGATCAGAACAAAATAAATCAAACATTCACAAAGTTACATATACGTACTATTATTGATTATTCTGACAAAGTTAGCGGGAAAAAATAAGGATTCTGTTAGTTGTATTGTACTTCTCATTACAACGGAAGGGTGCACTTTGGAATCTTATGTCACGAATTTGTATAAAAAAAGACTTGTAGGAGATAGTGGAGAAAGAGGACTAACCATTATTGCTAGTTTTATGTTGTTATTCATACATTTTTACTTGAACTTCGAAAAAATATATGGATCACCCCGACTTGGATACGTTAGGTTAATGTTAGAACATGATTACACGCAGCGCCTAATACTATCTATAAATAAAACTTAGCTGCGAAGACGAAGATTATGCTGCGAAGGTGAGTGTCTGGTGCTGCGTTTTGTCACGCAAGGGCTGAGGGGCTGCTGCTACAGCCCTTGCGTCGCGCTGGAGCCCACACATATTCAAATTTTAGGAAAATTATAACCTCTGAATTATTATTATATTTATGGTTTTTTTTAAATTACGCATCTGCTCAAGGGGGGAAGGTCTTAGGGGGGTTGCACAACACTCCCCCCTCCCCCCCCACCCCTCCCTACCCCCAAAATCGTGACGTAGGATTCTAAAGTGCAACCCAACGGAATTTTAAATTGGTTGATGGCAACACTACCACCTTCTATCAGTCAATCATTCTGTCATTGAATTATTGAATTTGGTGTTGGTTTGTACTGTTTACAGTTCATATTCACCTTTCTTTGCGATTGTGGACGACATTCTTACTGGATTACAGCAATATTCAACTTATTTCTCGTACATAATTATGGGAGAAATGGGAGACAATAAAATGGAGGAGGTTTTAGAGAAACTTGGGTCCACAGTGATCACTCAAGAAGTAGGGACAGAAACAGAAGAAGGCAAGACTAATTTTGAGGGTCTGTATAAAAACTGGGGGAAACTTGGAAGTCAGGAGGAAAGAAGACGGGAAATTCTTGATGTTCAGAAAACGTAAGCATTTTGTATGAACAAATTCATTACACACCAGCCTACCCTACCTACATTAAAAAGTAATTAGGATGAAACTCGCTACGCTTTGCAGTTTGACGCTTATCCGAAGCCACTAGCAATAGAAACATGAAGGAAAAATCTGTGATTTTAATAGATACCAAGCTACAAGAAAGTATAAATAGGCAGGTCTTTCTCTGCTTCAATAAGCTAAGCATTTCACTCACGCCATTTGTTGGTCAAAGTGATCTCCAGGCATGCAATACAACTGTCCAAACACAATGTTCTCCATAATTTAATTGCAACAAGAGTAACCATTATTAATATTTTTTTATTAGAGTAATTTTTATATCTCTCTAAACATATTCTACTAGGTACTTAAAGTACTATGGACCTGTATGTAGGTACCTATTGAATGTTCAATAGTGAATATTGACCTTTTATCTAATTACTGTATTTACTTTAACTCCACAGTAACAGGAACAACAAATTAGATAAGTTCCGAGGAATATTTGAACTAGTCCAGGCAGTTGAAGGACATGACATATTCAGGTCACAAAGAGTAAGTGTTTTTCAATATTTGAAGCCAAAACTCATCCATGGTTGGGCATGGAATTATCAGTATCATTTTCATACCCCTAATGAAATATTCAATTACTGGGATACCAAAATTTCATTTTACATTTATGAATTAGTTCAAGGCCCAGTCATTACTATTTTACTTGAATTGGTGACTGATAATTTGTGTGGGAAATTATCACTTTTTCAAGCTCCTCTGTGCTTTGGAAAGAACGTTAAGCAGTTGATCCTGGTTGTTATCTCTGGTAGCAGTTGTTATGTCAAGTTCAAGAGGCCTTAGGGCGAACTAAAAACTCTAGCAATATGTGAGCCACACCACTATTCTAATAAAGAAGAAATTATTCATTTTATCTTCTTTCATTTTCAGGCGTACTACCGACCTACCATCTATGTGGCCGGTTTCAACAGAGCTCCAAACTACAGCAATGTTCTGATGATGTCTGAATGGATCATCGAGAAGCCAGGAGACTTCGCTGAGAACTGGCTGGCAGTACCTTGTCCTAAAGGAGTTAGAATGCTTGTTGTTGCCACCAATGTAAGAATTATTATTTCACACTGATTTTAAAAACTATGTTTGTTTTATCCTATGGGTTAGATATTTTCTATAGCATGTAGCCACCATGTATATTTGTTGTATACCTTTTCTACCATACATTTTTGAGTCTGGGCTGCCAGTGAATCTCATCACTTGATCCTATAAGAAAAGGCTAAAACGGAAAGACATCCAGGGCTAGAAAAGCACAAGTTTGAATAATGGGTAGCTGCTATCGCTGGAAGGCACACCCACAAAGTCACAAACACACACAGCAAATTTGCTTAAAGTAAATAAAAAACATTGTTAAAACAAACTAAAAAAATCATTTTTGAGTCAATAAAGTTTCATTGCAGTCCATTTACAACTTATAGTTTAACTAGCTTAACCACAGACATACATATAGTAGACGTCACATGTAGTTCGATTGGTATTGAAACCGAGCGTGCCGACTTTTTAATGACGTCACAGCCACAGAAAATATGTTCCTGCCTCTAGGTGTTCGATTTTGGGATTTTGCAATCACGCAACGAGGCACGTAACAAGGCATTTGATTCGTTTTTACGGACGTCCGCCAACTATAGACGCGCGCGGACTACCAGTTAGCGCCGACTACCGCGACGTTTTGTCAGGGTTTTTCACGTTTTTCTGACACGCGAAGGACATGAATTCGCGTGGTCTAGATATATGTATGTCTGTGAGCTTAGCAAATTTTAACTTTTGTTTGTATTTTTAGGGTATAACAAAATTCTACACAAAGTTCGGTCACTTCAGGTTCCAATGTCGGACTGCCCTCCCCGGAGGCAGTCGCGCTGATCCCAAATCACGGAGCAATTGTGTCGTGCTTGATGGCTTCTATGATAAATCGACAAATACATTCTTCATACTGGATCTCTTAGCTTGGAACAATCAACCTATGACTGACGGAGAAGTGAGTATCAAAGATTTAATAAACTAGGAGACTTTAACAACCTTATTTTGACGACCTCTGTGGCGCATCGTACCGAATGCCTGGCTGCAATGTAGAAGGTTGCAGGTTCGATTCCCGCTGCCCGATTTGTAATTTATGCAAAAAATATTTGTGTCTACCTGGTCTGGGTGTCTCTCAGTTCAAAAGAACAACGGTACAAAAGAAAAAAATCCGTTGTCTAGTCACCGTAACATAAGCTTAGTAACATGGGGCTAGATGGCGTTGTATGTTCACAGTATTTATTTATTTACAAGATGGGAACCCGAAACCCGTCGGGCTTCGGATAGTACCCCTGAAAACAGTAACCAAATCTCTTTGAATCAATTCCCATAGAAACTTTCATCTCCAATTAAACACTCTTAGGGGTTGAATTTTGGAAAAAAAACTTTTTAGAGATTCACTTACTACCCCATATCAATCTCTATGTCAAATTTCAAGATTCTAGGTCAAGCCGTTACGAAGTTACATACTAGGCTTGCCTTTTAAGTTCTGTCGTTTGTATATTTGCCGCCAATTTTAAAATTAGAACTTTTCAAAATTCAAATTTGTTAGAATTTCGAATATCAAAACAATTGAAAGCATTAGGATTAATGCAATTGTTTAGTCACAGCGTTGGTTTGAATCTGTCAGGTCACGTACGAAAATGAATCTTACTAAGGAAAATGTTCGTGCAATAATTTTCTATAACTTTCGAAGAGGCCTCACGCGACTTCAGTGTTTCGAAGAGTTAACACCTGTATTCCATGATGAAGTCCCATGTCTGCAGACCATCGAACGCTGGTATATGGAATTTGAGCGTGGACATACCACACTTAGTGACAAATCTCGTGAAGGACGTCCAAAATCCGCCTTCACTGAAGATAACATCGTTGCTGTGAGACAACTAATCGTCGAAGATCGTCATGTGACATATCGAGAGATAGAGGCGTTATTAGGCATCTCAGGGACAACCATTCAAAAGATATTGCATGAGGCGCTTAGTATGAGAACACTAGTTTGCCGTTGGATCCCGCATTTGCTTTCCGACGATCATAAGGCGGCCCGCGTCAGATGGTGTAAGAAAACTCTTCAGAGGTTCAACCGAGGAGAGTCAAATCACGTCTACGACATCATCAGTGGTGACGAATCTTGGATCTATGCCTACGATCCTGATTCCAAACAACAATCTACAGTCTGGGTTTTCCAAAACGAGCCAAAGCCGACTAAAGTTGTTCGCTCTCGAAGCACTTCAAAGAAGATGGTGGCTACGTTCGTGGCACAAAACCGGTCATGTTGCGACGATTGCACTTGAAGATCGTAGAACGGTTAATGCGGAGTGGTATACCACAAGTCATCGCCGAACTTCGAAAATCTAGCCCAAAGCGACGCATCATCCTGCACCATGACAACGCAAGCTCACACACCGCTCGTCAAACGATTGAGTATTTGAAGCAGGAAAACGTAGAAATTCTTGACCATCCTCCATACAGTCCTGACTAGGGCATGCAATATCGGAAGGTTTTCAATCTCGGGACGATATCGATATTAAGAGCCCAATCCCGGGATCCCGGGATTGATACTGAGATTTTAGATATCGTTAAAAAGGCGAATTTAATACAATAAAAATGTGTTAAATTTAAAATATTTAATATATTTAAGACTCTAGTGGTTTCATTTCGTAAATAAGTTACCCCGAGGGCCGTCCACCCCATCATTTTGGAAATATGGCGGACAAATACCCTAAACCCGAAAGTGTCTAAACTTTCGCGCCAAATTCTAGGCGCACCACTAAAATGATGTTAGCAGAAAAAAATTGCATGCGAGCTTGTATAAAAAATAATTGTCTTAAAAATTGCAATGAATCACGTTACTTTTATTGTTTTAAACATTTTACCAATTCCCTACGCTTCTAAATCTTTACAGATCTCTTCCTCAGGGGTAGACTAATTTGGGTTTAATTTTAATAGTTCTATTCAATCATTCCATGAGGAAAAATATAGCTAAAAACCTTAATTTATACCCAAATAGTAAATTGCTCAAATCTCGATATCGGATCACTCAATCCCGGGATTATAATATCGAACTTTTACGTCCGAGATCCCGGGATTACGATATCCCGGGATCCCGGGATTCATGCCCTAGTCCTGACCTAAGCCCTAACGATTTCTTTACATTTCCTAAAATTAAGAAAACTCTTCGTGGTCAAAGGTTCCAGTGCAGTGAAGAAGCGGTCGACGCTTTCAAGTCAGCCATTTTGAACACCCCCACTTTGGAGTGGAATAAATGTTATAATAACTGGTTCGAGCGAATGGAAAAGTGTATTAAACTTCGTGGTGAATACTTTGAAAAACAATAAAAGGTACTATAAGGTTATATAGTTTTTTTTTCTTCAAACGACAGAACTTAAAAGGCATGCCTCGTACAAACGTTTTTCCCCATTTTTACCTTCTTAGGGGTGGAATTCCCAAAAATCCGTTCTAGTGCTCACTTTCAACCCCTAAAGAACCTATGTTCCAAATTTCAAGTCTCTACCCCTAGCCGTTTAGCCTGTACGTTGTCCATCAGTCAGTGAGTTACACTTGCGTTTTATTAAGTACAAGATGGGAACCCGAAACCCGTCGGGCTTCGGATAGTACCCCCGAAAACAGTAACAAAATCTCTTTTCCCATAGAAACTTTCATCCCCAATTAAACACTCTTAGGGGTTGAATTTTGGAAACAAACTTTTTAGAGATTCACTTACTACCCCATATCAATCTCTATGTCAAATTTCAAGATTCTAGGTCAAGCCGTTAAGAAGTTACATACAAACGTTTTTCCCCATTTTTACCCCCTTAGGGGTGGAATTTCCAAAAATCCGTTCTTAGTGCTCACTTTCAACCCCTAAAGAACCAAATCCAAATTTCAAGTCTCTACCCCTAGCCGTTTAGCCTGTACGTTGTCCATCATTCAGTCAGTCAGTCAGTCAGTTACACTTGCGTTTTATTAAGTATGATGATTTACATGTTTCTCCTGTCTTATTCGCTTATCCGGGTCATGAAGACTACCTACTGTAAGACTATTGAATAGTTTTGTTGTCACAGCTGTTGAAAGCCATCAAGTGCGTTTTTGTTTGTAATCACGGAGAAGGAAAAGAATAATATCAATCATTATTTTGCATCGGTGGTGTCCTCCCTTAGTCGGTTAACGGGGTACTTTTTTTAATAAAGTGTTGTTAGATTTTTGTTCTGTTCCACGCGATTAAAACCGAAAGATGTATTTAATTTTAAAGTGTTGTTTTTATTATCGCAATAGTAAAGGAAAATTATACGTTTAGATAAAAAAAAAATTACCAAATTGTTGCCCTTACTTAATATCTTTTTTTAATGAATCTGCAGATTTAAAGACGTAAAAAACTTATTGTATGTGTATTGTAATTCATTTTTCAGGCAGAGTTCAGACACTACTGGCTGGAAACACAACTGGCAGAGAACCCGACTTTGAAAGTAGTTAACAAAAGGAACGACATCATATTCTCTATTCTTCCAAAGACTCCATGTGATACAGAATCTCTAACCAAGTAAGAACTATTTCTTATGTTTTTATTGCTCAAGGCATTTTTACTAGAAAATAGCTAGTCAATAGTTGTAAAACTGGACTGGTAGATGGCGTTCAAACCGAGCCTTAGTCGGTAAACAGTGAGAGATCATAATCAAAAATTCACCATGACACGTGGGTTCCCGTGTAGCGCAGCGGTAGCGCACTCGCCCGGCAAGCGAGGGGCACAGGTTCGAATCCTGTCATGGGAGGATTTTTGATGATGTATTTCTCCTTGTAAAAAATATTTTCAAGTAAGAACTGTTTTTTTATATCCCAACTTCTTATCTAACTGTGAAAGTTTGATAATTCTCCCATTACAATCGAACTTTCATCTGATCGATGTTCCCGGTTGCATCCCTCTAGGGAGCCGGGCGCTCCGGGGCTCCGCTAAACCCTAATAGCCTTATTAATAAACGTGGAGTAAGGTCGGAATAATTTTACCACCTTTTGTTTCTGTCTGTCAACTGTGAAAGTTCTTGTCACGGAAAAAGACAAAACATGTTCTCACTACTCCGACCTTACTCCACGTTTATCAATAAGACTATAAATTATTTAAGGTCGGCGCAGTAGGTAAGTCCTCGATGACCATACCTTCTGCAAATAGATTTGGCAAATTTATACAGCCGTCCGCCTGCCTGACTGACCTGCCAAGCCTCCTAGGGACCAGTTTATCCGCCACCGCGCGGGAAAAAGTAAATGTTTGCTAGTCTCTCTCAGATCCCTTAGTCGCCTTTTGCGATACCCACGGAAAGAGATGGGGTAACCCTATTCTATGCCGGGGCTACACGGCCAACAGACTACTAAAGTAATGAAAAATCAAAATCAATGGCTATTTTAAATTGAAAATCATTTTTAATGGCAAATGTATCTCTATTAATTAAAAAATAAGGTCACAAATTCGTTTAAACTTGATTTTTTAAATTCAACTCCTTTTTCCAGTTTCATGATGAAGTTCCCACATTTTGAAAGAAACGAACCAGCACTGGATGGGATATTATTCTACCACAAGCGGGCTCATTACTTTGCGGGACAAACACCGTTAGTGGGCTGGCTGTTCCCTTTTATGATTCCTGAAGTTTTGGGACAAGGTAACAAACACATCATGTATTTCTACTTACCTCTTGTTTCTCTTATTTACGGGGGTTAGTTAGTTTCGCTGAGCCTTTTCCGCACTTAGCCTCACAATTGGACCATTGTACGTGATTTCTTAGAGGGCTTAAGACGCCACGGGAGCCTACCCCGCATTGGCGAATATCCCATGCCTTCGGACCGCGGTTTATCCTAGGACATGTCGGTTTCCTCACGATGTTTTCCTTCACCGTAAGAGCGATGTTAATAGCGCACTTAAATTTACGGGGGTATTTACAGCTCCCTATCCGAAATCGAAGATGGAAAAGGCTCTGCCCGTCTCAGTCATATTAAATAGCGATGAGCGAAACAGAAATACGATTCCGATTTTCGGCATCGGACCGAACCTTTCTGAATTACCCCTCTGAGCGATATGCCTGGTTATGTACCTTTTAGGAATCCTGGGCTCAGCTAAACCCTTTTTTTGAGATTAGTCTTGTTCATCTTTGACCTCACCTACTGGAAATAGATATAGCAATATTTTAATGGCCGGCCACCTGCCTGACACCAACTCTTCTTGGAACAAAGCAGTTTACCCGCCACCCAAAATGAAATGAGCGTCGCGCCAAACGCACCATTGAGTTTGTGGCAATGTTATTGATTACAACTGACTTCCATCTGATGTCATATCTACTGTTAAGGTTGACCAAGAGCTAGAATTATTGTATAGTTAGTTAGTTTCGCTGAGCCTTTTCCGCACTTAACCTCACAATTGGGCCATTGTACGTGATTTCTTAGAGGGCTTAAGACGCCACGGGAGCCTACCCCGCATTGGCGAATATCCCATGCCTTCGGACCGTGGTTTATCCTAGGACATGTCGGTTTCCTCACGATGTTTTCCTTAACCGTAAGAGCGATGTTAATAGCGCACTTAAATTTTTCTTAAAGAAAAAGACATTGGTGCGCGGTCGGCCTGGATTCGAAACCACGACCTTCGGAATGAAAATCGCGGTATCTACCACTAGACCAACACCGTTCTATTGAATTATTGTATAATTTTTCAGAAATAACAATACATAAGGCATATGAGCTGCTAAAACCTTCGGACTACACAAATCAAGCAGATTACATTATAAAGTTTGAAGAGAAATACCAAAAGAAATCAAGGAGGAACAGCAGGAATACTAGTCGTAGAAATAGTGAAATGGAAGCCCCTTCAGCAGAGGTAAGACTAAAGAATAAATAAACAATAAATATTGCATGACGTTACACACAGCGCGATCTAGCCCTAAACTAAGCACAAGGCTTGTACTATGGGTGGGTACTAATACAACGGACATTTTTTTCAACGCCGGAAGTTTTGAGTGCTTTATAATACATTAAATTTTATTGAGTGTCTATTGACAAGTGTCGTTGTGTTTCGTCCTCTGTGGCGAAGGCCGTCAATGCAGAAGGTTGCGGGTTTGATTTCCGCCAGGTGCAAATATTTAGGCTTAAAAATAAATATTTGTTTCTGGTTTGGGTGTTGTCTATCTATACTAATACTAGCTGACCCGGTAAACGTTGTTTTGCCTTATAAATTATAGATAGTAGCCGATTCTCAGACCTACTGAATACGCATATAAAATTTGTTAAAAATCGGTCGCGCCGTTTCGGAGGAGTACGGTAACTAACATTGTGACATGGAAATTTTATATTTTAGAAGATTATAAAGAGGAAAGATTTGTATTTTTATGTGTATGTGTGTCTGTATGTTTGTAATGAATTAATTCAAAAACTACTGGACCAATTTCAAAAATTCCTTCACCATTAGAAAGCTACATTCTCCCTGGGTAACATAGGCTACTTTTAATCCCGATATTCCCACGGGATCGGGACTTGCGCGGTAGAAACCGCGGCACGCAGCTAGTGTATCATATGTATGTATTTACAAAAAAAGTCATAATATGTAGTATATTATTCGATATCTAACACATAGTTCAAGCTTAGTGCTTACTTTGGGGCTAGATTGCGCTGTGTGTAACGTCGTGCAATATTTATTTTATTTATTTATTTATCTTAAAAACGTTACATGGGATACTACAAATGTTTGCTATTTTACAGGAGAGACCAAAAACCAACAAAAAGACCAAAGGCAAGAAACAAAAACCAAAAGACGTGACCATGGAGGGTGATGTACCAGAAGAGAACAAAGACAAAGAAACCGAGGGTATGGAGACGGAAAACGCAGAAAAGAAAAACGAAAAAGATGACAACACAAACGAAGATTCTACCATATTTCACTTTTCCGCCAAAGACACGGAAACCATGGACACCGTTGCAAAGGAAACAGAAACTGAAGATAAGAAGTGAACAAGTGTTATATTAATAAAGTACGTTTTTTTTTAATTTCCTGTTTTGTTACGTTTTTGATCTCAGAACCGTATATAGTACTAAATATATATAGTACTGTATGCGTATTTTTGTAGTATATTGTACCTCATATGTGTCGTCTAGAATCTAAATTCCGCTACATCCAGAATGCTCTGTAAATGATTAAAAAAAATGACGATTTTAGCATCAAGTAACTGAACTGAACTCAACTCAAGATATAACGAAGTTCATAGATAAATAGTTTGTTGAGTGGGTTATAAATTAAAAATAAATCCATAGAGATCAAAACCTCTTTTTTCATGAAAAGTGGATAATGTGACGGGGTTGAATTGTAGACGACACATATACTCGTGTCCTAACAGCCGTATTCACAAACGACCTTATGGGTGGATCACTCGCAAGAGCATGGCATTAAGGAGGTTGTTTATGAATAAGGCTATAAGTCTGCGTGTTTAGTCCGAACAATCATTAGGTTCGTCTTAAATTTGCCCCATCTTTGCCCCATCATCACCAGGGAGTGCAAACTGATTTTTCGCACATTGACGCTTACACAGGGCTCAGTACTGGGCTGGGCCCCCTCTGCGCTCAGTTTCTACGTTAAATCCTTCGCTTCGCTCGTGCTTCAAAGTAGCACCCTCGCCGTAAAAATACTATTTTGCTCTGTGATTGTCTATACACTACAGAATTGGACCAGTCAATATAAGCCAATATGAATTTATAACTCGGGCAGGCGCTTTCGCCTACTACTCTACTCTTTATTTATTAATTTATTAAAAGTTCCATCGTCTTTTAATTACAGACTACGATTTGACATCTGCCTAAAGATCTTACTCTTCAAAAAAAAATGAACTTCAGATTAGATGCTCTCACTACTGCCAAAAAAAGCGTCTGGAAAGCCATTGGATATAACATATTTTTTTATGGCTGTTTCTTCGCTTTTTCCCCACTTTAAACTCCCAGGAGTTTCAAGGAACATTTATTGCCAACAAGACAACATTTATTATCATATCACTTTCATACAAACATTTTGATAATAAAAATATCTATAGATGCAGGATTAGGTAAGTAAATATGTCTTTAGTCGAACTTGTGTTCTTTTGTTTACCTCTGTTTACCTTTGTTTTAACCGAAAGCTTAAGGGCGTTTATTCCATTCTCTTTCTCCATACAAACGTAGTTTACGTTTTCCTCCCTGGATAAAGACAATAGAGCAAATATGTTTATGCCATAAAACTTATATCTGGCATGACTATTCATCTTCCGAATTATTTTTTTCATTTTTTATTTTTTATTATTATTTTAATTAGAAAAAAAAGGTTCGTACATTGACAAGACATGACAGATATAGGTTTTATGGCATAAACATATTTGCTCTAATGTCTTTATCCAGGGAGGAAAACGTAAACTACGTTTGTATGGAGAAAGAGAATGGAATGAACCCTCTTAAGAAGCTTAAAAAAACTTTTGTATTTAAGTTTTAGCGCAGACCATACATACCTGAATATGTAACTTTGTTGCTAACAAATCTCGATTGAAACAATTGAAATTGTTGATTACACGTCATTCAGTCGCTAATGAATTGCCATTGCAATGAAACCTAGCGCCAGAAACTGTCAAATTGTATATCCGAGAACGCAAAAATCAACAATTAATTTAATCGAGATTTGTTAGCAAGCTTAAAAAACTTTTGTATTTAAGTTTTAGCGCAGACCATACATACCTGAATATGTAACTTTGTTGCTAACAAATCTCGATTGAAACAATTGAAATTGTTGATTACACGTCATTCAGTCGCTAATGAATTGCCATTGCAATGAAACCTAGCGCCAGAAACTGTCAAATTGTATATCCGAGAACGTAAAAATCAACAATTAATTTAATCGAGATTTGTTAGCTACAGAGTTACGTAATCAGTTAGCGGGAAGCGATACACTACTAATATTACGTTACAGTGGTAGGTATTTGCGTAGCGACTCATGTTATGGGTACAAAAGCGGACCCGCTTCCCGCCCCCGGATCGCGGTATGTGTGGTACGTGCTCTATAGGTAGGTATCTCTATGTATTTAGCCGTATGTATCCTCATTATATCGAAGATATATTGTAGTTGTACTTTGGTGTAATTTGATATTAAAAACCGATCGTAATAAATACGTTCCTTAATAAATTTCTTTTTTTACAAATACCTTAAGAGGACAGTCTCCATTCTCTTTCTCCATACAAATGTAGTCGACGTTTTCCTCCCTGGATAAAGACATTAGAGCATATATGTTTATGCCATAAAACCTATATTTGTCATGCATCTACCTATCCATTTTTTTAATATTTTTGTTTTTTTATTTTTTATTACTATTCTAATTAGAAAATGAAAAAAATCAAAAGGTAGATGCATAGTCATGACAGATATAGGTTTTATGGCATAAACATATTTGCTCTAATGTCTTAATCCAGGGAGGAAAACGTCGACTACGTTTGTATGGAGAAAGAGAATGGAGACTGTCCTCTTAACTAAAAACAGGTAAATATCTACACTTCCTGTCGGTAATAGTATACCTTGTTCCTATTCTATCCTAACTTATCTCTCGATCCGACCAAGCTGGATTAAGCAACGAATAGCAATTCTACGCTTAAGTCGTCTTTTGTTTGTTCAAGGGCGGTTCAACAGTTTGCCAAGCGGAAAATGATGATTTATGCAGATAATTATTATTCATTGCATTGCTTATTCTTGTTTGGTCGTATCAAGCCTTAAATGCATTTATTCAGTTGTTAGCTTAGATTTACCCCGGGTTTCTATAATAATAATAACAAACGTAATTACGTTCGTTAAGATGTGTCCTATCTTATTGCACACTTTTTTAAACTTAGGTTTAGGTAACATTAGGTACACGATTTGTTTTTGATGCAGATGTTCGCAAATTGTCATCGCGAAAAATTTGGTCACTTTCGCAGAATGTTATTTTCGCAACTGGTCACTTTCGCAAAAAGTCACTTCCGCAGAATGTCATTCAAATTTTTTTTTCACGTAAAGATCATTTAAATATCTAATATATAAAATTTCCATGATAATTACCGTACTCCTCCGAAACGGCTTGACCGATTTTTACCAAATTTTATATGCGTATTCAGTAGGTCTGAGAATCTGCTACTATCTATAATTTATAAGGCAAACGTTTGCCGGGTCAGCTAGTAAAATATAATCTACAGTAGGTAGGTACGTTTTTCAATTCGAGTTGTAATCTGTGTTTATGTTTGTGACATCACCTCTAGTACTGGTATATACCTACTATCTCAATGACTGAAACTGCAACTTAAAATTATTGAACGTAGCTACCTAGTAGGTAGGGGGAATCCGCAATGAAACGGACGTGTTTTGAAACGGACACTATCGAAAATATTTTATGTTTTTGGGTGTTGGCACCATTGATGACCATATCCCTGTGGGCCTGTGACCATAGACCCTTGTCTATGGTCATCAATGGTACCAAACCCAAAAAAACTTAATATATTTTAGATCAAAAACTTGAATATCGAATAATATCGATAGTATCCGTTTCAAAACACGTACGTTTCACACAGACACAGATGTATTAAACAAAACATTCGATGGGATGGGATTGGATCCGATTCCGCTCCATTTCCAATCTCATTTGCGGGTCATCATCACATAAATGCTATATTATTTACTTAAAGCAGAGAGGAAGAGCAGTAAAGTTTAATATCTATTTGCAAACCGTTAAACATTGAACATTTCTCGCACAAACATAATACTTATTAATAAAGGATCGTAAACGTCGGGTAGTTACCAACGAGATGAGTTTCAAATACCATAAAACTAGTAAATAGGTTTCTAGTTTCGTTTGGTTGCGTGTGTTTTAGATATTTACCAGAAAACTGATTAACAATACTGTTGTGAAATTAATAATTAATGTTGTAGGTTAATAATTAATCTTGCTTTATCTTTTTTAGTTGGTATTCATAAAATACTTTTTGCTGACTGACTGACTGATGGATCAACGCTCAGCCTATAACGCTGATAGTAGAGGGCTAAAATGCGGAAAGTGTGTTCTTTATAAATGACTAGTTGCGGCCCGCGGTTTCACCCGCGTAAATCACGATCTCGCGAAATTTACTGGATTAAATGCAAATTCATCAAAATCGATTCAGCGGAGTTGCCAGACAGACAGAGTTACTTTCGCATTTATAATATTAGTAGGATAATAAGTAAGATAAAATACTTTATCCTGAATGACTGACTGATGGATCAACGCACACCCTAAACTGCTGATAGTAGACAGCTAAAATGCGGAAAGTACCTACCTATGTCCTTTTGTATGATATAGGCATCCGATAATATAGGATTTTTCGAAACTCTCACGATATTAAGAAATTAAAAATAAATAAATAAAGAAATTGATATAGGATAGTCACTAAAAATTCAAAACTGGTATTTTAGGAAGTGCTTTATGTAGGTGGGTATGAATAAATAAACCTAAGTAGGTACCTATTTTTTTTAAAGGATGCACTCTGTGAATTTCTTTTTCAAAAAATACTTTCTGAAAGTTTCTTCCAACTTCTCCAGTATTAGAATTTAAATAAAATGCTGAGTTGCTATCTCAATTTAGTTTCATCTAAGGTTTTATACTAAGCTCTGTTCTTATATATTTCCATAATATTTCTGTTGGTGTAATGTAAAGGTCGTATTTGACCAAATACAAATACGACCTTTACAGAAGCCAGTTGACTTAAAAAAACACTAAGGGGGTAAAAATAATCTATTCCTAACTACTGCATTTCTGGTCGCGTAAGTCCCGATCACGTGGAAATATCAGGACTTAAAGTAGCATAAAATATTCGTCAATAATGTAGCTTTCTATTGGTAAAATATTTTTTGAAATCTGTCCAGTAATATAGTTTCGTAGTCTTTGTTACAAACAATAAATCTTTCCTCTTTACATTCTTAGCATAGATAGCTGCATACCGCAGTTTCACCCGCGTAAGCTCCGATCCCGTAGGATCGGGATCAAAAGTAGCCCATGTTACTCCTCAATAATGTAGCTTTCTATTAGTGAAAGTTTTTATAAATCGGTCAAGTAGTTTCGGAGCCTATTCGTTACAAACAAACAAACCTTTCCTCTTTATAATGTTAGTGTAGCTAGGTAGGTACTTCTTTTTAGGGTTACGTACCCAAAGGGTAAAAACCGTAGCCTATTATTGAGACTCCGCTGTCTATCCGTCTGTCTGTCTGTCCTTCCGTCTGTCACAAGGCTGTATCTCATGAACTGTGATAGCTAGACAGTTGAAATATTCACAGATGATGTATTCCTATAGCTGCTATAACAACAAATACTAAAAACAAAATTAAACAAATATTTAAGGGGGGCTCCCATACAAGAAATGTGATTTACATAAAAAGGCAACGGTACCGCGATGTATTTTTATCACTGTGCGCCAGTGGTAAAATAAATTATAACGCTCGCGTCGCGTTCACGGATTGGTTGGTCTACTGTTCATTTTAGCCTTCCCCAATTGTGATAATGGTACGGAACGCTTCGTCCGCGAGTCCGACTCGCACTTTACCGGTTTTTATTTCAAAAGAAATGAATAACGATGTTATCTTACAAAGTCCATGAAAAAACTAGTCATGGAGTTGGACTGCCCGCAGCCCCTCTCTTTGTTGGTGACTAAGTTTCGTCGAGTCATTACAAATCGGACTTCAGTTGGCTCGGGTTTTATGATTTCCCTTTCATGACAAATCATAGTCTCCACGTACTTTTGAATTGATGATTGAACTTTTTTATTGCTCTTATAGTAGGTAAGTATAAGTTAATTAATGGTTATTATTAGACACGGGTCTAGATAGCTTTATAGATAACGTTGCGTAGCGTTGTGTCTTCTCGGGACCACAGCCGGTGTGATCCGTATGCCGAAACGTCAAGTTAAATAAACACAATGATTATCTATAACGCGATCTAGACCCGTGTATTATAATAGGTACTGAATGAAGGACGGAAATCGTGTAGAAGTTTAAAAATTGTGTTTATTAACAGTTTTAACCCGACTTCTGAGTAAAACCAATAATGTTACAATTTTACAATGGTCATGGCAGATATAGGTTTAATAGCATAAACATATCTGCTCTGACGACCTTTGTGGCGCGTCGTGCGAAAGTGCGACTGCAATGCAGAAGGTTGCGGGTTCGATTCCCGCCCGGTGCAAGTATTTATGTTTAAAAAATAAATATTTGTGCCTGGTCTGGGTATCCCTCTATGTATAATATGTATGTATTTACAAAAGAAAAATAAATATAAGTATTATTTCCGTTGTCTAGTCACCGTAACACAAGCTTAGTCGCTTACCACGGGGCTAGATGGCGCTGTGTGTTGTTCACAGGATTTATTTATTATTATTATATTATAATGTCTTTATCCAAGGAGGAAACAGTCGACTACCTTTGTATGGAGAAAGTGGAGGTATCCTTTCTTTTTAAGGGCGCTTTTGGTGTCATGCGGATTTGCTTACGCACGCAGTTCATAATATACCTACCTACTAAACACACAAAACTGGAAAAGAATATCTGTAGACTTCACAAATATTCAATCCGGGAATCGAACCCTAAGCCTTCTGCGTCGCAGGTTGGTATTTTAAGCACCACAGAGGTCGTCTTACCTACCTACCCACCCACTTAGTCTTACCTACTTTATAGAAATATCCATTGAAGACCATTATTCATGTCCCCTCGCGTTATTGCCATAATAAAATGTGCAAAAATAAAAAGCGTAATTCGAGACAAGCGTTTTGTGGCGTGTATCCACTCAGCTACACTGCCTCTGTATAGTCGCGATAAAACTTATTTTATTATTTAGAGTCGTATCATATTAATGTTACTGTGATTTAACTTTCGAGGTAAGCTTTTGAAATAGGTAACTTACTTACAACTAAAATAAACAGTGCCCGATAGTAGAATCTATTCCTATGTAGGTATATTAATGTATAGCTATGTAGGTGAAATACAGATGCAAAGATTCAGCGCGTGAGTGACCGACATCTGTCGACTAATTGGTTAAGTCATTGCTCCCTGACTTAGTAAAGATGCGTTGTTGGTTCGAATCCCGCTCAGCGTCGATTGTGCGTTATATTTTTGCAGAAGTATTTTTCCTTTAAAATATTTCTACCTAAGGACCTACGTATGTTCAAAAGCTCGAATAAAATTGCCAAAAGGCCCACCACAGCGACCACCAAGCGTTCGAACTGAAACGGAACAGAAAACTTCAAAATTGGTTATTACAAAGTTTAATTAAAACAAACTCAAAGTTGTAAATGTTTAGTTTCCCAGTAGGCATTTAAAACGCAGTTATCGCTTTGTTTGTAGGTCAATAATACCTACTATATGGATATGGATCCATATGTTAGTATTACTAATGGGCGCGATTATTCAGGTTGTAAGTCAGCTTTCCCTAATAGTCGGCCGTTTTACCAACTAGTCGGTAGGTGCCGACTAGTCTGCAAATTGTGCCGACTAGTCGTCAACTAACAATTATGCAATAAAACTAACAATTATTAAACTAGCAGTAGGTACAGTTAGAAAGTGGGTTAATCAGAATAAACGTAAACATAAAACGTCACGACCACCTAGAATTTCTCAACTATGCCCTCAGCTCTGTTCAGAAACGGGTCAACCATTTTCTCCAAATTATAATGATCTGCATTGCCGACTAATAGACCGACCCATCTCTAGTACCTACGTATCTATGCTAAGTATCTGTAATTAAAATTCTCGACGTTCCCTCAAAAGCTAATATTTTTTAGAAGATTAGATCATTCACAACGAGACAAGATATCAGGGGATTACGCCAGGGAATGCATCTCTGACGCATCTGGGCTAATGAAACTGGGATTTATCAGTTTCCCATGGGCTTTTAACGCTGTCTATTGTGTCGTATCCAATTTTTTTTCTATATAGCCAATTTAGCTACGCTGTTTAACAATTTAGTGGTTTGATTAGGAGGACTCGACTAGACTCTAGAGACTGTATTTAAATTCCGGTGTCTTATTTGAGGGATTGAGCTCCCACTGCGTTCACCTATGAAATGTCTAGCTAGGTAATTCTTTGTGCCTTGCGTTTGCATTTGTTTTATTAACACGGTCTTACCCGCGTATATCCATCGCGTGTTTTTTTAAACCTTTTTGATCTAATGCCTACATTACATAAAAAATACACTCTCCAAATTTCAGCTTTCTACTATCAGTGGTTTAGGCTGTAGGTTGATCAGTCAGTCAGTCAGTACAAATCATTTTGAAGATAGAAGATAAAAATATATAGGTATGTACCTATGTTAGTCTATCTATATCTATTAGATATATGTAACTAGCTGCGCCCGCGGTTTCACCCGCGTAAGTCCTGATCCCGCGGGATTTACGGGATCAAAAGTAGCCTATGTCCTTCTCCGAGGTCCTATTTATCTCTACACCAAAATTCATTAATATCGGTTCAGCGGTTTAGGCGTGAAAGCGTAACAGACAGACAGACAGAGTTACTTTCGCATTTATAATATTAGTAAGATGTTAATTATTTGTGTCTATACAGGGTGTTTCGACGAGGGGGTATTAAGCCGAAAGGGGATTGTTCTAGAGGTCTAGGCGAACAACTTTTATTCAATTACAAATACAATTGGAAATTCGGACTTTTTTTTCAAAAAAATTTAAGGTTAAAATTTAAAAAAAAACAGCTGTTTTTTTTTGGGCAATCTAAATAAACTAAATAAAAGGGCACCTTGAGGCCAACGACCTAAAACTCTAAAAAACAGCTAATTTTCATGCAAACTTTAAATTCAAAATTTTCGAAAACTACTTCGAATTTCCAAAACTTGTAGAACAAAAGTTGTTCGCCTAGACCTCTAGAACAACCCCCTTTCGGCTTAATACCCCCTCCTCGGAGCACCGTGTATATGGCGTTGTCTAAATTTATATACTTTAATTAGTTCAAAGTAAATAAATAAATTTGATTTGATTTGCACGACATACTGAACTAGTCGTACTTCGGAGTTTAACCGGCTAAAGTAAATTTCAGGAATAATTACTTAAAATATGACCGTGTACATAAACCAAAAACTCGCCCCAAATAGTTATGTCTTTGGCATAGCACATGTAGGAAGAGTTTCCAACCCACCGTTTTGCAAAAAGGTCAACGTAAAATGCCTAGGTGACAAAGAAACCAACCAAAAACTGTCTTGAGATTTGGGACACAGTAGCACACGAATAAAATAAATATACGTTTCTTTTGTAAATACTAATTGTTGTTAGCCAAGGACATGAAGGCGGCATGTGGTATTTGCCAGGCCGTAACGAATGGTGTAATTTTCTCCCACGTCTAAGCTCATTTCTCAGGATTCAACTTATCGTGCTTTCACAAACTTGCCGAGAGCTCTCCAATTTGCATTAAGATATTTTATGTTCAGGATGAAACGTTCAGTGTCAAAAATACACGATATATATAAGTAGGTACTATAGAACAGTATTATGGATGGACCGTAAGATAGAAGCAATACGAATCTTCGTTTCTCGGAAAATATTAAATATTGCCATGAAAATTCTTCGTCTGGCATGATTTTTTTTCGCTTAAGCGTGAAATTAATTATAAAAAATGATACGTTTGAGCAATATTTTAAAGAAATCCGACCTCGTTCAGCTATAATCGGATTATGAAAAGGAGATGCGGCGAATATATCGGTTCAGTTTGAAAGGAGAGAAATGCAATACGGATTTAAGATCGCGGCGAGTGGGATTGTAATGCCGAGATGTAATAAAAACTAAGGATTCAATTCGAGCTGGAGAAGGGCGAACACAGCTTAGCGGTAAAGCACGGCATAATCCGGCAATACAAGAATAAATTCACGTCGCTCACAATTTCAAACTTTTTATATTCGGCTTGAAAACGCCGAACAAAATGCTGAAGATTTTTTGTTGGCAAGACACGTGCTATTAATCTACGAGGACTGAATGAACAAGTAGGTCCCCTGATCTACCCTACCTGGATAAATAACAGGGTTTTGTGCAAAGTATCAACATTATGCTCTAAGGGGGTGCTTTTTTCAATGTTGCTGATTTTCTTAAGTGTTTTACTCAAATTTTTCTTCTGTTTTTGCGATATTGTATTGAAATTAAAGACATTTTTCGGTTTTAATCGTGTTTACTACTTTTAGCATTGTTTCAACGCTCAGCGTTTCGAGACCTTTACAGGTCCCTTCTTCAGGATTTGATAAAAGTAATAAACACCACGCGATTAAAACCGAAAAAAATGTCTCACATTTTTTTAATCTTACTAATATGAAAGCTGAAAGTTTGTGTGTAAGTATAAGAATGGTTGTTACTCCTTCACGTAAAATCGTACCTGTGCTGGTAGCTCTAGATCTTGATAAACACATAAGCTACGTTGTTTTCCAATGATCCCGCGCGATCGGAACTTACGCGGGTGAGCCCGCGGGGTGCAGCTATTTACACAATACACCTACCTACTGTCGTATAAGTACGTATAAACAAGCTATATGTAAAGCTAATGAATTTATTTAGTGTTGTGTTAAGTTAACTCAGTGGCAACTCCCTCACTCCTGAAGTTCTAAAGTTAAGTAAGCAGTCGAGGAAGTCACAGTGCGCTACAGTCGTGCGGGTATATAACCGTTGTAATTATCATAGCGCGCTCGTAAAACTTATTTTAACGAACGTCTTATTCGCAAGAATGGTTGTTCCACTGACTGAACGGCTTTCAAGCAATAAAGCACAAGGAGACGCTAACGTTCGTTTTATTGAAGTCTTTTTTGTAAGGAACAATAAAGTGAGACATAGTAACGAGGCAAGTTCGTAAAAAATGATCAATAGGTGTTTCTGGTTACTGGTAGGTACCTACATTAATTTATTTTTCAAATACATAATGTCCAGTTATTATAACCAATCAAAGTCCTCGTCACTTGCCAGCGAGCCCAAAATGCTGGATGCATTGCCACGCTGAATGGCAATGCTAATTCTTTGCGCCAAATAAACTCCAGCCGTTTAGTCTCGGGTAGTCTCCACCAGGCGTTCAGACGAAAATCAGTATATGGTCTGAGCTCCCGGCCTCCATAATCTACATCTACACCAATATTATAAAGTGGAAAGATTTGTATTTTTGTGCGTGTGTGTGTGTCTGTATGTTTGTAATGAATAAACTTAAAAACAACTGTGACAATTTCAAAAATTCTTAGCAACAATCACCCAGAGTAACATAGGCATTTTAATCCCGATATTCTCATTGAATCGGGACTTACGCGGGTAAAACAGCGGGACGCAGCTAGTTATACATAAAATAATGTCTAGTCTTTGAGTGCGATGTGCAGGTGAAATATATATACCACGCGGTATATTAAAGGATGTCATTATGCAATAATGCATAATTCTTTAGCGAGGATCATTAAAGCTGTCGGAAGGCTAAAGTCCCGGTAATGAAGCCCGAGATCGTGCGCTGTTGTCTCCCAGCGTTAATTGCTGCACACTTATTAAGGTCGAGAACTTGCAACAGTTAAAAATGCACTTTAGACACAAAGACTCTAATTTTGGATAAACGCAGGCGAATTATGACTCTGTGTATTAGCGGATATTTTATATTTATACAACACTTATTTAAAACACTTATCAAAATTTGACTTTAAGTAATTATTGTACACATTAATTTGGAAATAAATTTATTATTATTATTATTTTATTTCATTTTTTTTTCTTTTTTCGCGATGTTGGATAGAAATTCGTTATTGACTTTCTGTTGTATATATTTTTCTTTTACTTTGTGTACGTACCTGCGGATATCCTTAAATAAATAAATAAATTAAACTAATTTATCGGTCGGAAAGTGAAGGCCTCGAAACAGTGAGAATTGAAACAATGCTAAAAGTAATAAACACCATGCGATTAAAACCGAGAAATGAGTTTAATTTCAATCCTTATTTCAGTTTTGATTTCGTAGTTTCAGGTCTTTCGTACTTTTCAGCCACCTACTTAATAAGTAGGTACTTTGTGAACTTAATTTCTGTTTAAGGGGTAAATATTCTAATCTGTAATGAAATAAAGTACTTAACCTACTTAGAAGTTATTATTAGCACGCGGTACTAACTTAAACAACAAAGTTAGGCGAATTAACTTGAGACAATTTGAAAACTGGCGAGTTTTCAGTGACGACACGGAAACGTGAGGTGAATTTTAAGGTTAATACTCTGTGAATTTTGTATCGGCTGCTACTGGATGACATCGGTACATCAAATGTTTTCTCATACAACTTAAACTCTTAATTTAAGTTATAATAGTGGCAGAAGGTTGCGAGTTCGATTCCCTGGGACAAGTACCTATTTATGCTGACCATAAATGTTTGTTTTTGACAAACAATGTTATTTTTTGGGTGTAATTTTATTAATTTATGTATAGGTACTTGTGCTATTTATGTATTCTGTGGTATAGGTACCTGATTTAATTCTTTTGTTTTGGTTTTGTTTCAATTTTGAGTTTTATTTTTTTATTTTTTAAATGTTTGTAATTTTAAAGTAAGCTTTTCTATACCTACATAAAAAAGTCATCTTAATTGGATTGTTTACAAAGTATGAAAAGTAGTTTATCCGTTATCTAATGCCGGCGCCTCACATGGGCTATGTTGGCTCCAAGTTATACTGTTGGATCCAACACACCAATGTGAGGATCGATCTTGGAACGTTATTGGATAAAAACAGAACATTGCGTCCAACAGCCAATGTCAACCCGACTTGTGTCGGTTTTTTGTACAAGTTCAAAGGCGAGGGGAGTGAAGTGTGCAGGCGGGGGGGCAACTTGGGTCCAACGTCGCTTCTCGATCCACACATTGGTTGCATCAGTACTATTCAGTACGCGCTCTGCCGATGTGAGTGCTGGACGTGCTGCGATATGTTTTTGTTTATCATATCATATTTTGAATCGCCGTTTTCTTGGCTTCTTTTTCCTTTGACTAATTAAATAATAATAATATGTGCTCAATGCGTGGGCATAAGTAGCCAGAGGGAAAAGTGTCCCGTCCGACATGACTTGCTAGCAATAAATTTGATGAATAAATGATATCTGCTTGAACGTCCAGCCTTCCAATGCTCTTGGCATGAGTGTTTGCCCAATTATAAAGGAGCCCATATGAGGCCGCAACCTTGGTTGCAATTATTGGCCATTCTATTCGTAGCCAACGTTGGAACCAAGTCATAAGCCCATGTTATGCCGGCGCCTCACTTGGGCTTATGACTTGGTTCCAACGTTGGCTACGAATAGGATGGCCAATAATTGCAACCAAGGTTGCGGCCTCATATGGGCTCCAATATAATTGGGCAAACACTCATGCCAAGAGCATTGGAAGGCTGGACGTTCGAGCAGATACCATTTATTCATCAAATTTATTGCTAGCAAGCCATGTCGGACGGGACACTTTTTGCTCTGGCTACTTACGCCTACGCATTGAGCACATATTATTAATATTTAATTATTCAAAGGAAACAGAAGCCAAGGAAACGGCGATTCTGGATGATAAACATATCTTATAAATAAACTAAATATGATATGATAAACAACATAATATGATAACATCAAGAAACATAATATGATAAACAAAAACATATCGCAGCACGTCCAGCACTCATATCGGCAGAGCGCGTACTAATGCAACCAATGTGTGGATCGAGAAGCGACGTTGGACCCAAGTTGCCCCCCCCCCGGCTACACACTTCACTCCCCTCGCTTTTGAACTTGTACAAAAAACCGACACAAGTCGGGTTGACATTGGCTATTGGACGCAATGTTCTGTTTTTATCCAATAACGTTCCAAGATCGATCCTCACATTGGTGTGTTGGATCCAACAGTATAACTTGGAGCCATCAGCCAACATAGCCCATGTGAGGCGCCGGCATGAGGCGCCGGCATAATACCCATAGTACAACCCAAGTAGGTACTGAGTTTGGGGCTAGATTGCGCTGTGTGTAACGTCGTGCAATATTTATTTATTTATAGTTGAGTATGTATCTTTACATACACCACAGAATACCCACACTTACAAAGCTGTTCCCACATCGTTAAGGTTTTTTGTATCACACTCAGATAATGTCTTTCATAGCTGCCTGAAGGGTCCGGAAACAACTCTATTTATGGCACAATATTGCCAGTTTATGTTATTATTGAGCGTACCTACTGAACTAAAAGCAACTACAATCAATTGATTTTAAACAATTATTGCATGCATGGATTATTCAATAAAAACATTTATTTATAGACGGTGTCTATCTATGGCGGGCCTGCAACACAGAAAGTTGCGGGTATTCGATTCCCGCCGGGACAAGTATTTATGCAGATCACAAAAGTTTGTTTGGTTCAGGGTGTTTTCTTTATGTACTTATATATGCTTTTTGAAAAAACGCTTTCAAAAACTTTAGAACCCGGCGGGACTCGAACCCGCGACTACAGGTATTCCGTTCCAGCGCGATAACCGCTATGCCACGGGTAAGCATTATTACCTAGTGTGGTAAACACTAAGAAATAACGTTTATACTTATGTATGTACAAAAAGTACTTGAAGTAACCATAGTACAAGTCTAGTTCCTTAATTTGGGGTTAGATAGCACTGTGTGCAACATACCGTAATATTTATGCTATACCTATTACATAGGTAATTTCATACTAATTAATAAGTGTTCAGGAGCTAGTCCTGAGAGGAAAGCCACCATGAACATCGCTCTGATGAGAGAATAAAGGTTCCATGTAATTTAGAACTAGGTAACTCCGAAAACATTCCTTCACTTATCTTATCATAGTAATTTGCAAGTCACAGGTCACAGAGCAAGAACTCGTCTAAAAACGCTGTGTTCCATTTATGTGCAATGGACAGAGAAAAATGTTGGAAGGGTGCCGAAATTATTCACCAACAGCGTCGGGGCGGTCAGGATCGGATCTCCGATCTCGAGAAACAGGGTTGATTCAAGACTAATATTCATGGGGGTTTTCCTTTGATGTTTCCTTGAGACTGGATGGATTATCTATTTTACTGTAACAAATGTGGCTTTTGCAAAGTAAACAAATTTATCAGAATACCACCTGATTAGCTAATCAGGACAGAAACTGTAAATTCGGCCCAATTTCCTGATTTCGTTTTCGGTTATTTCGGTTGGTTTTTACGTAACTACTGAGGAATAACGTTTTTAACTATATCAAAGACCTATGAATGAAAACCATTGAGAATGGTTTGAACCAATGAAGTTCTCGTAACAGACTAATGATTATTAAGTAAGGCTTAAAATATTTTTGAAAGTCCGTAGGAAGTTTTATTTAATAGTCAGAACTTAATATTCAAGTCATTATGGCAGTTATAATGGCTTAAATAATTAGGTACCCGTCTGATGAATGATTCCTTTTCAACCAATTTCGAGTTTGTTTCGGAAATTGAAATATAATTTTCAGCTGTATTTTATTCTTTAAGTAGGTACCTACCTTTTTTAGTTATCTACTAGCTGTGTCCCGCGGTTTCACCAGCATAAGTCGCGATCCCGTGAGAATTTTCCAACTTGGGCTTGCCCTGGATACGTTCCTCAAAGCATTGCATGTGTGCCCACAGTTAATATAGCTAGGTACCTATTTTTAAACAAATTTTAAAAAGAGTGCGCAGAGATTTTCCTTTGATGTACTAACTGAAAATATTCAGTTGAACTCTCAATATCTTTGAGAGAAAGTTCTGTGTGTGAAAGAAAATCTGCTATAAACCTAAGTTACCAAGTGAGTGCTAAGCAGTGATGTTTCATCTTTAAGATGTAGTTTGAGATGCGCCTTCTTCCGTTTTTCGTTGCTACAAAAACTCAAGGATTATCCTACCTTGAGTTTGAAGCAAGAGCGAAATGTAGTAGGTATTTACGTAATTTTAAAGTGAGTGTAAAAAACAGCCGTATATAATATACACAATTTTAAAAACTATGAGATCTTGTGTTGTTTCTATGTCTATTCTGTGACTTAGGCTTGATTCGACCAAACTAGAACAAGCAATTCGCCGCATAAATCGACATTTTTTTTTCATTGAACAGCTCGAAAATCTCTAGAACAAAAGACGATTTATGCGTAGAATTGGCTTATTCCAGTTTGGTTGAATCGAAACTTAGCCTAATTATTTTATTTGCGTCCAAGTTCACACCTCTCTCTGTCCTCTCTTCTAATTATAATCTTATGTAATACCAGCTGCGTCCCGCCGTTTCACCCGCTTAAGTCCCGATCCCGGGGAATATGGGGATCAAAAGTTGCCTATGTAACTCCCTGACAATGTAGCTTTCTATGGGTAAAAGATTTTTGGAAATCGGTAAAGTGGTTTAGGAGATTACCCCCAATATACATACAAACACGTTACAAACGTTGCCTCTTTATAATATACTAGCAGATTCCCGCGGTTTCACCCGCGCAAGTCCCGATCCCGTGGGAATATCGGGATCAAAAGTAGCCTATGTTACTCAGGGTGAATGTAGCTTTCTAATGGTGAAAGAATTTTTGAAATCGATCCAGTAGTTTCGGAGATTACCCCCAATATACATACATACATACATGTTACCAACGTTACCTCTTTATAATATTAGTATAGAAGTAATAGATAGATAGATAGAAGAAGATCCTGAAAATATTGTGCTTTCGTGTTCGTGATATTTATCTTGGCGAAGCAAATAAAGAGTTCGCTCAATCTCCGACAGCAATTCTGGTACTGTAGACTTATTCCGAAGAAGAGGACAGAATTATGGATAAAGTCACTCCAGAAAGAGGCAGAAACATCGTGTTCATCGTGAATTAACCTTCAGATTTCCCAGAGGCTGGACACTAATTCCTATTTGTAGACACGAACCGAACAATTTCATGCTCGTAATATGATTACCTATCTATTTGTTTTGAGAGTTTGTTTTATTACTAGAAAAGTTTTCTACTCATTGTTTTGTTGGGTCCTGTGGTTAAATATTTTTCTTGTTGTCCAAGTAAGTATAATATTTTATTGAAGGAAAACATAAGTAGGTAACTTATTTAAATAAAAACTATTAAAACTGTATGTGCTTATGAAATAAACTAATATAATTAAATTAAACATAAATAAATAAATAATTTATTTGCCATATCAAATTAAAGCAAAGTTAAACAATCTTGTGTTACATTACAGTACAAAATAATTAGGTATAGCTAATTACAATATTTCAGCGCAGGGGGCAAAAGTGACTTATTACTTAAAGTATCTAGGGAATACAACCATAATTTATTAAATATACATTAAATTATAACTAAATGTATGCAAATAACCCGGGTCTAATAGTTCCAGGTGCAAAGGTTCCCATGACGCTAATCGTATTGCTATGCTGAATGGCGATGGCCAACCTTTGCATTAGGAACGATTCGGACTATATCTAAGTTAAATAAATCCCTTATATGTATGTATGTTATATCCCACGAATTAAAACCTGAAAGAATTCATATTTTACGTTTTCCGTTGTCTAAGTAAGTTATTTAATAGACAGATAGATAAATGCTTCAATATAGATACCAAAACTTAAATTATGGAAATATTACAGAGACAAAATTAAATCTAGTGTGGCACGTAATTTCTGAAATTAATGCGAATATTTAACGGATTCATTATTGACCAGAATTAGAGAGTACAAGCCAAAAGCATGACAATGCTGTTTTGCAATTCAATAGCTGCACTTTGCATTCCGCCGTAGGTATTTTGTTTTTGTTTTACCAAAACCTCGGAGGACGCACTTAGACTCGAAATAATGACGACGAAACAGCTGAAAATACTCCAACATCATTTGAATAAAATCCCGAAAATGCAATGTCTTTCAGCTGTAATTTTATACCTACAAAGAGTTTATTATACGAGTATTTTGTTTAGTAGGTATACGAGTATTGAACACTTTAGGGAATTGTTTTAACTGAATAAAAGTTTTCTGTTATGTAGGTTTACCTACGCAAGAACAAGGAGGGTTACTTTGGTTTACGATAATTTGCAAATATCGGTCGATCGATCGATATTAGCTACCATGGTTCACGACTATCGTACGATAGTCGATTGTATGACGTAAACATCATCGAAGCCTACTATAATTCTCGAGTGTCAAGTGTCGAGTGTTTCTATAAGTGATAGTGAGGCGAATTGTCGATTGTTTGACTATCGATAGTTAATGACTGACATCATAATCCTGGGCGGTTACTTTGGATAGTTTGGTTACTTTGCTTCGGATAGTACCCCCAAAAACAATAACAACATCTCTTTGAATCAATTCCCATAGAAACTTACATCCCCAATTAAACATTATTAAGGGTTGAATTTCTGAAAAAATTTTTTAGAGATTAACTTACTACCCCATATCAATCTCTATATCAAATTTCAAGTTTCTAGGTCAAGCCGTTACGAAGTTGCATACAAACCTTTTTTCCCATTTTTACCCCCTTAGAAAACCCCCTCCAAAAATCGGTTCTTAGTGCTCACTTTCAACCCCCAAAGAACCTTTGTTCCAAATTTCAAGTCTCTACACCCAACCGTTTAGCCTGTACGTTGTCCATCAGTCAGTCAGTCAGTCAGTTACACTTGCGTTTTATTAAGTACTAGCTGACCCGGCGAACTTCATACCGCCTTTCTGAGTCTTTCTGAGAGATTTTTTTAAATATTTTTTTTCGTAAGAACCTTCTCCTGACAATAGCAAACACAACAAAAAAAGAATTATCGAAATATGTGTAAAAGTTTAAGTGTGATGCCGTGACCAAGGGAAATAGGGATTGATTTTTATATATAAAGAAGATAGATAAAGATGATGATGATTAAAATATTTACTCAGTTATACGCAAAGATTTGAAAATTGATTTTAGTTGAAAATTAGACGTAACTTTGTTACGAGGTTATTTTTTATTGTTTAAAATGTAAAGTTTCATGTTTTTACTTTGAAGTGGACAGTTAGAGTATAATGATTATCTATAAATATATAAAAACACATTATTTGTGGCTTGTTTCAACGTGAAAAAATTGTTTCTAAGATTGTCATTTCACATAGGTCGTGCCCTTAACTGCTGTCAAATGAATTAAAACACCACTAGCATACAAACGCACGGCAGTCAGATACGCTTTCAAATTAGGCGTTTGGTATCGGACTGCTACCGTACTGCAGCACGGCGCTGCATCGGGTTATAACCAGCGGCACTGTAATCGGGCGACAGCAGTCCGACACGAACGTCTAAATTGAAAGCACCCTTAGTCTAGTTTCGATAATCTATCGATAGACTATCGACAATGTATCGATAGCCTAGCGACAGTAACTAGTGTCAAATTTTAAATTGATCTATCGCTACCTATTGTTGATATAATATTAAAATTAAATAATAAAATAATATAAATCCATTGTTGTATAATAATATGTATTGGCAAGCAGGGAAGATCCTTCTGTTTCTGTTCTGTTCGCCACATTGCGAAAAGAGTGTTTGAGGCGCAAAAGGAGCCGTCGCCAGCTGCACAACCAAATTAACATCTACAATATTCCCGACTCCAAATTTCAGAAGAATTACAGATTGAGTATAAGTTATTTGAAGGTTTGAGCCAGGAGCAGTGCACCTTCTACCTCCAAAGCTCGCGGCGTTATTGAACCCACTGTTTTAAGGTAGGAAAACCAATGCAATATTTATAATTTATTTATATGTCAATGCTCAGCCTGAGTTATGTTTTTCAGATCCTTACAGCCTTGCAATTTTACGCAACTGGTAGTCCAAGGGGCTGTGGGGCAGAGTCAGTGTGTATGTTTGTATTTCGACTTCTACATATACGAGTAAATTCGGCCTTTTACCTACACGGTAGGTACTATGTTGATGACACTCTTCTGGAACCACCTGGTCAGTAGACCAGGTACACTGTAGTTCGAAGAACTACTAGTTTAATAGGGATATCAATTGTAGTTTTAATGTTTAAATAAATGAATGAGAATAATAAATCATATTAGTTTTATTGAAAGAGTACCCTGTATTAATCTAGACATGATAGTTTATAAGTGGGTAAGAGAAGCTACACACTAGTAACTGTTACTTAGAACTCTTACTGAGGAAATATATTATTATGTAGATAACAGAAATCATTTAGGCGCAAAATGTCCCATTCTCAAAATGTCCTGGGTAAAACTTGTTTTAATAAACTTCTTGAAACAGTAGATATTTTGCTTGGTATAAACTCGGTCCAGTGATTAAGACCTTAAACAGAAATTTTAATATGACAACAAAAAAATAAAATTTCACATAACAGTAGTGAATGCACAGTAAATCGGGGTGTTTTTATGTTTCTATACCCAATTTTTATAATTTGGCCGTTTTTTTTATTACCTACCTGTAATTTTTCATTCAAAGGGACAATTTGAGAAATGGAAGTTTTGCGAACACTATTTTTGTCAAAGGAGCATTTTGCGAACGGGACGCTGTGCGCCTAAATGACAGAAATCAATGTAGACCGCCTTGCACTGAAATGAAACTATACAAGTACGCTGGAATCAGGTTGAGGTGAGCAACTACCAGTTGCTCACTTCAGATGGCGCTACTATTCCACGATTCCTACTATTTTAAAAATTCATAGCTTTTCGTAAACAAACTAAGTTATTTTGAGATAATTTTACAAAATGAAGCTTTGTTTAGCTGTGGATTACAAAAACATAAAAAATTATGTATTCTCCAAATATGCGAAATGAAAAAAACAGTGTACCTACCTTTTGATCTAAAAAATATTAGTGTACCATTGTAAACTGATAATCTGTGTAAGTATATATATCTATTCTCTTAGTGTCGGCGTACACGGGCCACCGGCCACAACCACAAAACGCCGCCACCGACATATTTCCTGTAGTTTTCATACATTTTATATGGACTCGCCGCACACGGTTGACGCCGGTGGCCGCCACACGCTTCTAATCGTCGCTGCTCGCTTCTTGTGGCCCGTACCGGCCGCTAAACGCCGACACAAAACGTCGCCACATGCCACTCGCGCGATTCCGCACCCCTCTCTCTCTTCCCCAGTTAACCTGTTCTAGTCGGAGGCAACGCACGCACGTAGTCTTGTCTCGTGTTGTTAAAAATATGGATGTCAGCCACCGACCAAAAGTGGCGACCACCGGCCACAAGTGGCTGTCGCGCGCTTCAGCTCCTTTTGTAGCTGCATCTAGCTTCTCGTGGCGGCGTTTGTGGCTGTGGCCGGTGGCTCGTGTGCCCTTAGGTTTATTAGTTTACTTGTAGTTTTAAGAAGGGAAACGTCTTACCTGTGTTGAAATTTCTCTGATAAGTATATTCAGGTTTAAAATGGGCAGTACATAACCTCGAATAGTTAGCTAGGTCGCTAAACCAGCCATTTTTACTCCTCACAGCTTTTATCCACTGTTTTTTTTCTTTTAGCATCTTTAGGAAATACATAATTTGTTATGTTTTTGCAATCCACAGCTATACAAAGCATCATTTTGTAAATTTATCTAAAAATTACTTAGTTTGTTTACGAAAAAACTATGAAGTTGTCAAAAACTTTGTATCACGCCAAAATAGCGCCGGCTGTTTTGACCTTTTAGTTTTTAACCCCAATACAATACTAAATGACATTAGATCTTTGTGCCGATTTTATTTGCGCCATGTTGCGCTGTTGTCGCGCGTTTTCTATTGAAAGTGCTGGTGACTGCCGTCGACGGAACTATTACTTCTACGGACGGCGCAGATCAAATAGGCACAAAATTCAGTGCGCTATGACCTGTCCAGTGACTTGTACCATGGAGGTCAGTGCCGCCTCGAGTTTTGAGGTTGGTTAACTATTTCTTTCTGTCCTACACATTTCTGTCATTCCATAATCATCCACGATTGACAACGATAATCATACGATAATTGTCTATGGGTTCGATGTAAATCTCAGAACAATAACAAAGCATAGAAGTAGCGACATGACGTTTGAGCGTACACTTCCATAGACAACTACGATTTCCTTAGTGCTACGACCTCTTTTCATAAGTTATCGATATCGATAGATGCTGTTTTTGTCTATGATTTATGGATAACTAGCCTTTGCTAGCTGCGGCTTCGCTCGCGTTCGTTTCAAATTATATTAAACAGCTGTACCCCGCGGTTACTTTATTTTATTTTATTCGGAAAACAAACAGTACAACACAACTTAATTAAAAAACATTAACACAAAAACACCATTTAGACGTTTTCACAGATAGACACCCGCATAAGTCCCAATTCCGCGTTGTTCGAATACCTAGGTACCTACCGCAGTACAAAAATCCACACTGCGTAAGTCGACCTGCTTAAGTCCGGCGGAATTATCATAATCAAAACTATCATAAGTTACTCTCTCACTTCAAGTGATAAACTAACCCTATGCAATTTTTTTATCCAAATCGGTCGAACCGTTTGGCCGTGAAGAGAGAACAAACGCACTTTCGGATTTATGATCCCGCGGGAATATCGGGATATAAAGTAGCCTATGTTTTATTTCAGGTGGTCTCCAGCTACCTATATTCCTAGTTTCATTGCAATCGGTTCATTAGTTTTTACGTGATTGAGTAACAAACATACATACCTACTCACAAACTTTCACCTATAGAATATTAGTAGGAAGGATAGTAGTAAAAAAAGAAAATTATAGAAATATTTTTTGTACTACCTCTATTTTGAAAACATTTAGCATGCTGTAAAGTAAGACATGGCTTGATCTTGTGTAATGTTATTGTATCTTTGTACTACCCATGTTTCGCTAAATAAATATTATGAATTATTTTAGAAAAAAAAAAATCATCTTCACTAATTCACTTGCGGCGAGATTTGAACTCGTGTTCCTCGATCAATACTCCTGACTCGTGCCTAAACCACTCGGCTACGCAAGTTCCCATCTCGAGCAGCGAATTTAAGAATATGAATGTTACCCCTGTCTACTATTTTTCGACTAAGGTTCGATTAAGTCGCCATCACTCCATACATACATTTCCTATTTCATATTTTTCTTATATAAAATTCTAGTAGGTACCTATATTATATGCTTTGAGCAATTACAACAAATTACGAAATATTATGAAAATTATTAAACATAATCATTTATTCAATTAAATCAAGTACAAAGGTTAAAGGAAGATTAAGCAATCACTGTCCCTTAAAAATTACAGTTTTATTTAAGAATACTCTGATTTTTTCTGCAGGAGCCGAAATATTTTTTGTTATATAATGAATTCGCGTTATCAAAAATTCTTTACCAATCAGTTTTATCAATAAGTTACGGTGGTCATCTAAAAAATCGTTTTCTAACGAATGTTCGGCCAAATTATCAAAAAATGCTGTTTTTTCCATTGCCAGTTGGTACGAGCAATAGCATCAATCCACTTTTTCTTCATGGTATCATCTGTGGGGAATCTGCAAAAACACATAGGTACTGTTATGTATGAAAAGTAAACTATTTTAGACGTAGAAATTAAAGATTCAAACCGAAAAATGTCTATAATTTCTATACAACATCGCGAAAACAGAAGAAAAGTCTATTTTAGACGTTATCGATAAAGTAACAAAACAGCACTATTAGATATGACTACGCAAATTGTTAAAAATAAAAAATATTTAAAATCTACCTAATCGAGAGGTCTATTACCTGAATTATGAAATGAATACAGCCAACCAAGAGCTTAGATATTATCCATTTTGCATTTCTGTACAGCTAAGAACAAAAATATTGGTTTTTGTCTACTCACCGATGCAAGCTGATGATTTCAACATCATTTTCTTTTCGGGAAGAATGAGATTTACATCCAACTATAACGCAGGACATTGTTTGTACGCTGAGCTTTGATTTTCTCACAATATCACTGGCTAGTCTATCAAATTAACAATATTATTATAAAAAACACTGAGAACCTCGTCACAAGCACACGCAGTAATATTATGTAACCAAAATGTGTAGTCGTACTTGTCATTAAAAAATATGACTAATGATCGCTTTTTAATTTGGCAGCATAAAGGTATCCAAGGTATCCAATTTGACATTTGGACAATGTACACAAGTAGTTTCTTAGCAACATATATCTGTCCTTTTCTGATCAATGTATTTAGCTTATTTGAAAAAAGAGAAGAGTATATAGGTGTTTTTTTGGACTCCTTCTATGCTTTGTTATTGTTCTGAGATGTAAATGGTTCGATCCGATAAAGAACTAAAGTAGGGTGACAGTAGAGTCATCGTATGACATATGTTGTATCGTATCGTTGTCGTATCGAAAGAACCGCAGTAACGCAGTAACTTTTTGTGGAATAAATATAAACACTTTATTTAGGCATTGGCTAGTATGGTGTTTCCATGTTGCGAGTAAGTGAGCGAGTGCATTTACTTCATTTAGGCTTGCCATCAAAATCTATTGAAACAATAACAACACCATACCCACACGATGTAGTTTGCGTGAAGTTTTTTTTACAAAATTATTATATCAAAATGAAGCCTTACTCTGTGTTAAATTTTCGAACGGTAAATGTACAATTTATCTAGTGAGGCGCATAAAAATGGCTCCGCCATCTCTCACTATTTCTACATAACACGGTTTTGTTCGACCTCCCTGTCAGTTGGGCCCCATGCGGTCGTCTTGTCAGCGCTTTCACACCGACTAATATCTATCTTATTTGGTGAAATTTTCTAAGATATGCGGGGTGGTTAATTTTAGGCAACCTGTAAGAATAGTCTCTTGAACTTTGTAACATAGAATTGTAAATAAATCAATGCGCCCGCGCACTAGTAGTGCACAGCGCACAGCTACGTGCTACGAGAAAATGTCTTCGAGACCTTCTCTTGTCTTTTATAATTGACATTACATCGCGTCGTCATATTTTTTGTATAGTTATCGAGAAGTTATTCGGAAAATGTCTCTTATTTTTCTTATAAATAGAGTTTGGTTCCTTTCAAAAGGGAAGGTTTTCTTAGAGCACTTTTTACGAAGCTCCAGCTACAGTACTAAAAGCGGGGCGTATGGATTTATTCTGTGGTACAGCGGTTCTAGGACCAGCCCTCGCGTGTTGCCTCTAATTAAACACTCTTTAGAAGGTACCCAAGACACCCGTTCAACAACATGACTCTTGTCTTAGTAGGTAAGGTAGGGGAGGCTACAACTATCAAGTGAGAAGGGATTCAAAAGCCGACGCCAAGGGGACTTTAATGATGTGTTTTGTTTAACATAATGTAACCTCAGAGCTTCAAATTGTACAGAGGTGAAGACAAGGAATGCTGGTTAAATATTTAATCTGCGTTCCTTCTCCGACGTTACTTGACACTGTTTTAATGAGGAAAAGTCTGTCTACATACATTTTGTTGCTAAATAAGTAAACTACTTATTAGGGTAGCACCTTTAGAATGTACCTATAACTTACCAACCTATATATGTAGACACAAGCATAACAAGGTTTTAATTTTAAAAAAGTAGCAAGTATAAATTTGGAAAATTTTGACAACATTATAATTTCAAAACTTAATTTTCCAAACTTAACTACACAATTGTAATATAAGTTTAAAATAGAAATCATTAAATTATTCCTAAGTAAATAAAAACTAAAAGCTGTGGATCAATTAAAGCACTCCATAATACTTGTGAAAAAAGTTCATTCTTCTAAAGTAACTTGGTAAAATAATATATAAAATGCAATGCAAGTAAAGTACCTAATCCTTAGATTAGGCAAATCTTTTAAACTCTAGATTTATCGTTGTGCTCCATGTTAGGTTTTGTGTGAATATCTTGCCTGATATTTTTTTTATATATTAGCTCTGATAAAATGAGAAATTGATTCATTGTTACAAAGCGTTTTCTTACCGACTGCCACAGACACAAACATACCTAAACTAAATTTCTATGATTTTTGCAAAAGTTTTGTTGGGAAGGAAGGAAGGAACATAAAAATAATTAGGTACTTTCCATAATTGTATTTTCAAATTTCTTAAAGCTGTTGTAGGACGACATTATTGTTGTTGAAAAGTAATTTAAAAGAAATTAATACAACAAATAATTTTCTAAGCCTAACTTAGGTCGTTCAAGTATAAGCTACCTCACTAAATGTCGACGGCAAATGCTCTTAAATTATACATTTTAAAATACTGCAACGAAGCGAAGTTAGCTCGCAGCGTGGTTCGTTTAAACTCATTTTTTTAACACAAAAGCTGTAAAAGTTTACATTTCAACGGCGCTGTGAAGAAATTGTCGAGGGGTTTGATTAACGAGCGGAGTCCTCGTTTTGTCTCTGTATGAAGACAAATAGTACCAACGGTTTCAGCCAAGCCAAAAAAGTACAAATAATCCTTGGGATTTTCTCTCCCTTCAGTCCTTAAGGCACTAAGAATAAACAATGTTGGACATTCTCATACAGAGCGACATTTGCATAATAAAACTTTTTTTTTTGTTTTTGTAGAAACTTGAAGTTTCGGGGACATTAGGCAGGTACAGTTAAATTTTACCGTCTCTTTATCGCGTATTATTATTTATTTTCTGACTTAGAAATATAAATAGGTACCAAGATTTCATCTTACTTCAAATAAAATTCACAAATCCCGCAAATTTAAATGTTATTTTTTTTCCATACGTTACCACTGGTAATGTACGCGTAGGTATGCGAATGACTGAGAAAACTTGATTCAAACCAGAATTCAACACGACTTTAACCACAGTTTACCTTCGGTGCTATTATAACGAATGTTCTTTGGGAAATTTAGGAGAAAAAAGTAATGTATGTAGTATATCTGTTGCCTAGTACCTATAGTACAAGCCTAGTTACTTAGTTTGTACAACGTCGTGCAATATTTACTAAAAAAAAACTTTTAACTTTTAAAACGTGTTTGATTTATGCTCAAATTAGGTACAATCATGTAAACAACAATTTCTTTATTTTAAAAAATCCCATTGTAAATGATTTTACATGACATTCATCTGACACCTACATCATATTGTAGGTCTGTACGTTATTGAAGGTTATTGAAATAGGAACGTGGCATTTGCAAACTGCACACCTACACCACCCATACCCACCTACATTATATGGATGGCTAGCTAAATAGGTAACACATGCCTATAGAAAAAAAGCATGTGGTCTGCGATACAATTGTCATTGCAATTGAAAACTGGGTGGCCTGTTGGCAGGTCGGTAGTAATCGGCACCGTCTATTAATTGGCCTATAGTCTATACCGAGTATATTGAATAAGTCTGTTAATGAACGCAGATGGCGCGACGGTTGACTGCTAGCACCTATTATTTCATTAGTTCGACTTTTATATTCGGTGGCAGCGGCCGAGAAAGAAAACGATCGAAGATAATTGAGTTGAAAAAAGGTCGATTGGAAACGCCGGAGCACATTTTCGTCTACCGTAATTGTTGGCTTCGAACGAGTAATTGAATACTTTGAATAACATTTGAAAGATAAATCGTCTATGTGATTTTGTTATACCCACTAGAAGTTACCAAACTTTAGTAGCGTAAACTTAGTATACCCATCCCGGTCCAAAAGATGGAGTAATCATTGAAGTTATTCAGTACTAAATCCACTAAAATATCTATAGAAAACCGAAAATAATAGAATTTAATAGTTTATTACGTATCGTAAGTGTATTTAGTTGAGTAATTAGCATTTCGAGACCCACTGCTTACTGACAAAGCGTCGGGGTCGTCGTCGAGCGCTTATCCATTTTACAATTACTTTGAAATGTTTTGCAACCCTCGGAGGTTTTTGAAAATGCTGCTCTAAATATATGCGAGATAGAATCTGTTTCAGAAAGAATAACCCAGACAAGCGACAATAATTATGTTATATACTTAAGCGACAATGTAAATCACATGATTACTGTAAAAAAAATATACACAAAAAACCCCATGAGTTTCTTGTGTCTTCTTCTCATGTCATGGAGGTCGCGTTCCGAAGACACAGTAGAGTAGATTAAATATAAACAAAAACGGGGCAAGTGCGACACTCGCGCATAAAGGGTTCCGTACCACTATCACAATTGGATACGGAACCCTAAAATGGTTTACAACAACCAATTTTTAAATTTTATAGGAAAATATGAAATATTTATCTTCGATTCTTACTCCCATCAAACGACCGAATCACTCAAAAAAAAAAACCTTTGCACAAAGAAAATCTGAAACATAAAAGAAACTCTTTGGTAAGTAAGGCAGACTGGTATATTTGACAGATAGGGCAGCCATTTTGAATTTCATGACCAACTCGATTTGTCCTGACCAAGTCCTCCTGTCCCTGTTCCTGTTCTGACTCCTTGTTATATTTGAAACACGTTTGTTGTATGGGAGCCCCTTTTAAATAATTGTTTTATTTTGTTTTTAGTATTTGTTGTTGTAGCGGCAACCGAAATACATCTTCTGTGAAAATTTCAACCTTCTAGCTATTACGGTTCATGAGATACAGCCTGGTGACAGACGGACGGACGGACGGACGGACGGACGGACGGACGGACGGACCGACGGACCGACGGACCGACGGACCGACGGACAGACGGACAGACGGACAGACGGACAGACGGACAGACGGACAGACGGACAGACGGACAGACGGACAGACGGACAGACGGACAGACGGACAGACGGACAGACGGACAGACGGACAGACGGACAGACAGACAGACAGACAGACAGACAGCGAAGTCTCAGTAATAGGGTCCCGTTTTTACCTTTAGGTACGGAACCCTAAAAAAATGACATTTCAAAGAGATATCTTGCTAATATCCGAATGAATAAACGTACTTTGATTTTTGATTTTTTTGATAAGATTTGACCTTTTTTTAGGGCTCCGACCTCAAAAGGTAAAAATACACGCAAGTTCGACTCGCATTAGACCGGTTTTTTTTCATAGACCCCATCCACAATTTCTAATTATCAGCCCTAAGCAAGGAACCGAGAAATCTTGTTATTGAGAGATTTTATTAAATTGTTTGTTAAAAGTTAGATGACCTGGCAAAACCCGGTTTCAGCTTCATTTAGCACTCTCGCAATTTTAATTCATATTTGCTATCCGATCTTAATATTAAAAAAGCTTTATTAACATTGTTGTTAAATGGTTTACTTTTATGGTACCACTCACCTAAGTATTGACACTTTTTTCTCGACGATACATTTAAAAAAAATATAATGAGGGATTGTCTAGGATTCCAATAGCGTGAGTTAGGCCGATCGCACTTTGGTTACGATTTCGCCAGAAATCATTCATGTGCCAACGTACGAAGACGTACGAACAATCCTCCCAAGTAATATGGAAGCGCCCAAACTGTAAACAAATCATATAGGTACGTACGAGTATACGTACGACTAATTCTTATGTTCTTTCGCGCTTTCATAGTATTTGGAAGGATGGGATTGTTAGTACGTCACCGTACGTTAGCACATGAAATTCAGATGAAAAGTATCCAAAGTGCGGCCAGCCTTAACCTGTTAGCTGTAGATAGCCCAAAGAATAGTGAGCTGACCTCCATGGTACAAGTCGCTGGACAGGTCATAGCGCACTGAATTTTGTGCCGATATGATTAGCGCCATGTTGCGCTGTTGTCGCGTTTTGTCTATTGAAAGTGATGGTGTCCGTCTACGGAACTATTAGTTCCACGGACGACCACCATCACTTTCAATAGAAAACGCGCGACAACTGCGCAACATGGCGCTAATCAAATCGGCACAAAGATCTAATGTCATTTTGTATGATATACCAATTCCAGCGTACTTGTATAGTTTCATTTCAGTGGTAGAGCTAGAAACAATCATAGCGAACTGTCAATGTTCGATACCGCCGCCCGCCGCCGTGTGCAGCGACCCATCACTAACACAATATTATATTGAACACGGCGGCACAGAAAATAATACACAGTTATGAAAAAATATCGCCTCCAGCCCATTTATGACTAGGTGCTTGTAGTCTTCGAAATATTCGAGTTATCTTGAACATCTAAACGATCTTTTTCTTCGTAGCGTAGCGTATCGTAGACACAAAATATTCGCGTCTCGGAGCGCTAATCTCCATTAAGTATTTTTCTTCTGTCATATTCTAGATGAGTGAGTATCTATCTATAGAATTCCTATTTTGAGAATAGACCGCCAATATTTGATTTACGTTATTTGGGGAGTATATACCTACGTTATTTTTTTCTCTCCAAATATTTGTTACAAAAATACTTTGTATCGAATTGCTACGAATTTTCTGCTCGAGATTAAGATACGTTTTGTTTTTGCTAGAAAGTAACTAAGTTACTGGTTGCACTTTAGAATCCTACGTCACGATTTTGGGGGTAGGGAGGGGTGAGGGGAGGGGGGATTGTTGTACAACCCCCCTAACATCTTCCCCCCTTGAGCAGATGCGTAATTTAAAAAATACCATAAATATAATAATAATTTGGAGGTTATAATTTTGCTAAAATTTGAATATGTGTGGGCTCCAGCGCGACGCAAGGGCTGTAGCAGCAGCCCCTCAGCCCTTGCGTGACAAAACGCAGCACCAGACACTCACCTTCGCAGCTTTGGCAGCAGTTTAGTCTTCACAGCATAGTTTTATTTATAGATAGAATTAGGCGCTTTGGCGAGCGAGCGTAGCGAGCGTGCCGCGGCAGCGGTCGCCAAAGCGCGTAATCATGTTCTAACATTAACCTAACCTATTCAAGTCGGGGTGATCCGTATATTTTTTTCGAAGTTCAAGTAAAAATGTATGAAATTTTTTTTTTTCATTGCTCAACATAAAACTAGCAATAATGGTTAGCCCTGTTTCTCCTCTATCTCCTACAAGTCTTTTTTTATACAAATTCGTGACGTAGGATTCTAAAGTGCACCCAAGTTACTTACTAAAAGTAATAAGTTAAAATTAAGTTGGAATCCTAAATTGAAACGAGATAAAGATATTCTAGGCTTTATAACAGAGTTAGTTGTAGCGACCTAAAATGGTACGTAGTTATTGTCGTAAACTAGCTCTTAAGATTTACAATGAGCGATAAAACTGGCCCATAAACTGTAAGTTAAAGTGGTTCGTATTGCAACTAGTTCTAAATAAAATACTAAGCAATTGCCCTTTAATAATTAAAAAGGTAGCTTCTTTAACATAAGATGAGCTAGGTCTAGTTAATAGAGTACCTAACCATTTTAGCACTACTGAAAAGGTTAAAATGAAGTTTCATTTTTATAATAATAACTAGTTGATCCGGTGCACTTCGTATCGGTATCGGTCACATCTATAAAAAAATACTTTGGACTGGCACAACCACAGCCCTTCTTTGCATTTCAAAGAAAAACAACACTTAATTGTCCCCTGATTTTGTTCGGCTGTGATTTTTGACAATGGATTTTCTTATTTGTTTATTTATTTATTCTTTGCTTTTTCTCAACTTATTATCGATTTTTTTCCATTTCTAGACGGATATGAATCAACTCAATCATACGTAGACAGAGCATAGTAAAGATAATCGTGAAATGTTCTAAAAACTTGTAACATGAAATAAACACTATACTATAACAATCAACACTTGTAAGGTGAACGGTTCTCTTTATTGAGTCATAAAAAGTAGGTATGTGAGGACAAAACGTTAAGAGTTAGAACACGTTTCCTCTGTAAGCAATAAAAAGAATAGGCTTTGATGCTTAAATAGTGCACCTGAAAAGGTTGGGTCCGGGACCTTTTACTTTAGATTTCGGGAGATGAAAACCATTTGATTTCGATTAGAAACGACTGCATTTTATTACCTTTCTTAGGGTTACGGTCCTTTTGTTGGCGAGTGTAATATGTAGGTGTATAAATCTGGTGACCCAATCTATTGTAAATGGCTTTTTTCACTGATCGGGTGTATGCGTACAGTCGGCAACAAAAGTCACTGTCTCCGTAAAGTTGCCTTTACCTACCTTTATCTAATGTTGCCTTTACCTATTGGGATTACTTGTGACTTGGGCTGCGAGACTTTGAACTTTAACTTTTTGATGTTTAAAGTTCTATTTTAGTGACCTTTTTAGAAACAATCTATGAATTGCACTTTTTACGGTGGATATCCACTGGTGACCTGGCTGTACCTTATATACGTTCTGTAGAGATATCGATGTTGGAAGTTTTATGTTCTGATTATTTATCTATTAAAGTTAACAAGAAGCCAGTTGGTAGTTGAAAAGATTCTTAAAGTACTTAAGTAGGTACCTACTTACTAGCTAGCTAACGTTAAAAGTTATAACACGCGGAGTCTGCCCAGCTTAATGGCACTCTGTAGCCGTCACGTGCAATCTCTAAAGATAAGAAGTCTGTTATTAACTTATTCAAAATGTAAACTTAACACTTTGTTATTAATTTAATAAGAATTTAGTTTAAAGTATTTTAAAAGCTATTAAGTATTCATTTACCGGACTGCGAAAGGATCATGTTTTTGCCGTATGTATGTTTAATTACTTTTTAAGTTGATATAATGTTGGTCTCTAGTCTAGTGGTAGATACTTCGACTTTCATTCCGAATTCATTCATATTTTCATTCACCGCGGGCGACCGCGCACCAATGTATTTTTTTCCTTGAGAAAAAGTTAGGTATGTGCGCTATTAAAATCGCTCGTACTGTGAAGGAAAAGTGACACAGTGTGGAAGCCCACGGCTTAGTTAGCTTCACACGAATTGACCCGTTCTTTCCTCTGGGCATGGCTGACTAGGTATGGTATAAGTGCTGGGCAAGCCGACTCCACCTAACAATATCCCGGTCACTACAGCGCCATCAATAGACAGAATTAAAAGTGCTTGCGCTACATAACTAATCTTCCAAAATTTACTGCAAAGGCCAATTATTATGATTACAATGTTGGTAGTGTAGTGTCCATCGCGGGAGATATGCAAATATTGCAAAGCCTGTCCACTGTGACCTTTCGAATGCGCAGGTCATCTGCATCACGGTCATGTTCGGTCTGTCCCAGTTATTAACAAACTGTAGAATATACATGAATGTTAATATTATTAGAGGTGTGAAGGTGTGTTACCTAACTACTGCCGACTGATTATACGGACCTGCAGGATAATCCTGGATTTAGATAAGCCGGGTACTATAGAGAACTATCTCTGTGCTAATAGAAATTGCAGCTGTTCATAACTTAATTTTGTATTTGATCTGTGCTTGGAACCAGCTAAATTAAGATGGATGAATGTTAGACGGGTTATTTCTTTATTACGGCGTTATACATATTATATGTACTTAATTAAATAATTAAATAAAAAATTTCTCCGAACAACACACAGCGCCATCTAGCCCCGTGGTAAGCGACTAAGCTTGTGTTACGGTGACTAGACAACGGATATAATACTTATATTTATTTTTCTTTTGTAAATACATACATATTATACATAGAGGGACACCCAGACCAGACACAAATATTTATTTTTTAAGCATAAATACTTGCACCCGGCGGGAATCGAACCCGCAACCTCCTGCATTGCAGTCGCGCTTTCGCACGACGCGCCACCGAGGTCGTCTAATTATGTACATATTATTGTGAATGGCGAGTTGAAAATAACGATTCTTAGATTTTTCTTTGGTTTTCGCGACGTTGTATTGAAATTAAAGACATTTGAGACATAAGAGTCTCGAAACGTTGAGCGTTGAAACGATGCTAAAAGTAATAAACGCCACGCGATTAAAACCGAAATATGTCTTAAATTTAAATGACGATTCTTGTTTTTAGTTAGTTACTTTTGTCAATGTGTCAAAATACGTAGGTAGGTTTATATTTGAAAAAGTCGTCATGCGTGTTGGTCATTTTGCGTCGAAAAGATTTAAATCATTTCGCCCATTAACTGTACCTATGTAGAAAACAATATAAACAGCTGCTTGTGCCAACTTTGTAAACTCGTTAACATGATAAAGTGCTTTAATACTTATTTGTATCGAAGATAATATTAAATCAATGCGTTATGAAATTTTACTTTATAGAACAGTTGGAAAATGTGCATCGGCCGAAACCTAAATACGGAACCCTAAAAATTAAGTAAATTTCCGTCTAGAGTAAAATCTCAGTATTCTCAGTAATTTGAAATTTAGGTGGCAGAATGGGTGCTTAAAGCGATCTCGTCCAGGCAATGCTCTGTGGGAATCGGACTCGCACACGGATGGTTCCATACCATTTTCACAATTATTTTTTATCTGTTTTAATTTTTGTATCATTCCTTTTTTAAAAAGAGGCAATATTTATTTATTGATTAAAAAAAATATGTTTCCTTTCACCAAAATGCCATAATTATCATTAGGGTACTTTTCTTCCAACCACGTTCTTTTTTTCCACGGGGCTGAAATATAAATCAACGCACAACCTAAACCGCTTGTCCTGGAGAAATGACATTTGGAGAGTGTGTTCTTAGTGGTATGTATCCGCTCAGAAAGGGTTTTGAACATTCCTACGAGATCGGGACTTATGAGGGTCAGACCGCGGGACGAAGCTAGTCTACATCTACACTAATATTATAAATGGGAAAGATTTGTATTTTGTGTGTGTGTGTGGGTGTATGTTTATATGTATGTTTGTAATGAATAAACTCAAAAACTACTGAACCAATTCAAAAAAATATTTCTCCAAAAGAAAGCTAAATTATCGAGGAGTAAAATAGTCTACTTTTGATCCCGATGTTCCCACGGGATCGGGACTTACGCGGGTGAACCCACGGGACGCAGCTAGTTTTAAATAAAGTTGTAGAAGGTTCCGGTTTAGTGGAGCAGGATGTGATCTAAGTCGAGATAGGACGAACAGACGGAAAGGTGCCAGCTGATTTATACGCTTTCGATATTGAATAGTTATGTGTAGAACTTGAAATATGATTGGGGATATTTGGGGATATTACATATTTATAGGTACGGCCATATATCGAAACTAATTTTGTGTATGTCAGGTCAGGACACAGTAACTGAGGAAGTTTTATTTTTCTTTATGTTTTGTTTGTAAAATGTTTGACTTATAATACATATATGTAGGTAATTTTATAATTATTATTAAATATTTATTTAGATCAGCATAACTGCGGGCGCTAAGATGTCTTGAATAACGATTAAAACGTCAAAAACATCAATAAGACTGCGGTAGCGTTACCGCAGTGACTGTTTACAACTGTCTATTAAAAAACACTATTACTGTTAAGTTTGGGAGATCAATGGAACGAGCTAATAAAATCACTAAATAAGCACCCTATTCAATGTTCGCAGAATATACCCTAAACGTTGAAACAGTCCTACAAAGCGCAGGCAACCGCATGCATTAACACTGAGCTCGGAAGGGGCTCACAAAACACACAGTTCCTACAAAGTTTCAAGCTGGTTCGTACTAGCTTGCCTTCTGTGTGCCACCGAACGTTGAACGAACGCCGTTTATACGTCAATAAACCTACGAACGGTTTGACTAAAACACTCGCTAGTCGTAAGCACTTTACTAAAAATAAACTAGTAATTCTACGAACAGTAGGCTTCGCAACCACTTACCCCACTTAGAGGGCGAAATGCCCCACCAATCAAAAATTGCCATCTATAAATTTAAAGTAGCTATAGACCAAGTTTCATGAAGATGGGTTGAGAAATACGACCTGCAGAGTCTCTTCTGCAGGGCATCATACTGACAGACGAAAGTTTTTTTTCCAGATTTGAAGTAGAGACGCTTCGCTCACTCGGTCTATAATAAATAGGCCTAATGTAATAACAAAAAAACGAAGCAACTAGGCTTGTGATATACCTACTCATTAATAAAAGTAAATGTAGTGTAGGAATTCGACTATTTCAAAATGGTAATGGTAAAATCAAAATCAAAGTACGTTTATTCATTCGGATATTAGCAAGATATCTCTTTGAAATGTCATTTTTTTTTATTTAATCTACTCCACTGTGTCTTCGGATCGCGACCTCCATGACATGAGAAGAAGACACAAGAAACTCATGGGGATTTTTTTATTTGTATAAATTTTTTTTGCAGTAATCATGTGATTTACATTGTCGCATATATATTATTGAAGAAAAGTGAAACTGGAGCAATAATCTATACTATAAAAATCCTTACTAGCATTACAAGAGCGAAAGTAACTCTGTCTGTCTGTAGGTAGGTAGGTAGGTAGGTATACTTATTCGTTGACATGTCTAGATTACATAGACACTACTACTACTAGAGTGCTACTACTACTAGACTACTACCGTGATAAGTAAAGCATTTTTTTTAAAGCGTGTTCTTCTTCAAGAGAACGTAGAATGCTAACAGTCGTCATTCATTAATAGTGCGTGGTCCTTTTCTCGTACTAAGCATTACACATCCACCTTATGCAAACTGCTATGAAGTGGAACCCACTAAAAGTGGGTTACTCGCGTCGATACTAATACACTAACCCACTAATAGTATAACCCACTACTAGTGGGTTAGTAGTGGGCCTAGTGGGTTAGTAGTGGGCCAAGTGGGCCAGTATGCCCCCGTCGATACTCCCCCATAACTACAACCTTGGAGTCTACAGTGAATAGGTCATCGTCACTTCCCATCAAGTGAGGCGAGGTCGAGTGCAAGCCTATCTTATTATATTTAAAACAAATGTTGTTCATTTTATCGATAGCAAAACAAAGATTAATAGGTACCTACCTAGGTAGGTAGGTAGGAAATATTAATAGGTACCTACCTAGGTAGGTACCTATTAATCTTTGTCTACCTAGGTAGGTCTAATATTATATTGTTCTCAATTTTTATTGCTAATTTTTCCCAATAACTTTAAAACCAAGTTGTAAATGTATATACCTATGTAGCTATGTTCTATAGTTTTCTTGGCAACTAAACGCCCCAGTTTTCCGTTTAAACAGTAGTAGGTACGATTGAAAAGAAAAAGATGTGAAACATAAGTTTAACTTCCAACGAACTTAGATGTTGAAGAACTGTATTATCATTTATCATTAGCAAGATAAATGGGGTTATCAATTGTGGTATTTTTTATAAAACTTGAAAAAAGGATTTCGTTCTTTCGACAAGGAACTTTAAAATGACCATCATTTGTCAGTAATTAGCCTGAACTTTGCAGATTTAAGTTTAAAGGTTAAAGATCGTACCATTTCAAATGTAAAACCCATATCATTGTCATTGACGACATTTGTAGTGCGTAGGGTGAAAGACCGGCTGCGAAATAAAATGACGCGGTTTCAATTCCTGCCGTAATAAATATTTGTGTGACATCCGGATACCTATTTATTTTCGGTTTTGGATTTTATGAAAGTGATAATAATATTATTTATGTAGAGGTGGGATGAAATTACGCCTTCCCGCATTCGTATGGGTTCAAATCTTATTTAGCCTTTTCAATAAACTTTATATAAAATGTAAGGTCGGAGTAGCGAGAACATGCCTTGTCACCTTCTGTGGTAAAAACTTTTCAAAGTTGACAGACAGAAACAAAAAGTGGTAAAACTACCTTACTCCACGTTTATTAATAAGGTATTAAGAGCAAGAATCCTGCAAATGAACTTTTTTACCCACATTTTAAAAATACAATCTTTATCTAGAAAAGAAATTCTTATTGACTCACGTCATGAGTTATGAATGCGTTCATAAACCTACCGTTTTATAAGGTACAGTAGTTTTCCACAGCTTGCTCTAGTTTTCTTGCAAACTATAGAGTTAGATTTTTCTTCTGTTTTCGCGATGTTGTATTGAAATAAAAGACATTTTTGGGTTTGAATCGCGTGGTGTTTATTACCCTTAGCATTGTTACAACGCTCAACCTTTCCAGTCAATCCGTCTTCAGGATTCGTCAGTTAATACTGACGAATCCTGAAGACCTTTCAGTTTCCAGGTTCCTTTCCTTTCCAGGTTCCTTTTTCAGGATTGCCTGAAGAAGGGACCTGGAAAGGTCTCGAAACATTGAGCGTTGTACAATGCTAAGAGTAATAAACACTATGCGATTCAAACCGAAAAATGTCTTTAATTTCAACTATACCTAGACTTAATAAGTGATACATTTTATTAAGTAAAAACCCTCAGCAACAATACATCTAAATACTGTTTAGGAAAATGTCGCTGAAATTTTTACTTATTTACTCTAAACACGAGATATAAAAGTTTCGATTAAAAGCGATTGCATTGCCCCGTCGAGGTTTCTAGATTGCTTATAAAAACTGTTTAAATAATGTAACACAAAGCCGGCTAAGTGCAAGTCGGACTCGTTCATTAATGGTTCCGTACCATTATCATAAAAAGTTAAGTATGAGAGCCCCATACAACAAGCTCTAATTGTTTGTTGTTATAGCGGCAACAGAAATGCATATTCTGTGAAAATTCCAACTGTATAGCTATCAATGTTCATGCATGAGATGCAGGCTGGTGACAGACAGACGGACAGTGGAGTCTTATTCAAAGGACCCCGTTTTTACCCTTAAGGTACGGAACCCTTAAACTGTACTTGTATAAGGGAGAATCAGCTTCATATTTTCTGTATTCTCACAAAAGATAAGTTAGATGATAGGATGTAACTACATATTATAGAAGTTTTCACTCAGTATGAAAGTTATTCTAAAACTTCTGAGTTTATTAAATAGTGGACGCTTCACTGTTCATTTTTCCCAACTTGGACGTAATTTATAAACTTCACATCCACTAGGGTATTTTCTAAGAATATTGTCCAACAGCCAGCAAAAAATAGAACTGTGAATGCAGGCTACGGAGTCGGCAGTCGGCGGACAGCTTACCATTTTTGACGGAAAACATAGTATTAAAGGAAATCAATAAAGATTTTCCTGTTTTTATTAGTTACCTAACTATAAGTAATATACTTAGGCAAGTGTCCCACAGCCAGCGTTGAGTGAGCGGCGAGTAGAGCTAGAAACAAGTTGACGAGCAGCGGCGAGATTTGTCGCGGGGCTATAAAAGTCACAATATTATTTAATAGTATTTGAATATAAAACACACCATGCGAGTATCCCCCTTATAAACGATGATTAACAACTGCATAATCAATGTATCATTTGTATTTTACTGTGACATGAAGTTTCAAAGACACACAGAAACAAACGTTACATAACCTAGTCACCTGTTAACCATCATTTATAAGTAAGGGGTAATGTTTTACCGCTCGGCGACTTTCCGGTCGTATTGTTTACATGGAATCTATCAATTGGTACATTTCTTGAGCTAGAATAATAGCCGACTCGCCACAATCGCTCGCTGTCGGACACCTGGCTAAGAGGGAAACTTATTTCCTTTACTGTCCAAAAATCGATTGTCTTTAAACAAAAATGCCATACCTTCATAATTTGAACAATTACTTCACATAACATTCCTAGGTAATGAAATTAAAGACATTTTTCGGTTTGAATCGCGTGGTGTTAAAATATCTTTAATTTCAATACAACATTGCGAAAACAGAAGAAAAAACTATTCCTAGGTAAGCTACACCTCCACGAAAAGAAGAAGAAGAAGAAGAAGACCACTCTGTAGAACATTATAACCGTCTCATTGACAACGATTGCTTTGCATCTTTGATGTAAGAAAATTATGGCATTTAACTTTGTCAAATACTAGCTGCGTCCCGCGGTTTTACCCGCGTAAATCCTGATACAGGGGGAATATCGGGATCAAAAGAAGCCTATGTTACTCAGGGTGAATGTAGCTTTATAATGGTAAAAAAAATTTTGAAATCGGTCCAGAAGTTTTTAAGTTTATTCATAACCAACATACACACACACACACACAAATACAAATCTTTCCTATTTATAATATTAGTATAGATAGGTATAGAATTATAGATTACTGTAAGTTGTAAGACATTTATTTTTAAATTATGTGTGTATTTAATAATAAAATGTATCTATACTGTTAAACAAGACAATAAGATGTGAAAGATTGAAATTTTATATTTTAAGTACCTGTAAAGAACGATAAAGTGCGTTTCATCTTTAATTACCTATGCCGTCATGTTGGTAGCAAAACAAAAAAGTCTTGCCTTAATATCTTAAATGTGCTATACCCTAAACCTTGAATACAGGAAGATTCGTTCATTCATTCTTTAAATATAAATCTCCCTAAATTCAAGGTAGCACATTTTTTTTTTGTATTTTGCACTTTTTTGTTTTGCTACCAACATGACGGCATAGGAATTTAAAGATGAAACGCACTCTACGTAGGTATTCATTCATGGGGTGTCCAATAATAATTGATCGATCGAGCGAAATGTCTTTGTTTTAAGATTTACGTCAGCCAATACGTTTCTTTGTTTATTTGCTTGAAAAATAAACTTACGAGTATTCTATGTACTATTATGCATGTGTCTATACTCTATTTCAGAATCAAAAATCAAAAATCTAAACAAAGAGCTGGCAATATCAAACGAAAAAGTAAATAAAGAGCTGTCACTTAAAAAGTAATGTATGAGATTTTTGTTTACATTATTTATCTCTATTTTAAGTTTCTGAAATAGAGTAGGAATACGTTAGTGAAAACTCCACTTCTTTAAGAGGAGTATATACGCCAACGACCTTGAAACTGAAAATCCCTGTCGGGCTCATCGAAAATTGTTGATTATTTCATGACGGAATGTCGTAGAACTTTTTTTTGTGCACAGATTGTAGGTGACATTGTTTCCTACATTTTGGTGTAGTTTTAAGACAAGAACCTCCTATTGGTGCAAAGCCTATCCAAATTTTAGACAAAAAATGTTTGATTTGGCTAAAATGTCGATAGGCTTCAATACGTTTCGACATATTTGTATGGAAACTGCACTAAAATATCGGAAACAATGTCGCCTACAATCTGTACACAAAAAAAAGTTCTACGACATTCCGGCATGAAATAATCAACAATTTTCGATGCGCCCGACATGGATTTTCAGTTTTTCAGAATAGGGCCCTTAAGCCCAGACTGTGTTCATAAGGTCTAGTTTTCTCAGAACTACTACTTATTTGTAAATAAGGTATTTAAAACGCAAGCAGTTCGGTATTTACATTAACCCAACCGTATTTATTCCATTGCTTTAAATTCATCGACCACATGAAAATGATCCTTGCTATTATCCGCACGAACGTGAGAGTCGTCGCGTCGCTCGTAGGTACTCGTAGCAAGAGTTCCCGTAGTAGTCCGTCGGTCGGTTGTAGCTGCAGTCAGCGAGCGCGGTCCATTCCCGGCGGCCGCCCCGCCGCGCGCACCCTGGATCAAGTTCGTACGATAACTGTTATAAGTTTATACATACTCTACAATACGTCTGCGGACATGATACGTGAGTATTATGCTATTGTACTTACAATTTTGATACTTAAAAAAATGTTTCATAATTGTTATTATATATTTTTTATATAATTTCATAGTAATTACGAGTTTGCCTGTTCACTAAGTTAGATGTTAGTATATTGTTTATTTATTCTTGTTTTTACAAAGCTTCTTATGTTTCGGACAACGATTCGGAGTCAATTTCAATGATCAGAAGGAAGGTAGGTATGTAACCTGGAAAGTCGTTAAACGTAAGATTGTACCAAAAATAAAAAAACGCGATCAGATCGCTTAAAGCAAAATATTACGTGTGGAAAGGTTGTCTTATTGTAAACACCAAAAATATTAGTAACTTTAACTTATGGAACGCCATAAAAGGTGACCCAACCGCTAAGAGTGGTTTCTTTCAGGCATGGTGGAGACATTCACAAAAAATAGGAATGCTTTTATTATATACGAGTATCTAAATGTAAAGTCGAGTTCCGACCGCCAAATAGAAATAACTCTTTCAGCTCAATCGCGCTTTGAAAAAAACATACCTACAACGATCGATCGTTTTCGTTGCGCGAAAGAGTCGTAAGAGCTATGAAAACTATTGATGTAGGTATGTTTGAAAGAGTCGAAAGAGTCATTTCTCTCAGCGATCAAAAAAAAAATTAATACACTCTTGAAATTCACACGATTTGTTAACACAGTAACATTTTCCCGGGTCTTAATCGCGTATTATTTATTGGAACGAAGTTCCTTATCGCGCGTTGCGAAAGGGGGCTAGACAGAAAAAAATTAAGACCAAAATTTGTAACGACACTTTTTGCTATAGTTGTAAGCCGTGCGGCGTGCGCGTGTTTCTCTGTCTCTCTCTCTCTCTCTCTCTCTCATAGAAAGGAACTTCGTTAATTCCGGGTGTCCCTTGACACCTCTCAAGTTTTTTACTTACCTCGACGTTTCAACCATGTTACAATGGTCTTGTTCGCGAGGAGACATCGAGCATCGAGGTAACGACGAGGTAAGACATTAATAATAATACGCGATCAAGACCGAGAAAATGTAACTAAAATAATATTATGATATAAAAGGAATTTGTAAACCAATTTTTCACGTAAATCATTAGCAAACTGAATTATGTATGTGTAACATCTTGTCTAAAACATCGAGGTCAGAACTCCAGCTGGTTCAACGGAACGAAAGGAAACAATGAACTAACTACCTACTTAACCTCGTAAAATTATGTAAATCAACTAATTCTCTCTTTTTACTGACTTGGATTATCCTTGAGATTGCACAAACATTTATAACAGTCTTCTCATCTGAGCGATGTTCCCGGTCGCATCTCTCTCGGGAGCCCGGGGTTCGCAAAAACCCCAGATTATTTGGGGTCGGAACAGTAGGTAAGTCATTATAGCCCATACCTACTGCAAATGGACTTGGCAACATTTATACGGCCGGACGCCTGCCTGACACCAACCCTCCTAGGGACCAAGCAGTTTATCCGCCACCGAGCCGGTAGAACTTAAGGTTTCCTAATCTCCCTCAGATCCCTTAGTCGCCCTTTACAACCCCCACGGAAAGAGATGGGATAACCCTATTTTATGCCGGCGCTACGCGGCTTTTACAAACATTTATAACAGTACGAGTAAATAACGGAAAATGGCACCTAAGTCGCTTCAAGATGATCGTGACAATAGACTCGGGTAATTAAGGATTAGTCCTTATAAACGGGTTAAGAAGTAACCGGACGAGATAATATCGGAGAATCTAAAATTTTTGAGGCTAAAGGGAAAATTTTACCTACTCTTTTCTCCATATAAACTTTACAAATATAGTCGACTGTTTCTTCCCAATGAATTATTAGAGCAAATATGTTAGCCATAAAAGTTATATTAGCCAAGACATGGCCAAGACCATACTACGTTTTGATTTTTTCATAATCAATGTTTTCTAAAATTTATTACTATTCCAATTAAAACATTTTTAAAAATCACAAAACGTAGAGCCATGGTCATGGCAGATATAGGTTTTATGGCATAAACATATTTGCGCTAATGTCTTTACCTAGGGAGGAAACAGTCGACTACGTTTGTATGGAGAAAAAGTAGGTAGACTTTCCTGTGAAGCCGCAGCTTCATTGGGCAAGTCCTGCGTGCAATTTGCGCGGAAATATGGGACGTCACATTTGCCGTTCAAGTTGTTTAGGTAACTTGCGCAAATTATCTATTGTCAGTGGTTTAACTTGCAATGTTTGCAATTTGAAATGTGACATCATGTGTGAAGTATTTCCGCGCAAGTTGCCTGCATCTTGCTCAATGGAAACGCGGTTTTATGGTTATATTATTAGGCAAATAGTTCAAGAAACTTTTCCAAATATTTCCCCTAATTAACAGAAAAAACTATTCAAATTGGGTTATTTTGAGTTTTTTTTTAATTTTAGATGTTTCGGATACTTTACAGTTCCCATAGTCACAAGCACCCTAAGGTGTTTATTAGTGTTACAAGTAGGGCATGCAATATCGGAAGGTTTTCAATCTCGACATAATATCGATATTAAGAGCTCAATCCCGGGATCCCGGGATTGATACTGGGATTTTAGATATCGTTAAAAAGGCGAATTTAATACAATAAAAATATGTAAAATCTAAAATATTTAATATATTTAAGACTCTAGTGGTTTCATTACGTAAATAAGTTACCCCAAGGGCCGTCCACCCCATCATTTTGGAAATATGGCGGGCAATTAGCCTAAACCCGAAAGTATCTAAACTTTCGCGCCAAATTCTAGGCGCACCACTAAAATGATGTTAGCAGTAAAATTTAGCATGCGAGCTTGTACTTGTCTTAAAAATTGCAATGAATCACGTTACTTTTATTGTTTTAAACATTTTACCAATTCCCTACGCTTCTAAATCTAAATCTCAGGGGTAGACTAATTTGGGTTTAATTTTAATAGTTCTATTCAATCTTTCCATGAGGCAAAATATAGCTAAAAACCTTAATATGAACCCAAATAGTAAATTGGTCAAATCTCGATATCGGATCACTAAATCCCGGGATTATAATATCGAACTTTTGCGTACGAGATCCCGAGATTACGATATCCCGGGATCCCGGGATTCATACCCTAGTTACAAGTCATTGAGATGCCTCAAATTCCCATTTAAGGAAAAATCTTCCTTCGTCTAAAGGAAAAATATTTGTTTTATTTTAATCAAATTGTTTTTGTGTCTATTATTAGAATAAGTATTTACAGAATAAGGAAATGTTGTCGTTATCAAGCAACTGTACAGTCGGGCTCAAATTTGGTTACCCACCACAAGGTTCAAAATTCTTTGTAGAAAGTGTCATCGACGTACCTATACTATGATAATCAATCACCTAAGATGGTACATGTAGGTCATGTCAGAAGTGATTGCGAAGCTGCCTCGTGCACTTGAATACTTGCACACTATAATACCACTCACACTGTAGGCAAGAGGCATAAAGAGGTAGTAGTGTAAGAGGCATAAACTATTGCCAGTCATAACAAACAAGGTCCATAGATTCTATAAGACATTGTTTTGGCTGGCAATAGCTTGAGCTTTAAGCAATACTCCATCTACAGTAGGTAGGTATATACAGCATTAAATTGGGCAATACGTTTGGTACTTAAGAAGTTTCAATTGAAGCGAGAAAAATAAATGGTTTCATTTCGACAATTTGTCTTTAGGTCCCCTAAGTCCCTTATCAAGCCGTGGAAGTGTTTAGAGTCGGTACGTGCCTCGAGTTTTAGTGCCACAAAATCTTGAATTAAAGTATTTTTTCTTATCACGACCTAAATCTTCTCTAGCCTAGATTATTTTATTGATTCCTTGCTTGCTGTTTTGATTCCGCTACTGTGTTGTATTCGAAAATCAGCAAAATACTTCTGAAATCTATGATACAAGATGGACAAACTCATCGCCTCACGAGTAATATTCGCTCACCTGATTACAATAATTGGGATTACCTATGCGTTGGATTTACATATGGTAATCGTAATTTACATGTGTTATGTATTGTTTGGAAAGAGCCTATACAGTTAGATGTATTTACATACCTAGTGTTTTGAGGAAAATAATATATTATCATATTTGCGAGTTATTGAGTGACTTAATTATGCATCGCTCTTATGGTGAAGGAAAATGTCGTGAGGAAACTGATATGTCCCAGGACTAACCAAAGTCTGAAGGCATAGGATGTGTCTTTCAGGGCTGCCGTGACATCTTACTGCCTAACTAACCTTTTTAAGGGGACGCCTCGCTCTTCACAGGGACAAATAAACGGACAGACAAAAAAAAATAGTGAATGGGCTTCGACTGTGGCTCAATAACATCCAGCAATCTAAAATAGATTAATTTTACTAATTATAACCAGTAAATCCCGAGTAAGCAGGTAGATATCTTCTACAAAAGCGTGCTACGTTTTGGACCAAAAGTCAATTAGGCTACACACGCACTGATAAGTCGTGGCGGAAGCGCGTCGCCGCTCCGCGCCGCCGTAGAGTCATGAATTCCTTTTAATACGGTCATTCTATGTTTTCAATGTATGGGGAAATGAAATAAATTTATAAAGTTTTGATACTTTGGTGACATATACCTTTGGATGTGGTCTTTAAGATCCACCACTCTCTCCCCTTTTCCACTGGCCGCTACGCCCCCCCTCTTCGTCAAGTTTGTCCAAGGTAACAGCTTTTTCACTTTTTGGGAAAACTATAAAAGATATGAAAAAAGTGTCAAAAGATAAAATGATCCTCATTAAATCTTGAACAATTATGTCCTATGTCTTGTCTTGATAGGCTTGATGGTTTTCGAGCTGTGGCCTGTTTGATTTTGGTAAACTTGACAATCTATACATGTAATAAAATTGTGACTGAGCGATGTCTGTAATAGAGTAGCGGCGGGTGGAGAGGGGGGGGAGAGTGGTGGATCTTGAAGACCACATCCAAAGGTATATGTCACCAAAGTTTCAAAACTTTATAAATTTGTTTGTCTAAAAAACATAGAATGACCGTATTATTTGTTACTATCACCTATTGTATGTACTTAAATGTAAAAATAATTATTTTACATAAACCGCGAGATATCAGCACACGTATAGCCTTACAATAGTCAGTAATCAAATCCGTGCAGATAAACAACATAAAGATTTATTGGTTTCGACTAGTTCTAAATACTTATACTTACTTATAATATCCACACAAATTATAATAATAGAAATGTTTCAGAATAGCTCTTACTCAATACGCATACCTATCTACATACTCAACCCAAAAGTCAAGTGACATTTAACAACACAAAAGGCATCAGTAGAAGACATCGAAGTAAGTACGTTGAACTAAATCTAAGGAGAGGAAAAGAACTGAAGGATTCCTCATAAAAAATATGTGAAAAAATATAAAAAATATTACAGTCATCCATCCACCGAGTGTGTAAGCGATCAGGATATTAGAAATTATTGAGAAACGAACGTTTCATCGCTTACACTCGTACGTAAAGTGCTTGTCATCGCCGGAATGGGATCCTCTTTTAGTGTTTTCGACCCTTGATCAAATTAGAATCTTTACTTACGTGTTATAGTTTCGATCTAAAAACTTACTTATAGCTAAGCTTCAAAAGATTATTTTTTATAAAGCTGTTATAGGACTATTTCTTACAAGGCTAATTTAAAACCTAAATAAATAGCTAAGTACGATATTATATAGGTACTTAGGTACACACTGTGTCTTCTGCCGAAAACTAGGTAATATCGTACTCGTATATTTCTAAAATTAAACTCAGTTTTCGGTTTCAATCGCGTGGTGTTTATTACTTTTAATAGGATTCAGGTCATTCCTGAAGAAAAGACCTGTAATGGTCTCGAAACGTTGCGCATTGTAACAATGCTAAAAGTAATAAACACCACACGTTTAAAACCGAAAAAGAAGTTTAATTTCTATCCAACATCGCGAAAATAAGCAAAATCAACATAATAATATGTTTTGGTAAATATTGCGTTATATTGTACGAATGATGAATAATAAAGACTTTTGAAATTGAATTGAATAGTCGCATAAAACTCAGTATAAGGTGCATGTGAAATTGGGTAGCAAATTTCCATTCATGCTGCGGATAAGATAAGATACAGGACAAAAGCGAGCCTTGAGCTTATGCAATAGAATTTAGGTGAACCCGAGCAGAGTGTCTTGCGAGAAAATGAACGTTTCGTCGGTTTTCTTAGAGGTTCCTTATCACATAGTCGTAAGCTTGTACGGGACACCATCGTAGTTTTACGAACGGCTGTAGACTTTTTAGTCAGTGGATAGCTTTCCGACTGTTTAATTAGAGACTAACAAACCTCTTCCTTCTTTTGAAGTAAATGAATAAACATTATTATAATTATTTATATTTAATTTTAATTATAATTAATTATATAATAGAATTAAGACAGGACTAAACTGTTAGCGGCGGTGTACCTACCTATATTCTAGTTTAGCGTGGTACATCGTAGACCGCATTGTCATTTATCGATCGTAAACTCTGTCTGTAGTCTAAAACGTTCAAACGACGAAATGTCGTGAAATTTCTAAATACTTAGTCAGCAGACGACGAACGTAACCAAGAAGCACCGTTCACGGTTCATAACTTCTGGAAATGCTATGAAATGCACAAAATAAAAATGTTTCTTCTTCTTGCTCAGTTTGGAACATTCGAATTTAAAATACTTTAGGTACAATGTTTAAGAATTTCTTCGTTCCACCGCAAGGTGCAATTCCGGAAACCTATTTAGTTTCTATATTGGGCTAGAACTAAGTGCAATGTAGGAACTAAGCACTCGTCACACGCTAACCGCACTATGTTAAAGAGGACAGTCTACCTATTTTTTTCTCTATACAAACGTAGTCGACTGTTTCCTCACTGGATAAATACATTAGAGCAAATATGTTTATGCCATAAAACCTATATCTGCCCCTACCCCATGCCCCTACGTTTTTTTTTTCAATTTCTAATTAGATTAGAAATCAAATGAGGAGGAACAGTAACTTTTTATCCCGGCAGAGGGCGTTAGTCGGATGATCTTTGGTTTGAATTAAGAACTGTCAAACAGGTGTTTTTACAACTCTCGGCGCCAAATTGGCCATATCGGTCACAGACCGAAAGAAAAAAAACTCGGCGTTTTCATTGGTAGGGGAACATCATCAAAAAAAAAAAGATCATCCGACATCCGCGCCATCTGCTTTTAGCTTTGCGTGTGGCACCCCATTCAGAAAAAGTATTAAATTATCTTGGTATACATATCATTAATATTAGAAATCCATAGTTATCTATAACGCGATCTAGACCCGTCTAGATCGCGTTATAGATAACTATGGATTTTAATTACCTCAACGTCCTCGTGTTTTCTCGCGACCTCCTACCTGTGAAATTTTCCATAACTCCTTTCGTAGTGGATACCTACGTCATAAATGCGAGCAGAAACCGTTTATTGTTTTGAGCAGTGCGTTGATAGTAAAGTCAAGACAAATCATTTTATGGGTAGGTTAAGTATACATTAAATGTAGAGATGGGCCGACGATTTTTGCCGACTAGTAGACTAGCCCACTAGTCGGTTTGAAAATTCCCGCTAGTCGGCAATGCCAACAATTATAATTCAAAGTTATTCGGTTAGTCATCATCACAATTTTCAAAAAAGGTTAACCGTTTTCAAAAAAAAAAGAACCGAGCTGATTCATGTTAAGACATTTAAGATGTGACGTGTCTATTTACGTTTTTCTGTCTACCCACCTTTTAACTGTACCTACTACTACTAATTCAATAAATATTGGTTTTATTGGAAAATTTCTAGTTGACGTCTAGTCGGCACCTACCGACTAGTCCGTAAAGCTGTCGACTAGTCGATTTTCCCGATGAGTCGGCCCACTTATTAAATGTATTTCTAGGACCTCAAGGATCTAACACAAAAAAAAAAACATTAAAAAGACGATAACAATTTGTGACGTTCAATATCGTTCTCGTAGGTAATGAACAGTGAGTCAAGCCTCCAGAGAAGGTAGGTAATTTATCAACTAGCTGGCAGGTGGTAATGCGTACGCGTTGTGGTATGCCACGAGATATCGGAGGCTCCGCACTCGGCAGTTGTCATTACGGCGGAACATTATCTTCACCTGCCACCTTCGTTCGCAGGAGAATTGATTTCTACGAATTACTGCTCGTGTTTTTGAATTGAAATGTTTTATTTACACAAATATACTAGTTAGGTTTGTAATTAATTTGAATACAAGTCTTATTCATTTAAATCCTCAAATCAAATCAAATATATTTATTCTTTAAGAACGATGTTTAAGTACATGAACGTTTAGAAATGTCGAGATTTTACTGTGGTTTCGGAACGCGCCCTCCGATGAGAAGAAACCACAATAAACTCATGGGGGTTATGGAATATGAGATCGGTAAAGATCCTATTTGTAATATTTGTTAATACGTATATGAAACCTACTATTTTCATATACGTATTAACAAAATCGTAGCTCAGCTGAAAATCAGCATTTCATGTGCATTTCAGAAGTCCTAACCTTTACGCCCAACATAGGAGTGTATCGTTAATAGCAATAAAACCTAAGAAAAATGTTCTCCCATTAAATAAACACGTAACTCCCATGTGAACGTAGTTCTGGGCACTTTCGCCTTTCCGTATCTTCATTTTCCGAGTACTTAGCAACGTCCACACCTCTCGTTGAGGAAACACGCCTATAGTAATAAACAGGGGAAAATATAGCGTGTATTCTGTTCGCGTAAATGACAAACTGTGTCTGGGGCAATAAGAGGCTTACCGGAGCGCAGCCAAGCGCCTGCAATACCGTGAACCTGTGGTGTACATCTATAACGCCTCGACGAATATTACGTCATACCTCGTAACTCTTGTACGAGTCGCGAGGTTCAAATGCAGAATAGGAATGAACTACTGAATGAATCCTGTATTATCTGCTGATTTAAAACAGGCAACTGGGTTTAGAAATATTATTTCGAACTGAGTTATTTTTGTTACACCAACTAGCTCGCAAAACTCAGACATCACTTCACTGGAAAGAAATCAAAGGTTTCTTTTTACATACGATTGCGGTTCGAGGCGACAGTTACTGGTACAGCTTTGCAGTTTTTTCACGGTGTAATTATCAAGTAGCCAATTTTATTTTAGAAAGACTCACTTGAATTGATGTGATCTGATATCTACACTAATATTATAAAGGAAAGATTTGGAAAAAAAAAATTCTTTCACCATTCGAAAGCTACATTCATCCTGAGTGACATAGGCTACTTTAGATCCCGATATTCTCACGGGATCGAGACTTACGCGGGTGAAATAAGTTATAAAGTGATCGCCGGCGCCGGTTACTCTTCTTCCTTCCCTTGTCCCAGTTTATCCGGGGTCGGGCCTCCTCGTATTTTTGCGCAAAGTCGTACGATCCTGGGTTGTCGGATGGTCTTAGTTTTGTGCCTTCATCGGTTTTGACATGCTTGTCCACCATGTGTCCGGTGATCGCTCTTTGCTCACCTCTTTGGCTCCGGCTCCACGGATTTGTTTAGGACAGCGTTTTCATCTTCTCGTCTAGATATGTGACCGTACCATCGAACATCATACAGCCTATTTTCTGTCAGTTTTTCGGTAATCGGAGCAACTTTAAATGATCCTCTTACATACTCATTCCGCACTTTGTCCAGGCGAGTAACACCACCGGCCCATCTCAGCATCTTTATCTTGTTTACTTGCGCTGGTTAAGATTATATTTTAGTTATTTTACGCACTTTTACAATTTATTCTTCATTCTTTCAAGCCTAAAAGTCCATTACTGAATATGGGCCACCCGCATTATGTCGGCTAAGCGTTAAATTTTACTATAATTTTTATGTTTCCTTATTTTCACTGAATGGTTGCTATTACCATATTTACTGTTGTTATGTCCAACGTTACTTACAAACATAACTTACATTAATTGTTAGGTGTTATGTTATGTAGATACGTATCACGGCTCGAAATCGGTTTTAATGTACATAATGTAAAAGCTACTTATTATTTCACCACAGGGACACGCACCGCTCTATGTCAAACGTTATCAAAAATCTGTTGACAACTATTATTTATTTCAGAAACTTAGATCAAAAATGTAAACAAAGAACTGTAAATAAAAAAAAAAGTAAATGAAGCCAGCTGTCACTTTCAAGTAAATGAATGGGATTTATGTGTACGTTTTTAATCTAAGATTCTGAAATGGGGTATAGTCCGGTGTTTTCAGACGCATGTGACGTCGCCTTCGTTTTATCTACATTCGATTCGAACTTCTATTCAATTAAATTAATTTAAATTCATAACTAGGGTTACGTAGGTTTTACTACGTGTAGGCACAGCCATAGTATACAGTCAACAAATGAAAGCGTTGTCTTAATATTAGGTAGGTACTAAATACTTAAAAAATTACTATCAGAAGTCCCACTTTAAAACAGCACGAAACACTAGCAATTAGTCAAATTTTACAATAAAAGAAAAGCGTTGTCTTAATATTAGGTAGGTACTAAATACTTAAAAAATTACTATCAGAAGTCCCACTTTAAAACAGCACGAAACACTAGCAATTAGTCAAATTTTACAATAAAAGAAACCTACCTACCTACCTACTTACCAAAATTTAATTACAAATGAACCTCCAAATATTAGTCAAAACTGTCTTCTGGTAGGCTTTCAAGTAGATCCACACAACGTTAAAGCACAAAAGTAAGATACGAAAATCAAATATCAAATAACATCTTCACGAAGCTTACAATAAAACTTATTTGACCGTAGCGAATACAATATTGTACGGATCTCGCGCGGCGACTCGTTCACCGAAATATTTTGAAAGTGCTTGAATAACTTGTGTACGATTGACGTAAATCTCAAAGGCCTTACCCAGTTTTCGCTTTCCCTTCACAATCATAAAATATTGGTAAATTTTCGTTGATTTTGTTGTTTGTGTTCCGAAACTTTGATAAAAGCAAAAGAGTGTAAGGCAATTTTTGATTTCATGTTTAAAATGTAGGTTTTATGTAGTTGGTATTGGATCATGCTACCGCTCTACTAACGAGGTATATCTCTACAAGAATGTAGACAGACATGCATCATAGGTACTTTGTGTTATTACTTTTGGAGGTCATTCATTCTTGCTTCTAGCAAATAATATTTAAGTAATTTAATTACTTTTATACTAATAGACATTCAATTAAGTATAGGTATATAAAGTGAATAGTTTGAAATTATTTTTGAAGTAAGATTCAATTTAATTTATCAATCCCGACAGGTAAATGCAAAGATACCTACCTCCAGTGACAATGGCAGCGAGAACTGCCTTGAACTTGGGAATTCTAGTCACATTCAATATGCAAATTCTATTGATTTTGCCATTTATCAAGATCTTCAGACGGATCACCAGGTTCAAAGACAGCCTCATGCCGATAGCTTCTCAAGAGCGGTCTTATCACATAGGTACCCTAACAAAAAGTCAAAATTAAAATAATGTGGGTAACTTAAAATAATTATTTCAATAAACCTTACCATGAAGGCAAGAATTATTTTATACCAAAATCTTTTACTGATCAAGACATAGGAAATTACCTAATTACTACCTATGTTATGTTATAATTCATATTATACAATAACAAACGTATTCTACAACTAAAATGTCTGTCATACAATGATGTGTTCTATGCTGCTATTTGTTTTGAATTCCCTCAAAAACGCCAGTGTGTCATTTCGTAATTAATGCGTTATAAACTAAATAACGATTTAAAGATTTTAATAGAACTGACGAACGAAGAAATAGATAATAAATAAACGGCCGAATAGATAGATAATAAATAGTACAGAGTTCTACTTAAACAATTAATTTAGCAGCTCTCAAACTTAAAAAAACTCATAGTTATTTTAAATTTAGAAGCTACTAAATTATTTAAGTGGCGTGTCTGTATTTTGCTGTGGGGTAGGTACCTACCTACGTGCACTGATAAGTTGTGGCGGAGCTGAGTTGCGTCGCCCGTCGTCGTCTCGTCGCTATATGTAAAATTCTTATGTATGTCGAAGGATTAGCCTAAACTGGCTAATTAGGGGTGCTGACGAGTAATAAGCCGCCCCATGAGTACCAACTGTTGGGTAAACTGTGGAGTACCTACTACGTTAAAAGTTCCTATAAATTTAGAAACTCAATTACTCACACATGATCTGTGCGTACTTTTACATTTCGTTCCGGATCCAGGCTTTGTGTTGAGTATTGCAATCAATCTCCTAAATCGGGGTATTATTGTAATCTATGATAGTCTAGCTAGATAAGTAGCATAACAAGTTGATACGTAACGAGCAAAACATTATTGACCAAACGCAATATGTTATGTATCGAAATAGAATTTTACTACATATGTTATTTATTATTGTTGGTTTTTTTTTATTAAAATGTTATTACTTAGCCTTCTTCTTCTTTTCGTACAGTGGTGTGGCTCACCTAGTGTTAGAGTTCTCAGGTCGCCCCAAGGCCTCAAATCTTAGACAACAACCGGGACCAACTGCTCAACGTGCCTTCCGATGCACGCAGAAGCTCGAAAAAATGATTCTCACACAGGTTATCAGTCACCCACCCATGTACTAGCCAGGCGTTGCTCAACCCGCACGACTATTCAAGATCGGCAGCCGAAGATAGGCCAATGAGCTTCATGGAGCTCCTCCAAAGTGTGATCATTACCATAGGATTCATTTATTACTTAGTTATTGAGGTCAAAAGTGTGGTAGGTACCAACGTAGAGCTTAAAATTGTTAATTTATCACATCACATTGCCTCAACTACACATTTAAATACTATGCAGGTTTTGAACTTCAACTGATTAAACTTTTATGTTCTGCTGTAGTTGAAACTGACTTCGATGCACCTACCTAATTGCTTAAAACAATCGTAGAACTTTGTCAAACCACAAGTACTTATAGTGTAACAAAGTTTAACGATTGTTTTATAATATGTAATGAATGTGTAATATTGTGTTATATTACACATTATTTGGGATTGTTAATTACGACCCCCATTCGTAATGGCATCACGTTTCTTGTTGCTCGGTCGTAAGTTCAAATCTCACCGAAACATCTAGAATTATGAGAACCATATTTTCAGAATTCTGCTTTTGTTCCTAATCAAGTAAGGAGTTTGTGAAATCATACTCCTTTTTCCATCTACTTTATTTACAGCGAATTATGTTACACCAAAGTGTGATTGCTTACAATACCTACTTACTTATGTACATATAACACACCTTCGTACAATGTTGGGACGTCTTTTATAGGCGAAACATATATTTATGACATGTAGGTACGATACATATCGTACGGCTCGTGACGTCTTGCAATCATGGTCAATTAGATAATGGACTTTGATTACAACAACATTGCGCGATATGATGCGGACTAACACTTCAATCCTTTTATAGTGTCTGATATTGATACCTGGGGTAGGTATTTTTGTGATATTTTCTTACTTTGGACGCCTTTGGATGCGATAAGCCACGAATTCGTTCGGACGAAGTGATTGTTGCGATATGATGGTAGGTAAGACGAGCGCCGACTTTTAAGAGGACAGTCTACCTACTCTTTCTCCATACAAACGTAGTCGACTGTTTCCTCCCTGGATAAAGACATAAGGAGCAAATATGTTTATGTCATAAAACCTGTATCTGCCATGACTATGCCCCTATGTTTTATTTTTTTTTCATTTTCTAATTAGAATACATAAATAATAGATTCAGAAAAATTAGAAACTTAAAAAAATCAAAAGGTGGCATGATCATGGCTGATAAAGGGCTTATGGCATAAACATATTTTTTCTAATAACTTCATCCAGGGAGGAATCAGTCGACTACGTTTGTAAAGTTTGTATGGAGAAAAGAGTAGGTAGACTGTCCCCTTAAGTAAATTGTGGTAATACTTTTAAACGGAACAAAACTGATCGACAGTTATCGCATTCTCTGGTGTCGTTCGTTATCCAAAGTGAACGGGGTCTTAAACGAGTTTTTTGAATCGTCGAGGATTATTATTTTAAATTGTAAAAGTTGCAGGTATTGTAGTTTTAAAATGTAACTTGAATAAAAACCGTAGGTACTGCTATGAAATTGAAACCAGGTTTTTAATCAAATTTATTGCACGATGTGCTCACCACGTGTAGGTACTTACAACTACAAACGCGGATGATAAATAAAACTTTTCACTAACTGCCTACCAACAGAATAAACTTTATTAAAATATTTTGATTTTACTCTGGTCTTAGGTTACGTTTTAATATAATAGGAGGCGCAAGCACACACATATAGATCGTATTATACCAATTCAATACAGCTCTTGAAGAAGAAGTCTCAAATCAAGTTAAAAATGTCCACATTCACGTATAGTCTTAGTAGGCAAGGTAACAATAAGATATAAGGGCACTATAGGACCTTAAGAGGAAAGTCTACCTACTCTTTCTCCATACATACTTCACAAACATGAAAACATCGACTGTTTCCTCCCTATAGATAAAGACATTAGAAAAAATATGTTCATGCCATAAATCATATATCAGCTATGACTATGCCCTAAAATGCCCTTACGTGCCCATACATTTTGATGTTTTTCATTAAAAAAATTCTAAATTTTATTTCTATGCTAATTAGAAAATGAAAAAAAACGTAGAGGCATAGGTCAAGGCTGATAATAGGTTTTATGGCATAAACATATTTTACTCTAATGTCTTTATCCAAAGAGGAAACAGTCGACTACGTTTGTATGGAGAAAGATTAGGTAGACTTTCCTTTTAAGAGCTCTAGTTTTCATTTTAAAATTTTGCTTTCGGTTTCAACTTATCTTAAAGTGGTGAAGTTCGAAAGCAATTGTCACGTGGGAAATCACGGTTTCAAAGTGGGATCACGAAAAATGGATCCTAACTTCAGAATAGCTAGCTAGATAGATAGACAGCACAGTTATTATTCCGTACATTTCCTTTGTTCATTTGATTTGCAACCCGTGTATGTATCACGTTGTGTTTCTGAAATTTTATCGAGGAAAATTTATAGCCGTAGCTACGTATACATACCTACGTATTGCATTAGTAGTATCTAAGCAAAGTGCTGTGCACGTTCAATCGAGATAGGTCGTGTGTTTTATTTGGGGTTTCGTAGTGAACAAGGAACCCGATACCAGTTACGAAACCGTTTCGTAACGGTTTCGTAACTGGTATCGATGAGGGAAATATTAATCCTTGTACGTAACTAGTTTCGATGGAAGAATATTTTTTTTTTACAAAACCATGGTTACGTACGATTTTTTTTGCAATATTATAAAACTTTAATATTACGTATAAGAAACAATTCTTTCAACCTTTGCCCAAATGTTGAATTCCCCAAAATGTTGAATTTCCAAAATATTAGCAGCTAAGCTCAGGAAGGCTTAGGCTATAGGTACATATTGATCATACCGACAAAGTCGCACAATAAAACAATATTATTTTATTCCATGTCAAAATTCTTCCCCTATTTTACACGGCCCTACGTGTAGAGACGTGTAAAATTGGAGAAGTTTTTTTCTCGTTTATCCCACCGTACGGGGTGTCGTTAAATAGGTATTTTGAATACAGTGTGGGTTTTTAAAAAACAGGGTTGTTTATGGTTTTGTTTTCTAAATATTGAGCTTTGAAGTGCTTTAAGCATGCGTCACCTTGACTACATAACTCTAAATCTTTTACCCTCATGTGAGATAGTGACCATCGTATGGAGTACAAGATTCAATAACCGAACGAATTAAACGTTCTCAACACTTAAATTAAACAATAATAACAATCAGTAGTTAAGTAGTAAGTAGTTAAATAAAGTTTGACCACACTAACAACGTGCCAGCTCACAAAGTGGGTACCAACTTAGATAAGTATAGTTTCCTAAGTTTTTGATCGTAGAGAAACCCTTCTCTACAATCAACTCTCTAATACCTATAGATAAGTTATATATGTAGGTGAGCCTATCTTCTACGGTATACCACAGTTTATCTAGTAGTTAGTTGTGCACCTTACCTTGACGCTTGTTAAAACAAAATACCTGGTAATAATAATCTTCAAAAAAATATCGGGGTTAAAATTGGCCTAAGTGTTAATTAAGATCTCCTGCTTTCGGCATAGTAAGTTTCATCGCAATCGGTTCAGCAGTTTTTGCGTGATTGAAACACAAGCATCCAAAAAACAAACAAACATTTACACTTTCGCATTTAAAATATTGAAAAAAGTGGAATTATACAGGATGTTGGCTTTTGTAAATTTGGCTTGATCAGTTGATTTTCAGTGAAAGAAAACCTCAAAATTTTCGAAAAAAAAAGCTTGTAGAACAAAAGTGTTTCGTCTGGACGTTTAGAACAACTCATTCAAACAGATGTTCCATAAACTACAACATCTTGTATAGGTAAATAGCATAGGACGTTGTAACGAAGAGTGTTAATAAGAGTGTTAAGAAAAATAAAATACCTACTCGAGAAAATAATACTAAAAACAGACTAACAATCTAATATAGCTCACCTTTTAACATTATCATTCTAAATTGAAGTCTGTAAATAAATATTTATAGCCTTTTCCCTCATAAATTCGATACAAGGGAGCTTTTTCAATATCGTACGATAAAATTACTAACGTAGGTGTACCTACCTCGGTTTTTATTTCTATGTATGCATAGTAAGTAATTCCATAATACGTAATGCATAGGCAGGCAACTCTCATCATAAGTCTACTTATGTAGTACCCATCTAATAGGTATAGAAAGAAGATAAATTTATTCAGACAAGCACTCAATTACATATCAAGAAAAATAAAATATAGAAAAAATAAATAAATAGGTCATATAAAACAATACTTAAGCAGTTGTAACAAAAAAAAACAAACAAAAAAGCAAAAAATATGTAGTAGTGCGCTGCCCGAATAGGCAGTCTCAGCATACAACTGCTGCCAGTGTAAAAAACATAGCAGCAGCGCTGATCTTCCTACTGCATCCACCTTTCTTCTCGGCCCTAAAAAAAAACTTAATAAAACAGAAGAACAAAGACAACAACAACATAAAGGATACATACACATAAAATAGAAAATGTATGTATATATTAATAATTCCAAGTAATATAATTGATTTATTGATTAAACAATCACCAAACTTAGCGTAACATCTGGTTAGCTTGAAATGAATGGATATTAGCCAGGCTCCGATTAAACCAACACTTAGCTATTTAAGGAATTTAAAATTAAATCCTATTCTCCACCATCCAAGCGATGTTCCCGGTGGCATCCTCCCCGGGAGCCCGGAGTCCGCTTAAACACAGGGGTCTTATTGACCATACATACAAATACTTTGTTTGGCAATGTCTTTACGGCCGACAACCTATCTGACCTGACAACAATCCTCCTCCGGACCAAGCAGCTTACCACCGCACGGGAAGAACTTCAGGTTCACTAGTAATCCCCAGATGCCTCAGTCGCGTTTCACGGTAAATCCCGATCCCGCGGGATTTTCCAAAAGCCCTTTCTTATTAGATACCTACACAACACAAAGAACACACTCTCCATATTCATGTCTCTAGGACCATTGGTTTAGGCTCTGCGTGTATAGTTGAGTGAATCAGTGAGGACAATGAATTTTATATATAGATTATTATATCGTCAATTGAACTTTATCTAAAACTGTAAACACAACATTAACTCAACTAACAGTCGATTCAAAGCGCTTAAACGATAATGCTGTTAGAAAATCGATTACAGGCGGTACCGAGCTCATTTCCAATTGATAAACTCATATCTATGGCCGGTCGCAGACACATTTAACCGTTTATGCATCCGATAACTCGGAAATGGGTCCGATAGTGCGATACCTATAAAAATCCCTTTCTTTTAACATTTAGGCTAAGGCACCTAGTGACGGTATGGGACAATGTTCTGTGATAACTATTGATAAGGAAATTTATCGCCGAACATAAAATATTTGGGGTAACTTTTAACTGAAAATTGCATATTTTCTTTTCTCGTTTCTAGAATAGACAGATAATTTATATAACACCTTACTTATAAACGCTGATTAACAGCTGCATAAACTATGTATCGTTTGACTTTTATTGTGACTTGCGAGGCTACCGCGGATGTATCGTCGCTTTCAACTGACAGTCGACTCGCTGTCAAAATGACAGTTGCCAGCAAACAGCTGGTCAAAAGCGTTCCGTTTCACACTTAGTTTCGAGACTGATATTTAATGAATAGAATGAAATATATTCTAAATACTTTTAAATGGAAGTAATTTACATTTTTTAATAAATTAAAATAACAATTGTCTTTTCTATACCTTTTAATATATAAATTTGTAATTATTATATTTAGAATATATTTCATTCTATTCATTAAATATCAGTAAATAAGTGTCTCGAAACTAAGTGTGAAACGGAATGCTTTTGACAAGCTGTTTGCTGTCAACTGTCATTTTGACAGCGAGTCGACTGTCGAGTTGAAAGATCCGCGGTAGCCTCGTTGAAGTTTCGAAGTTGACAGATAGAGAAAAACGTCACATAACTTAGTCATCTGTTAATATTCGTTTATAAATTGTGCGGTGTTGGTCTAGTGGTAGATACTCAGGCTTTCATTCTGAGAGTCGTGGGTTCGAATCCAGACCGACCGCGCACCAATGTCTTTTTCTTTAAGAAAAAGGTATGTGCGCTAATAACATCGCTCTTACGGTGAAGGAAAACATCGTGAGGAAACCAACATGTCCTAGGACTCACCACGGTCCGAAGACATGGGATATTCAGTGTTTTCTATGTATCATATGTATGTATTTACAAAAAAAAAGTATAATATGTAGTATATCCGTTGTCTAGTACCCATAGTACAAGCCTAGTGCTTAGTTTGGGGCTAGATTGCGCTGTGTGTAACGTCGTGCAATATATTCGTGCAATTATTTTATTTATTATTATTTTTATTTATTTATTAAATAAGGGTGATAATCATAATACTTATATTGAATAATGAGATTTTTGTAAGCAAGAACGTTATATTTTAAGAAGGACAAGATAGCAGTTTTGAAAATATGAATGTGGTTATCGAGTTTAGATGCTGACTGTACCTACTCGTAGTAGTGCTACGAGATTTATTCTGTGGATTCATACTACGAGAAAACAACGAACCAAAAATCTGTAGAATCATTTAAACTACCTATTAAATTGGACGAAATAAGTACCTACTGCCTTAAGCTTGGTTACTTTTCTACTTTACTAAGACTTCTCGTCTTACTTTCTAAGTAGGTATACTTAGGTACGTATTAATTCTTCTTAAATTGAGTAGGTATGTTTGCCTGTGTGCCAACAAACCCAATATCCACAAAGACAAGGGCCCTGAATTATGCTATTAAGCAACGAAACTGTGTGTGTATCCTAATCAAACAGTAACTTACTTAGTATGGATAATATTAATATTGAAAGTTAAATGTTAAGTTTAGTTCAATAAAGTATCTCGTTAAGTATTTATTCATTAAAGCTTATTATAATTACAATCAGCTTCAAAAACTGAAAACTAAACTAGACCAACGAATTAAACTATACATATAAATAAGGCACACTAAGTACCTACATATAAATAGACGAAAAAATATACAAAATAAAAAATAACTATAACTACATAACTAGGTACCCAACCTAGAACCCGAACCTAATCAAAAAGCTATTGATAATATTAATAAGCAATTAGTTCAATTACATTTTACTTCTAGAATGAAATAATTAATCAAGAAAGTGTTAAATTTTTGAACTAGCCCTCTATTATAAATTGTGTATCATTATAAAATCTAAGATATATAAGAGAACATATTAATCATGATTAATATATTCTCATATTTTTTTTATTCTCATGATTAATGATTAATTAATATGGTTTCTTATACCATTTCTTATACCGGTTTCTTTTTAGATTCTATAGCTACTGATACACGTTGTAAAATTGGGTGTGAGAATTTGTGTTTAGTTTATTCTGATTTTCCTTACCCTAAGAAAGGTATAACGTAATCAATTAGGTAGGTACGTATATGGAAAAAACAATAAAAACCATCGTTTAAAATATTAATATTCCAGGTAGGTAAGAAATGTATTAAACTGAAAACGCAACGTAAATCAAGATATTGCGTGATTTACGAGAGTCCCAGAAAAAAATACGTTTCTACATTTTTTTAGATGCTAGGGTGGATTACATGATTCAGTAAATGAGTTTCAAATAATAAAGTCTTAAAAACGATAACATAATGAAATAGATATCAATAAAATTATATTGTGAGTTCGATACTCGATTTCCCACAAATTATTCAAAAATTTTTATTCGTGCAGCTATTATAATTAGCAAAGGCTGTCAAGAATCGCTTAACTGAAAAACGATTGATGTTAAGTTTACCACCTTGAGAACAATTGTGTAATGTACTTCGGTACCTACTTATGTATCACCCATACCTAACGTACATCCTTACTACATACTAAACTGGATTTATTCATCACAATTTATTTAAATTAAAAAAGCACCTAGAATAAAACTTCAAACAACGACCTAGAATGTATCAACAAAGTTATTACACAATTATCTGAAGCGTTTTTGTTCATATTTGGCGGAAAGAATTATCATTGCCATTTTGCGTGGCAAAATCAATTTATTACTCTCTTCATTTTACGAAATTCATAGCAGTATTTATTTATTATCAAGCAATATACAAAACTTAAAATTAAGTCATTAAAATTAATAACTGAAATATTACAGCCACCTGGCGCAGATTTACGGAAGTTTCTGTTTTCAAAATAAATAAGGATTTTTGGTGTTAGGTTCTGAATCTCCTCAGAAGCTCAAATAAAGACGAAGCTAAAATTCTGAGATTAGCGGGCACAAAGGCGCAGACAGTCAGAAACCTGAAAAACAGAAAAAATAAGTTCTTTTGTGTTAATACCCTTAAAATTTGTATTTTTTTATATCTTCCAAAAACAGACATCGCTGAGGTACTATTTTATTATATGTTTAGAAAGATTATTATGACAAAACGGTGCCAAAGCTGAGAATTTTCTAACCCCTCTTGGCGCAATTGAGGGAAGTGATATAGTGTTTCTAAAATAGCGTATTTTGCATCAAGTTGATACCGCTACACTCTTTGATGTACGGAAATCCTTAGTCGACACCATAGCATAAAACAAGAATTGACTAAATTCATACAAAGTGAGAAAAAATCGCTATGGTTACGGGCTTAAGTGGGTAGGTGATATTCAGTTTCAGATATGAAATAAACATAAATAATTACAAAACTGTGCCAAAGCTGAGAAAAATAAAATAAAAGGTGTATTTATAAAAGATAAAAGATGTTGGGGTGTTTATAAAAGATGTAATAATAAAAAGACTAATTTTTCGGATTCAATTCATGAAGTCGATGAATGACGCTTAAAACGTCAAAAGTATCTTTGAAATTGAGGTAGTGTTGCTTCAGTAGCTCGTTCAACTGTCTTCCTTCTGATGACATATCTACTGTTAGGTTAAGATCAAAAATGTTTACATTTACCCCCTTACTTTTTGTAAACGAAGACTAAGTTTATGTAACGTTTGTCTTTTACAGTGACATTAAGATTCAAAGATAACAGACTGACAAACGTTACATAAACTTAGTCATCGTTAATAAGTAAGGGGGTAAATGATTAATTAATTAGAATTTTATTATACTGCTTGTCAATATGGAAACGTATTATAACCTAGATATTAGGTCACGAAACAATAATACGATATATGAATACTTACGATTGTTTTATTGGCATGTTGTTGAGATACACTATTTAATGAGAAATACTAACTTGAGAGGGCTATTTCACGGGCGCGCGCTTATAGCCTAAGAAGCTTTATTACTTCTAATATTTTAGAACTAATAAGCCCATAATTCACATCATGATATCTTGTGGTTTATCGGAAGCGCGAACTTATGGCGACCGTGTTGGCAATCTGCTATAATGTTGGTTTGTTTCGAATAAACGAAGGTCACATCCACTTAAAACTTGGGTAACACTTCTTTTTCTCTCTAAAACGTCTTCTCAGAGCTGGAGTATGGTAACTACTAGATTGCTTAAAACAAATTTTGAACTAAAGATTTCAGTCTTAGATGTATTGACAAAATAAAAAGGCTTGACGAGTTGACAATTTTCGAAGACTTGAAAAATTGACATAAAATAACAACTTGACCAAAGGACACAAACGAACGACTAGTCAGATTGACACTGTTTTATTGCTTGACGAAAAAAACATGCTTAATCAATTGACACATTTTGTAGACTAGACCAGTTGTCTACTACATTGTAGGGGTCAGTTACATATCGTGAAGTAAAATTCGTGAGCACAGGAGCACAGCAACTATCACTATCGATCGCAAAGATTTAGAATGTTAGCGAAAAAAAAATCTTTGATCGATCGTGTTAAGGTGCTCATAGACTGACCTAAGTTTATCCGCGTCGAGATTTGCCTACAACCCACATACAAACATGCATAGATTTAGGTAAGTAGGTACGTACTTGGATATAAAACATTTTATCGCTCTGATTTTATGTATGAACGGCAACGATGAAGTCTGCCTTGCGCGTCAATCATACCGATTTTCACGTAGTCTATGACGTCTAAAATGTTCGTACACGAATTTTTACGAATACGATCGCATTTTTATTATTTAACCTACACAAATCCTGTAGCTAAAATGAAATTTACGCTTAAATGGTTGGAAAACTCGCTAGTTAACGTGATTTTAACACAAAGCTTTATTTTCGCAATGAAACTTGACGTAGTACACGAGAGTGCCAGGCCACCTTCTCGTTAAGAACTAGCAGAATATTAAGGCAAGCGTCATGAACGTGGAGGCCGCTTCACTCAATTCCCATTAACCTCATAATAGGTTAAATATGCTAAGGAGCTGGAGCTTACATCGCCTCCAGAAAGGCTCTTAAACGTGCGTCATGTTATAAACGACCTCAAGGAAGCGCAAGGCACATGTTTACCTTCGTAATTAAAAGGTCATTATCAACTTAGAATGATACAAAGGAGCTATAATCGCCGCTTTACTTATCTCCAAAACATTCCAGCGAACGTTCCGACTAATAATTTTGTGTAACATGATAATATAGATATTATACCTCCCTACGTTCTACGAGTATTGTCGCTAATTGTGATTAGATTCTGACTGTAACGTCCGACGAAGTTTCTGAAAATCGAGAAGGATATAAAGCAAATTGCTGGGACTCGGTAATTAATCCATTTCAGCTTTAAGGGGCTATTGTTTTTAATTGTAATCATTACCAGCACGAGTCTCGCATTTAGGAGCTATAATTTAAATTGTTATTGTTGTAAATGTCCAGTGATAGTCGCAGTGTTGATGAAAAGATAAACTCAATTGGTGTAAAGTAAAATTATACTTACATTTATGTACTTTAAAAATTATGTGCTGCTGGAAGTAAATCTAAGTCGAGGACGTGCTTTATTTAATATGTCCTATATCTAACTCTACCTACCTACAAATACAATTATTTTATGATGTATGTACATAGATAGACAATATTCGTTAAAATTCGTTTAAAATACCATATGATAAAATAAAATAATTGAAATTTAAAATACAAAAATAAGTCCCTATGCATGGTGTACCCAAAAGTATTTTAATTGAAAAAAAATATATATTTTAAAATCTTCTTAAAAATATATTATTAGGTATAATGACTTTATAATCCTAGAAGAATAAAAAAAAGAATAAGTGATAATTTGACCACCACCTCAATTCCAACCAGATGGTAAGCAAGAATGCTGTAATGTTACTAAAATTAACTTGACAATACTTTATTTTTGCTTTTTAGTCTATCTATAAGAATACTATCGATTTTTATAGTGTCCCAAATAGATAAGAAATAGGTATTTTCTCATTTCCTCTTAAAATCAAGAAACCAATCAATGAAAGAAAGTCATTAGCATTATTAAAAACGAACTCCAATTTTAACCCTGATTTCCATAAAGCGGTTGTGATTACTGGAATTAGATCCCTTGCTCGCAAAAACCAAGTCCTTAATTGCACTTTCCCTTTTATCTTTAGGGTTGTCTAATGATTTAACATGTCATTCAAATCTCCCTTCAAACTGATATTATCTTCAAAATTTCTAAGATTACGATATCAGAACTTAATTGGGCATAACACAGTGAGATACAGTTAATTTACGACACAAAACTATTAACATTACTAAAAAGTTCAATATAGCTTGTTTCGATTACGAGCCCTTAGCAACATTTTAGTTTCGATTGTGGAATCCCTAGAGCTTAAAAGTTGTAGGAGCCACAAAAATGTTGTTGTTAACAAACATAAACGTCAATTTATATTGCAATGTTTTTAGCATATCATACTCGTAGATGTTGTTACACGACCATCCATATTTTTCTGCTGAAGGCTCTCGATAACTCTAAAAAAACCGATATTTCCGTATTTCCGATCTGGCAACCCTATCAAATCACAGTCGAACTTTGTCTTTAATTTGACAGTTAGGTATTTATAAGTTGCCCTACTGTTATTTCCTTCCGGTTTTGTGTTTTTATCTGAGTAAGAGTTCCTAGTGAATGTCCCTTCAGAAAGCCTGAGTGTTCCTTCAGTTTCATGTACAATACAGACTGGGCAGGGCGACGCAGAGTAGCCAGTTTATGTGCATGCAAAAGAGTACATTGATTCATTTGTTATTAAGACTCCATCCAAGTTTTTAAGAGGAGAGTCTCCATTCTCTTTTTCCATACAAACGTAGTTTACATTTTCCGCCCTGGATAAAGACATTAGAGCAAATATGTTTATGCAATAAAACTTATATCTGTCATGACAATGCATCTACCTACTCTACCTTTTTATTTTTTTCATTTTAATATTTTTTTATTTTTTATTATTATTTTAATTAGAAAATAAAAAATAAAAAAGGTAGATGCATTGTCATGACAGATATAGGTTTTATGGCATACACATATTTGCTCTAATGTCTTTATCCAGGGAGGAAAATGTAAACTACGTTTGTATGGAGAAAGAGAATGGAGACTATCCTCTTAAGAATTTACAAATGCTATAATTTCCTGCAGCAAAATGTAAACTTCGGCGCGCCGCGTCGTCTTGTGGTTTATGGGCCAAATAAGTTTGACTTTTATGGTCTCTTCAATAGTGTTCGTGGACAGGAAATTTACCTCAAAGAACGAAAGACGTCAAGTAAAGTAGATATAAGTTTAAGTAAAGTATAGGTACCTACCTTATTTGTCATCTAATTTGTCTGCATTAAAATTCCCTATCAACTTAAAACTTTACACCACTTCTATATGACACAAGAATATTAATAGGTACCTAGTTGTTACAAGCTGATTTGCATTCGGTAATCACTAGAACGAGCTAGCTAAGGAATGAAGGCAAGTGAAGCTATTACCGTCACGTCTATCTTCGTTTAATGGGCTCGCCTGCTCCTTCTGGTTTTGACGGCTAATCACAACGGCCAGTCTCCAAGGAGTAAGCTCCTTGGTGATATGGGATATGTTTTTAACCATGTTCTCATGTGTATCTCTTTTGGTTCATAAATAACAAATTGTTGAATACCTTGTAGGTACAATTAAAGCTATTTTGTCATTTGTCATTGGCGATGGGAACATCGCCAATGACAAATTGATTCTTTCGAGTTATTCAGACATAGGCATGACATAGGTAGGTACGTCTATAATATTGTTGTTATGGTTTTCAAAGCGCGAAAAAGTTGTATGTAGTTACCATAATATGTATAATAGTAGTGAATAATAGTAATAATAGTGAAGATAATTTTAATCTTAATAAGTTCATAAGAGGAACATGGACACCATGTTTTGGATGTTTTCTTTATTGTTGATGTAAGAATTGGTTTATAGATAATCTATATTTATAAAAGAAAGTCGTGTTCATAACTCAAGAACGGCGGAAGCGATTTGGCTAATAATTGGTAGAGCAGTAGCTTAGATTCTGGAGACGAACAAAGGATACTCTTGCCTCTCAGTCGATACAAAGTTCGCCGAGTCAGCTTGTATAACACAATAATATAATATAGATATATAGGTACGTTTATAGAGCTTTTATTTTCATTCGTTTATTGACTGAAAGAGCTTACAGACCGAGTAGCTTTTTATGGGTTTCACAAGATTCAAAACAAAAGGGAAATTGTCAATACATTTTCACTGTTCAAAGTTGACGAACGCTAAAACGTTCATATTTGTCTTGGAATCTTGGATATTTATAGATTTTTTGGTTCAAAGCTTTCCTTTACTTTTTTACAAGCTCGCCATTTAATATTATGTTAATTTGGTGTTAAGTATATACCTACATAAGTAAAAAGTGGGCACATTCCATTTATTTTTTATCTCGAACACCTGCTCCAGCTACGAAATATACCACTAATGAAATTCCTAATATTACGTCGGTACCTACTTACAATTTATGTTTTATTAAACAATCGTTATACACCCAAAACGAAAACGAACTAAAGTACGTTCTAATGATACACTCAGGTAGAACGAAACGAAGCATACAACTACCTAACTTGTAAGTTTCAACAGTATATTCACCACTTCCTTTAGGAAAAAACAGTTTCCGCTGCTTAGATGAAAACAAAAAACAGCAGATACGTTACCTAGTCTCGGAAAATGAGACGATAAAACTGCGTCTAGCTGACGCACCAGCCTCAGTCGTATGCCGAACCGTTGCCGCGTGAGCACGGGCTGTCACACTGCGATTATCTTTTTGAAATCCATAAGAATGCCTTTTTGCTTATTTACAAATACCTACATTATGAATCATTCTTAAAGACATATTTGCTTCACTTTGTACACTTCATTACCTTAAGCAATATTCTTTCCTTTCCATTGAGGTAAGTCGGGAGAAAACTCTTACAGGGTTTGACTCACCTCAGTATATAATTGTTTAATATCTGTTTTGTAATTTATCTTGTGTACTGAATAAATAAAATAAACAAATAATAATAAAAACTTAAAGACAAATGTTTTTAAAAACAATAATTTTATGGAAATGCATGTAGGTGTTTCTAGCTCATTTTTCGAATACGCAATGTTAGAATATACCGTATCTGCTATTTTTGTTTTCATCTAAGTTCCGCTGTAAGTTTCTAGAGACGAGTGAAGTGAATACGTAGTTCGTGTTTAATTTACGGATGTCCACGGGGCGAGGTTAACGAGCACGACGGACCTGCACACGACGGCTTTTAGCTTTTATTTTAGACTAATGGGACTGATTTTGAGCACTGATGCTATGTTGCATCTTCTGAATGAAGGAAGTCTGTTTACTCTTTACATTTTTGTTTTCTATTTGCTTGTAATGTTTTTGGTGTTAGTGTTTGCTTGTAGGTATGCTAGTTCTACGCCCGTGATGTTTTAAGAACTAGTTAAAGAACTCTGTATCAGCGTCCTTGTCCAATCATCCCAGTACATGCAATTATGTTTTTTTTTCTGAAAACGGTAGAGGCACCTGTACTGTCTAGTAGTTATAGCGTACGACACGAGAAAAAAATTACGAATTTTTGCTCTTTTCTTGCTCTCTCTTCAAAAATTGATATTTTTTTGTTGTCGTTTGAGCAATAAAGACGATAAAATGGTTCATGGTATGCAGCTTGATAAGTCACCACATAGTTTTTTTTTAAATGACGAACGAATCAGATTATTTTTAACTACAGTTAAGTAGAACTTAACAGTTACTTTACTTTCACTTATCAATACGCCCAGCAGAGTCTACGTTACTGAATGTCTCATAAAATATATAAATTAATACGATATGGTAAAATAGATTTGATTTTTTATAGAGTTGATTTTATTTCTAAAATCACACACTGATACAAGAAAATACTTACCCTTTCTTTTCCTTTGTGGTTTTCCCTCAATATCCATCTAGATTTAGACACTTCTTGCGAGCGATTCAATGTCCCTAAAACGAGCGCGGTTGTCTGTATCCTAAAACTGTAAAGAGTACATATAGTTACGTAGTTGTACCACAGAACCTTAAGCCAAATGAGCCGCGCAGAACCTTTCGAACCTATTTCCCCAAACCACAAATCCTAAGGAGAAAAACATTTTCTTTCCCACGCAATTTCGCAGAGCTATTTTTAAAGTTGGTTTAACTTGTTTGGTCCGTAAGTTATTTTTTAACCGTTGATAAACAAGTGCTGTACATAAATTGCTAATTGTATCTCCACAGCCTTAGTACCTACTTCACTTTTACTCTGTTTCCGCAACTAGCCCTAAACATAGCCCAACATTGGTGTGCGGTCGGCCAGGATTCGAAACCACGACCTTCGGAATGAAAGTCGCGGTATTTACCACTAGACCAACACCGCTCTCAGCCTTAGTAGAAAACCTTTCAGTATTTATTTTATTTCAAAGATGTTGAAAACGTTGAAATAAATTAGCAAGATTTCGTTATTGCGCGACTGTATCATATTAAATGTTGCCGCATTTATTTGATAGCTTGCGACATGACGTGATAGAATAGTTTTTGGAAGACCCATATCACTCGTGCACATGACTCGGGAGAGAAAAAGGCTTACGCAAATTATGACCCTTGTCATTTACGAGATTTCTGCTTCGCGCCTTATTGTAAACACGGGATAAGCTAGGATATAATGTCGTTTTTTGTGTTGTAGTGGGTAAGATAGTAAGTAGGTAGGCACGATTTGTTATTTTACTCTAAATTATGGACATCTGGATTACTATTTCTATTTACCAAATTTATATAAGTAACGGACTTATTAAAATAACGGGCGAAACAAGAGTGAAAGACGACAGAGTCATGTAGGAGGTAGGTTAGGCATCTAAATCGACTTAGGCTACATACGGTTGCATACGGAAAGCAACTCCTCTAAACTCAAAATATTCCATACTCATTTTAAATTTAGAAGCTGCTCCATTGTCAAATTTTGAGTAGCTTCAGTATTCGGCTGTTAAATAATTAAGCAACCCCTTTTGAATTCAATTTGCTAACAAAGTACGTGTTTTAATTTAAGACTTTAGTCTGACATCTGTGCCTACTTGAAGTACTGTACTATCCAGGAAGATGTGTCAATTCATAGTCTACAATTAAAACACGAAGTGTTTTAAATTAAGAAGCTTGAGCAATTTCTAAATATAATGATCTATGAAAGAAGTATTTAAATTGTAAGAGGCTTTTCAGTATTCGGCCGTTTCATTTAACACGTGTAATCGTATAAATTAACTACGACCAATCAAGCTTAACAAAAAGTTTTAAATAGAAATTTCTCTCACAAATACCCTTGATTACCAGCGCTGATTTAACGTAATCTCATGATGAGATATCAGCGAAAAAGCTGTCAATTGCTCCACATCATTACCCCGAACACGTCCTGACGTTGACCGGCGACCGGCGACGTGCTCCTCTATACAATGATTTGTTTGTTTATGCCTGCTGGCAGCCACGAGTAGGTTGCCTAATTGCCTGAAAAATTTAATCCAATTTTAACTGAAAAGCTTTTAATTAGTGTTTTCTTTGGCGAGAAAAGCTTTTGATTAAATACGAAAGCCTACCGAGCAAACAACTGTCCTTTCACAGCGCTGGATTCCAAGGTCACTCGAACTGACAAAACAACTTTGATCTACAAATTATTGTGGCTCAAATGGAAATAAACGGTATCATCATCATTTGTGGAAAATATATTCAGTTTCTCCAAAGCCTAGGTAGGTGTAAAATTTGAATAAATAAATATAAATTCTTTGGTTTTCGCGATAAGTAGGTATACTGATATAAAATTAAACTAATTTTTTCGGTTAACTTTTATTAGTTTTGATCTGAACTATCTGAGTCAGTCTTCACAGTCTTTCTGTGATCAAGAGGTCCGAAAAGTCTTCGAAACGTTGAGCGTTGTAAATGCTAAAAATAATAAACTCAACGCAGTAAACCCAAATTATGACTTTGATTTAATTAAATGCTACCTGCATCTCGCGGTTTCACTCGCGTAAGTCCCGATCCCGTGGGAATATCGGGATCAAAAGTATACTCAGGGTGAATTACGTTTCTAATGGAGAAATAATTTTTGAAGTCAGTCCAGTAGTTTTTGAGTTTATTCATAACAAACATACGACACACACACATACACACAAATACAAATATTTCCTCTTTATAATATTAGTGTAGATATTAACACCACTAGGCTTATACCTATAGTACTTTACCTACTTTTAAATACTTACCTACAACCATATTCCTAAAAACAAACGCTACAGATTACTAAACTACTTTCTTTTTGTTCCAGATTAACGGAAACTTAAAAACTCGCCCTTTTAAAATAAGCTTTAAGTACAACACCAATAATAAAATTGTTTAAATAATAGTGCCTCAACAAAAATATAAAATAATACCTAACAACAAACGTTAAAATCCAAAATGAAATTTCTTGTTAATTTTATGGGATCATAATCTGTCGTTTTATTTATATTTAAGTGATGTGAGTAAAAGCGCAACGTGATATTTAGAAGTTCCATGGAGGTCGTGTCAAGTTAAGTGTTTCAAGAAAGGAGGAGTCATGTTACCAGTGCCACAGGATCGTATGTCTGGACGACGAAGTAGTTCGATAGTCAGTCGGACTTTACTCGGTCGGAGGGCTTCGGTTTACGTCACTGGAAATCAGCAGGACCCTGCGAAGGTAAACTAATATAGCCTTATTAATTAACGTGGAGTAACGTCGGAGTAATTTTACCAATTTCTGTCTCTGTCTGTCAACTTTGAAAGTTCTTTTCACTGAAAAAGACAAAGCATGTTCTCATTACTCCGACCCTACTCTATGTTTATTAATAAGGCTACTAATGAATTAGCAAGCATACCTATATCTTTTTACAACGATGCCATGAATGAAGGTTTCATAATATACGCGGGCTTGTTAATATTACAGTCCTTACATAAATGATTAAGCTACTGCATTATATTGTTTGGTTAAGTTTCACTGGTGCCTGCGCTTCACGTCTAAAATGTAGGCTCCCAACTTTTGACTTCAATGAAAGTTTACTTAATCTCCTTGGAAAACTTTCTGTGCTACTCTACTCTATTTTGATAGATAGTATAAAATAAGAACCTGTATTGCCTTTAAATAAACCTAGCAATATATAGTACCTACCTATACCTATATATATATTTAACTTACTAACTTTACTTTAGAGGTACCAACGTAACTGGTGGAAATCAGTTAAAATAGCTATTTCGTGTTCCGTTATCAATTTTACAATCGAAAAGGTGTAACAGGATATTATTTCCATGTCAAAATAGTTTTTCTTGTTCAACTCGCACAAAAATTACTGCTTTGTTTCCATTTAGACGGCCTCTGTGGCACGTCGGGCGAAGGTCCGACTAGAATGCAGAAGGTTGCGGGTTCGATTCCCGCCGGGTGCAAGTATTTATGCTTAAAAATAAATAGGTATTTGCGATTGATTATGTACCTATCATTAATCATAATTATGTTTTAACCTACTGTTTCCCACTGCTGGTCAAAGGTCTCCCTTACTTTCTTCCACGACTTCCTATCCTGCCCCCAGGTACCAGATTACCCAGAATTATGTATGTAATAATTATGTATCCGTTGTCAAGTACCCATAGTATAAGCCTAGTGCTTAGTTTGCGCTGTCGTGCATTGTTTATTTTTATCTTTATACTAGCTGACCCCGCAGACGTTGTCCTGCTCGTTAAATAATACGTCATCGTCATACGTCATCGCTGAGTTTGATTTTGATTTTCCAGCTTTTCTTTTTAAATTTTTGCTATAAACCTCACGGAGCCCGAGACCTTTCCAACGAATGCAAAACCGTGGAAATCGGTTCGTGCGTTCTGGAGTTATAGCGTCAGGAAGGAAAACCCGACTTATTTTTATATAGTAGAATGACGTACCTTTTGTAATACCTATGTGGTTTTCAGTGGGCAAAGCCCAGTAAGCTGCTAATAAACAGATTTAACTTTATGTTGACATATTTGGAATTGAACCAACCGAGTTCCGAAATTCTCGTATATCCATGTTAAGTCTCTTTATTGAGTAGAAAATACCAACAATAAACTATTATTTGGACAGTTCTCTCGGACAGTGCCGAGAATGCGGGTCATTTCGAAATATTAATGAATAGTTTTACTAAAAAGTTTAATATAGTCCGGTCAAATTAGACATTCAAGGTTACATAAATTCCCACCAAGCTGAAAATCGGTGAGATTGTTTAAAATATCATTAAAAATAAAATTTGAAAGTTCCCCATCTTTTCCCTGTGAGGAAAAAAAATATTAAAGGTCAAAGTTTTTCGCGATTTTCAGCATAATGGTAAGTTTTATCATAAAAATACCTCAGACAAAAGTTGTAGATCATAAAATTATCCAAATAAAATTATTAATTAAAAATAGTTTTACATCCGTTGTTTAAATAATTTAATACTTTTCGGAGTTTAGTTTAGTTTAGTAACGTTATGGTAGAAGTTAGTACCTAGTCGATCGCACGCAAGAAGGCGACACAAATAACAAACGTTGCTATATACATAGAATTTCGAACAATAGGTACTTCTGCAAAAATACAACGCATAATCGACGGAGAGCGGGATTCGAACCAACAACGCATCTCCACTCAATCCTGGAGCACTGACTTGCAATTAGTCTACCTGTGTCAGTGACTCGTACGTCATATCTACGCATCCGTATTGTTCTATATAACACAACTTAGGCATGCTTGTTTACATAGTATTTCATAAAAATACGTAGAATCCAATTGTCGTGGAGACACTTCGCCTGCTGCTGCAGCGTGCAGCCAGTAACCAACAATCTTTAAACAACAGCCAACTAAACTATGAGTTTAGCTTAGTTAGCCAGTTTTTCAAACAAGAGAAACTGATATAGTTCGCATTGAACGTACGTACATGTATGAAAAAATGGATCAACTATGTGGAGCTAACCCAAACTAACTTGGCGGTGCACGTTCGGCTTTAGAGTAACATTCTCTCCGAATATATTTTTAGACATTGAACTTATCTACAATCACTTTTCTATCGCTTGAACAAAAACATGTCCTTACATAGCAATTTAGTCCAAAAATTATAAACGAAATTTAAAAATAAAAGATTCAACGTTTTTTCATATTTATGCAAGATTTTTTCACTCCAATTTAATCTAATAAAATCATACCCAGAGGTATGTACGCCGACAGTTTACAAAGCCCTTATTATGAATTCAATGAATGGCTTCGACGCCTTGTATTCCGGTGTAACAGCTGAGAATTTGCATTATAAAACGATGGTATTTCGCCCGCATTTGTGAATACAGGTCAATTAGCGTAACGTTTATCAATCTGTATTACATGATTTGGGCCTTAATGGTGTATCGACTTACTACGTTATAAATACGTTTGAATACATCTCTTGTGTTGGATATTGTCTTCATGCAATCTACAATATGATGGGGTCTTAAAATTTCGGCATCATTTTTTCTTCAAAAATATGTCGTCTTTTAATTCCATCTCATCGAAATTGATTTCAGGAATAAATATTTGAAATTAGTTTTTGTTTTTTTCATCAATGAAATTCTGATAGATTTCAAATATAAAACAAACTTTCATTTGATGTTTTTAAGAAAACGAACGAATAAAAGTTAGACTCTAGGACTGGCTCTTTTAGACTAGAAGACAGACGAATCTATTACATTGCCAATTTAAATACAAAATTAGGTGGGTCCGTAATTTTTATGCGAAAAACATATGCTCGATTCATGGATGATCGACTGAACGATTGTTCGAATGGACTTTAGTGCGAAACAACTTTTTGCCGAAAATCGCTACATCGAATGAACAATTTATCGAAAATTTATTACGGACTGCTTTTTCGAAAGTTGATACAAATGTTGTCATTAAGACCAAAATGTTGCCTATCTAAAACGTTCAACAACTGTGAAGCTGAAATTGAAACATTAATAGGTAGTTTTAGGAATGTAACTAATACGTCCACAAACACTGCCAAATCCTTAAAAGTGTCTCCTCCCTAAGGGTCCGTTCACACAGACCGGTTTGAAGAGGAGAGTCGATTTTTTATGCTTTTTAAACAGAGTTTTGAACTATTGTAATAATGTTTATTTTTACATGTCACTTCTTTTATTATTGAGATTGCTTGAGAGCAAACCCTTACAATAATACAAAACTCTGTTTTAAATGTCATAAAAATCTGCCCTCCTCTCCGAGCCGGTCTGTGTGAACGGACCATAACTCTCCTACGGCGTTACGTTATTGTACATCGCAATAACGAACGCAATAGACGAGTAATCTGTGTAATTCTGGTAAAATATTAAACAAGATAAATATCCCGTTATTAAATACTATTTGCAGTTATTTGTATTAAATACATTTTTAAATTTATTTTTAACTGGATTTTTTTTTATAGATTTTAGACAACATATAAATAAATTTGTTGTTGAACGTTTTAGATAGGCAACATTTTGGTCTTAATGACAACATTTGTATCAACTTTCGAAAAAGCAGTCCCTCGATCAATAAATTTTCGATAAATTGTTCATTCGATGTAGCGATTTTCGGAAAAAAGTTGTTTCGCACTAAAGTCCATTCGAACAATCGTTCAGTCGATCATCCATGAATTCAGCATATGTTTTTCGCATAAAAATTACGGACCCAAATTAGGTACCAAAGGTACCTTTATAGATTTTAGTACAATAAGAAAGCTGCGTAACTACTTACCTCCCCGTCTTGATACTTATTATTAAACAAGAAGTAGTGTAACACGGTATCGTTCGCGTAAATGCCGGTCCCGTGGGAATTGAAATACAATATATTTTTAAGGAAAAATGTGATTTGCCAACCCTTACATAGCATTTTATTTACGATATTCCTATTAAAACTACTTACTGTTCATAAAATTGAAAAATCACTCATTTGTAGAATCGGTCCTTTATAGAATCAGTCATTTGTAGAATCAGGATCATTTATAGAATTGTACATTTCAAGAATTGGTCAATTAAAGACCATGTAGTCATTTTGAGAATCGGTCATTCCTAGACTAAACCAATATCACCTACCTATACCTAAGTTTTATTTACTTAATATAAGGTCTCTGCATACGTAACGTCTCCCGGACGGGACATGTCAATTTCTACATACAAAAATCCCGTGCCATCTCCTCCATCGTCGCCCCGACGGGATTTTTGTATGTAGAAATTGACACGTCCCATCCGGGAGACGTTACGTATGCAGAGACCTTTAATTAAAGTTCAACCAAGTGATTTTATGGAATGCCACACGCTTTATTAGCAATCTGCGGCTAACAAAAACTCCAATTCGACTTTAGTTGTTTGAGCATTACGTATGACATCTAAGGGAATAAAACTAATTTTATGTTAAGTTTTAAGTACGAATGTCGAAGTTATGCTAATCAAGTAATCCGATTCGCTCAGGAGACTTCACTATGAGTTTATGACAGTCTCACGGCTCCAATAGCTTGGAAGACTGAGAACTTCTTGTTAGTTTACGATTACAGTACACTGAACTTTGCAATTAGTCACGGAGGTACCTTAAGATGAAGCTTATAAGTTGTTACTTAGGTATACCTAACAGACACAAAACTTGTTTCTATAAATGACAATTTAAAGCACTGCTTTTTTTTTAAAATGCTTTACAAATCTTTAGTACCCGGTGGGATTCGAACCCGCGACTATTGGCGACTTTTTCCTAAGTGTGGATTAACACTAAAAAATAATGTTTACAATTTAAAGCACAGTTAAAAAACAAGAATTTAATTCGTTTCTAAGATCTACTTACCTACTATTATATCACAATTGGGTATTTTTACTAATCAGTTAGGTAGATCCTGTCAAAAGTTGAAAACCCTTTTAGGCCTTTTCCTGTTACTTTCTCTTTAATTTTGAATTTGGCAACATTAGCCCCTGACCTGATTTAAGTAGGTAAGTAACTTTTATTCTGACAGATAAATTGGCAAATAAATTGTCTTCAACAAGACGAATAGTTGGATAAAATCGCAGTTTAAACAGAATAGTTCGCCAAAAAATAACTTAAATTGGGAGATGTGACGGAAAAATAGCCTTTAGAGGTCACAAAGAAACATTTAAGCGGTATACTTTGTTAACTTAACACAATCAAGTAATTTTAAATTCTTCTACACTTTCTGTTGATACTATATAAATATATTTAATTTTTAGTTGTTAAGTGTTATTTTAAGCGTTTCAATTGTTTTAAAGTAATAAAATAAGTACCTACGTTATGTAAGTTACTTTAAACGAAAACCTTAAATCGGGTTTCGACCGCTATAGAGAAACGACTCTTATACCTTTTAGCGCGAAATAGTCATATGACTATGAAAACGATCGATGTATATATTTGAAATAATAGCTGAAAAAGTCATGGAAGAGTCATTTTTCTTTGGCGATAGAAACGCGGCTTTATTCCAAAAACAAAAAAGGCGAAATAAAACGAAGCACCCCGGAAGATAACCAAACTCGTTACATTTGGTACATATAATGAAATTCAACTTTATCTTTATTCAATCGCGTTGCTGTATTTTACGCGAGCGTGGGAATGAGTATCTCTGAGCTTAGCAAAGAGTTGCTCTTGACAGCTCAGAGAACTTGCGCAAAGAATTTCTTAGACAGACTTATAAGTTGAACGGTTTCTTTAGGAAGTTTACTTGAAACTGACATTTGGCACAGATTTTTCAACTCGTTAAGATTTTGAAATAATATTTCTAAGGACATTCCAATAATGTTAAGCCGATCGTCCACGACGGATTAAACTAACGTAGTTTTTGCTTTGCTTTGCATTGAGACAGTTTTTGATACCTAACCTCAAACTATAACTAACTACTAACTCACATTTTTTAATACATATTATATACGCGTACCTTTATTTTCCTTCAATGTTTGGGATACTAATTCGAAATTAAACAATTTTTTAGTGTTAATCGCGTTGCTTTTATTGTTTTAAAATCGTTTTACAACGTACAATGATTCGAGGCCTTTACAGTGCTTCATTCACGAGTAAACTGAGATATACCTAAATTAGGTTTTTTTGGTTACTATTTGAGAATGGGGTATATTCTCACATAGTAACGAAAAAAGGAGTTTAATTAAAAAAAGCAATCAGATTCGATGTTTTTTTAAGGTACCTTACTAAGTACCTACTAAGTTTATTTAGAACTCAATGAAACCAACTACATTATTGAACTAAAGCCAGTTACACATACCTATATTGAGCTTTAACCACTTTGTGTTATAGGTACTAGCGTAAACTGAGTTAATGACAATTTTAAGTCACCTTGACAGTCATCTTATCTCCGAAGTTCGACATTCCGGACCCTACTAATGGGCTTGGCTCAAGTTTCGGCCACGGTTTCGTTATTCCTGCTAATGCCCTGTGTTAATAGGTAGAAACAGGGGCATCTCTAGCGGGTGTGCAGGGTGTGCACAGCACACGGGCGCAGCGGTCTCAGGGGCGCCGCGGCGCCCCTGAGACCGCGGCGCCCACACCCAGCCCCCGTATCAGAATCGCATTTCGGAAACTATGGGGTTTATTTTATTTCATATTTATTGGTGCACCTGCTGATAAACGGACGAGTCTCTGGCGCAGACTTTCCCTTCGGGGTTGGGAGGTCAGACGGCAGTCGCTCCCTTAAAAGTCGAAATTCGCCAAATCTTTTATGGGAGTTCAAAAAATGATTGCCACACTGGTGACTCGTGAACATGCCGTCGCTTTAATAACCTTTTATTTTGTACCTTGGTATTAATTAATGGTATAATAAATTACTTCATATTCAAGACGAATTCAATACCTTTTTAGGACCTTTTGAATTATTCAATTCGGACATTTCATTCAAAAGATATCGGTGTATGTAGGTACCTATTTTTTCAACTTCACTGTAAAATAATATTAGGGGTACCTACGTCAAGTTAGTACTGTTGTTTGTACCTTTAATATTCCATATTGGAATCACTCTTAACTCTTACTAGAGGGCGCCAAGGAGATATTTGCACACGGGCGCTACATGAGCTAGAGACGCCCCTGGGTAGAAAGTAGGTAGGTGCCCATACTCAGTAAGATAGGGTCTGAACAGTAATTTAATATCAGTCTGTAAATAATAAAACTCGCAGCTAAATTGCGACTGTTTATATTTTCCAGTCGTCGTCGTAACAAGAATTATTTATGTATCATGTAAGTTTCAAATGTTCTAGATACAACAATGCAATCATACCTACTTAATCCCTATAATACTGATCCTAATAAAATACGAAATGTATTAAATAAATTTAGTACTAAACTAATTTTATGTGAAGGTAAGTAAGTAAATGGGTAGATATGTTTGTCACTCCTTCACGCAAAAAACTATTGAACCGATTGCGATGAAACTTGGTATGTAGATAGCTGAAAATCTGTGTACCGCCTACGTTTTTATTCTTTATCACTTTTTATCCTGGTATTATTATATTTTATTTTTAAGTGCTTAAGCCTGCACTGGGCTTTCTAAAAAACAAATAAAAACCTGATTAAACACGGGATCGGGGTATACGCGGGTGAAATCAAAGCCGCTACTGTATAATACACTAAAAATAAATTATTCAAATTAAAATTCTATTACTTAGCTAAAGTACCTAAGCTAAACTTTCGATTTCGGTTGACTACCCCGCTGTATTCTATCTAATACTGTTGTCGTAAAAATTGTCTGCTCTCCTCCTAAGTAAGCCATCAAACATGCAAACCTTTCAACCCTCCGCGTCAATGGCCTGAGAAATATAGGCTGTGAAACCGAGATACATCCGAGATACGTTCGTCTCTTTGCTTCAGTTCAATATACGAACACGTATTTCGCCTTTCTAGGACGAGAGTCATAAAACATTTTAAACAAATGTTTGAAACGAATCATCCCCGACTTACCGACACGCCCAGCTAAGCGTTGCGGGCGAGTGGATATGCTACACAAGCAAAGTAGGTCTATATCTACTTAATACAAGTTTGTTCGTGAGTTATATTTTCTTGTAATGCGAAATCGTTTCTCTCGAATGATAAAGTTGTTTAAGATAAACTTTGTCTTAAATTATACAAGACTAGTTGTGGCTCACTGCTTTATTTGCGTTGATCTCGAATCTCGGGAAAATTTGGATAAATAACTCGCTGAAATACGACGAAGTATATACATACCTGGTATCCCAGACAGTAGTGCTAAGTACCTAGTTTTTAATTGTAGGTATATAGGTAGCTGAAATAGAAAAATACATGAATTTTAAAACTATTTCTTATTAGGAGTTGTCGGGGCGTTTGATCGAGGCGACTGGTGATCCGAGAGCTGGCGGTTTTCTGTCTCAGCGAGTTAGCCTCGCTATTCAGAGGGGGAATGCCGCCAGCATCTTGGGGACCATGTCTCGAGAGGGTGTCATCGATGACGGGCTCTTTTCTTTTTAGATTTAAGTTTTAATTTTAGTTTTGTTTGTTTGTTATTCACCTTTTTTATTGTTTTTTTTTTGTATGTTGTTTTTGATTGAACAATAAATATAGTAATATTTCTTATATGGATATTTGTTTTTATTGCTCTAGGCAGGTCGACTAGAAATATTTTAAAGGGATACGTCTTCAAAAATCCACTCGTGGCGAGGTTTGAACTCGTGGCGAGGTTTGAACTCGTGGCGAGGTTTGAACTCGTGGCGAGGTTTGAACTCGCGCCTTGTCAGTACTCAACGTCTATACCAACTAAACCACACGAGTTCCCTCCTCGAGCGATGAATTTAAGAACACGTATCTTAACCCTTGTCTACATTTTTCGATTTAGAATCGTTTGAATGCCATCTATCCATTCTACAGCAAACCACTTATTATTATATTATTTCTAACTATTTCTTTGTTTATTATTGACATTGTTTTAAGTATCCTTTCTTCTTTCATTAAATAAATATATTATTATATTTCTTCTACCTTGTGCTTTTGTCATGCATTACATTTGTTGCTCCTTCCTTCATAATATTCTACATTAGTTGTACTTTAGCGTATCATGCACGTGCGATATTGTGTACGCTCTTCCATCTAAGCGCGGATTTCAATTAGTAACTTACACATACAAATGGTATACGTGTATGTGAATTATTAACCAGGTAGGTATATTGCCAGCATACGTACCTACTATTCTGGTAACTCACGATATACAGATGTATATTGTACGATAGGTCGGAGTACCTATAGCAATGTGAGACGGGAGACGAAAAAATCACGCAAGATACGATATACGTACATTTCGACAAAAGAGTGTGTAACACGGAAACGAATCTCAAATAAGATATTCCATACATACCTAATAATATAGACACATGTATACCTACCTACACGATACTCAGGCAGAAAAAAATGTGTGTAATGTTTAAAAGTCAAAAATTCTTTATTCACCTATCGCTCCTAACCGAGTAGGTTAGATATTTTTAAAATATATACTATATCTACTAGGATATAGTCCCAATTTTTGTAGAAAACCTCGTTAAAATTCCACTACAGGGCAGATACAATATCTCAGAACAAAGCTTTAGGCAAAAAGCATTGTGCTGCAGTTTGGTTAAAAAACTAGGGTTACCTACCTACCTACTTACCTTTCTATGTACCGTTACGCTTATAGGTACAGGTTTTATCTAGCATAAAATGAACATCCATTATTAGTTTCGCAGACCCAGAAAGTATGTTCGCACATCTACGTAACATTCACACTGCTTTACTGAGCGAGCCTATTCATTTAACTTTCCTGGGTCCGATTGCAAAAAGTAATGAACGTTTGGATTCGAGGTTATGACAAAAGTTTTGCTACCAATTTTCCGAATGGTATTTCGGTAGATACAAAAGAAAGGTGTTTGATACTTTTAGGGACGCGTAAAACGAATACAATTTAAAGAGCACAAAAGTAAGTAAAGCGTGATATCGGATACTTTTTTATTGTAATCATAACAATATATCAACCTTTACGGGGTAAATCTTTAGTGAACGCGCCGCGTTTTAAACTTATCGCTTGGATGCATCCAGTGCAGCGCGATGCCCCAAATAAAACAATTAAGTGTGATCTGTGGTTCCTTTTGGGTAACGTGTGTTTTATACAAAATTATTGCATACATCATTGAGATAGAGCGCAGCGAGGCGCACCAACTATTAGGTAAACTAGGTAACGGTTTGAGATCAATGGCATAAGACACAAACTCACTACCAAAGCCGAGGCGCACCAACTATTAGGTAAATAATAATAATATTAGTTGTCCCATAGTTCCTCCAGTAGCTAATCCACTACCATCACATCACTATAGCCCATGTTGTTTTCATCCGTAGATTGTTCCATCCGATCCGATGGTTGTCCTTGGCTGCATTTTATAGTTCTGACAGGGATAATCGCCGGCTTGGTGTCCACTTCATAGTTTGCGAGTAAATTTGTTAATGAAAAGGCCCTTTAGATGTTGGCTGTAGCTACACCCACGCCTTGCAAAAGTCTGGGGCTCCATAGCCCCGTGATACTGGACGTTTACTAGTAAATCATTTTCTTATTTTTTTTAAATAGAATTGAAACCAAAACAGCGAACGATAAACGAAACTTTGTTTCATCAAGTGGAGTTTAAACAAGTAATTAAATTGCTTAATTCAGCTGACAGACTCGTTCTCTTTGCTCGTGCTCACTGACGCAGTAAATAAAAATAATCCATACATATAAAATTCGAAATCCTGCTTCGTTCGGTTTCTGGGGGATTTTAAACGACCGTTCGACACTTTATTTTGAAGTAGTTTCGATACTTTTCGATATGTAGATAGATAGCACTATAAAATTCTATTAATTTTTATCGACTGTTAACTTCAAAAATGGGTAACTTCTTATTTTTCTTCTTCTTCTTTTCGTATAGTATTGTCAAAATTCTAGGTGAGCTACCTTGAGTTTTCAGGTCGCCTTAAGCCTCAAACTTGGCCTAACGACTGCTATCTGAGATAACAACCGGGACCAACTGCTTAACGTGCCTTCCGAAGCACGGAGGAGGAGAAAATGTATTTTTGCCATTCCCATTATCGGTCACCTACCCCAGTAATGACAGCGCCAAGCGTTGCTCGCACGACTGTTTATGATCGGCAAGTACAGAACTTAAAAATCTATAGTATTTCACTACGTATTTCACCATCCATTAAAAAGTCGTTAACTATTTCGCAATAAAGTGAAATGGGTAATATTTCACTTTAAACGTGGTTTAATCACCGTTTAACTTGACGGTCTTTAAAACCCTTGAGAAACCCATGCACCAGCATTAAAGCATGAAATTGAGATAGTGTGTTTTTACGACAAAAAAAAGCATTTTGAGAATTCTCACGGAATCGGAAAATACGCAGGTAAAACCGCGGATCACAGCTAGTATTGAAATAAAATTAGTTATGGAAAAACTAAATATGTGAATAGACTCTATCCATCTGTCTTAACCGATGGATAGAGGCGGAGTTAAATCGACAAAGTTGTGTCGACAACTGTGCCATCCGCCTTTCATAGCTGACTCGCCAGGCCACAAGTTTGAATGAAAGCATTCAAAACTTGTGCTATGAAGAGAAGACGCCGCCGCCGTGCGCGCCGCTTTAGAATGGACAAATAATTAGTCTGTTAGAAATTGATAACTAAAGAAATTGTAGCTGATAATTACTTCCTTTCTTACTTTCATCGCTGTTGATTTATTATGGGTTCTTCTTCTTCTTTTCGTATAGTGTTGTGGCTCACCTAGAGTCTTCACAGGCCTTATTTTGTTACTTTGTTGCTAACAAATCTCGATGAAACAATTGAAATTGTTGATTACACGTCATTAAGTCGCTAAGAAATTAGCATTGCAATTAAAACTAGCGACTGTAACTGTCAAATTATACCTAGGTTTATTTCCGTAAACGCAAATATCAATAATTTAAATTGTTTCAATCGAGATTTGTTAGCAACAGAGTTACGTAATCAGGGGCCTGGTAACAACCGGGACCAACTGCTTAACGTGCTTTCCAAAGCATTGTATTATTAGAGGTAACTATTTCAGAGCTAGTTGTCTAGTTAACAAAACTGGAGAGTTTTTCTGTATTTCTCTAACTATCTGTTGATACAAAGAAGTCCATAATAGTCTGAATGATTTCGTCTTTTTTCTGTGTAAATATTTCAGTCGAGTTAGTCATCATTTATTTGTGACAAATGTGCCGTTTCTTTTTTGGAAAGCGATATACCTACACACAGAAGAACTTTTTATAAAAGTTCAGTACCACAATACTCTTTGCAAAGCTTCGGTTCCTATTGTGAATTTTCCACGCATCAATAGCTGCCCACTCTATTGAATTTACTACCAACATTTTTAGTTGATACGCCCACTGGGAAATACTCGGATTTGATTTATGGCTCCAAGGGCAACGTTAATTTTAATTAAATTTAAATAACGTTCGATCAGTGCTTTGTAAATCAGAAGCTTTAACCCTGTGGCTACATTATCGCGATAACGCGAAGATTCGCGTTGGCGCGACACGTGTGGCCAAAGAATTCATCGTATCGCGATGTTTTTAATTTAAGCACTTCGTCGTAGATCGAACGCAAAGTTTTTATCGAGACAACGTAATCCGAATCTTCGCGACTCTATGTAGCCACTAGCTGCACCCCGCGGTTTCACCCGCGTAAGTCCCGATTCCACGGGAATATCGCGATAAAAAGTAGCCTATGTGTTATTCCAGGTATCGAGCTATCTTCATACCGAGTTTAATGGTAATCGGTTCAGCGGTTTTTACGTGATTGAGTAACAAACACACACATACATACTCACAAACTTTCAGCTTTAAAATATTAGTAGGATAGGATAGCATTATGTGCCTAAGTAATTTCTATTTCGGAGGATGTCAAATAGAATTAAAGTAAATGGCTGCCATTAGAGGGCGCGCAGTCGAACGCAATCGTTGTATTCGTTGTGAGTAAAACGTCCGATTTTATTTGTGAAGACCGCGTTAAATCTGTTATCAATCAATCACTTCAACAAAGCTACAATGTACCTGCTATACAGATTTATTATTTATTACATCTAAGCAACGTTTTAGGGTTCCGTACCCAAAGGCCAAAACGGGACCATTTTACTATCACTCCACTCTCTGTCTGTCTGTCACCAGGCTGTATCTCATAAACCGTGATATAGAGACAGTTAAAATTTTCACGTTATCATGTATTTCTGTTGGCGTTATAACAAGAAATGCAAAACACAGATTAAAATAGATATTTAAATGTCCCACTTTAATACACCAAACGTCCCATACACTAAATGGTTGTTTGTGGTAATGGTACAGAACTTTTCGTGTGCGAATCGGACTCGTATTTGAAGAAGATGCAAATTATATTTTCCTCTACTTCATTACAAAAAAAGAATAAAAATTATAGATCGCCGCTAAAAATTACCACAATTAATTTTCTTTACTTGTCTAAATTTTACAAAAAATAGTCAGATTTGAAACCAAATACAGGTGGAACTTGATAAATTTAACTCATAATCGGACAAGATACCTATCAACTTTCCCAGAATCAAGTATAAACCGAACAAAATTCGATTGTCCAATCCAAATAATGACAAACTTCAGTGGCGGGATACAACAAGTCACATCGAGAGCCAGTTCGTGACATCTGCCTTGATTTGTGGATTTCAACTGGTTCAATATGAATAACCATAATATTCTTAGTTCACAATTCATTGTCGCTCAGTCCCTAATGGGCACAGCTTTTCCATTAGAGGATAAAGGGATGTGAATTTCTTAATGAATGGATGGATCACGACCTGAATAAACATTCCCGTTGATGTATTATACAATTTTGACATAGATATACAGACAAACCTTTACTCCGTGTGAGTAGGAAAAACCGGCCAAGTGCGAGTTGGATTCGCGTACTAAGGGTTCCGTATCGCTATCACAATAGGGTATGGAACTCTAAAATGAACACTGGAACAATCAATCCGTGAACGCAATGCGAACGTTAAAATTTATTTTACCACTGGCACCAGTCTATCACTTCATCACTAGATAGATAAAAGTACATTGCGGCATCGTTGCGTTTTTATGTAAATTATGTTTGTTGTAGATATAGCAGCCCCCTTAAATATTTGTTTTACAATTTTGTTTTTAGTATTTGTTGATATAGCGGCGACAGAAATAAATCATCTGTCAAAGTTTCTACTGTCTAGCAATCACTGTTAATGAGATACAGCCTGGTGAAAGGCGGATAGCGTAGCCACAGTATAAGGGTCTCGTTTTTACCCTTTGAGTACGGAACCCTAAAAAGAGAAGATTATGTTTTTATCGTCATTAAAAAACACTTCGTTTTAGGATAAATGTTTTTTCAGTTTTCAAAGAAAAATATTTTCGGAGTTAGGTATGCGGTGCGGTTATCATGCAGATGAAAGTCAAGGACGTTTTATAACAAAGCTGGGTGATAGATTGATGATGTGATAACGTCAATATGACGATAGATTGACGATGTGCGAGACGTGAACTAATCCAGATTAAGTAGTTAGATTTTATAATATCGTAGGCTTACAAGTACCTACAAGGTAATTTCGTTGGAATTTAAGCTAAACTGTTTACAAATCTCCACATAACATAAACATCATAAGATTGCAAACAACTAGCTGCGTTCTGAGGTTTCAGTCCCGATCCTGTGGGAATATCGAAAAAAAATAATTTTTGAAATCGGTCCTGTAGTCGCTCCTCTTTATAATATTAGTATAAGTATTTAAATATAGGTACCTACACTATAACACTCCAAAGACATAGTAGATTACATTATATAATTGACGATTCAAAGTGGTATGTTGTTAATATCCAATTGTATAAACTCAGCTTTTGTTCTTTGTTTTATGTTTGTTGTATCATTTAATTTTTCTCAGTACATTCTTTCTGCAACAACACACTGCACTTCCTTCCGGCGTACACACGATTTACAGGACAATAAATTTAGGGCATAATTAAATTGCCCCTCGACATTGACTGATGTACAACCTCTTGCAGCACCAGTTTTTGCTACCGAAGCGGAAAAATAAGGCAACGTTCGTCGTCACGTTTTTCGCAACGATTTATAGGCCAATCTAAAATTAGCTCATTTTACATTGCGACCGCTGCAAAGGTAGGTACAGGTTATTTTTAAATGTTTACACAAACGTCTTAAGGCTAATTTACTAAGACTATTATTATTAGACACGGGTCTAGATCGCGTTAAAGATAATCATTGTTTTTAAAAACCTCGACGCTTCGGCAAACGAGTTATACCGATGGTGGTCCCGAAAAGACAAAAATAAATCAAAATTAATGTTTTATTGTCGTAATGTTTAAAATCCCAATTGTTTGATTTTACGCTCTAAAATTTTGCGTACCTACTAGCATCTTACGTCCTTCATTAACACATCTGAAATTCGCCAGCGCTATCCTTCTTGTCACCTGATGGGGACTATATGAGCCCTTAACTTAAGAGGAGTATATACGCCAACGACCTTGAAACTGAAAATCCCTGTCGGGCTCATCGAAAATTGTTGATTATTTCATGACGGAATGTCGTAGAACTTTTTTTTGTGCACAGATTATAGGTGACATTGTTTCCTACATTTTGGTGTAGTTTTAAGACAAGAACCTCCTATTGGTGCAAAGCCTATCCAAATTTTAGACAAAAAATGTCTGATTTGGCTAAAATGTCGATAGGCTTCAATACGTTTCGACATATTTGTATGAAACTGCACTAAAATATCGGAAACAATGTCGCCTACAATATGTACACAAAAAAAAAGTTCTACGACATTCCATCATGAAATAATCAACAATTTCCGATGCGCCCGACATGGATTTTCAGTTTTTCAGAATAGGGCCCTTAACTACCTGCTTATTTAAGGTGTTCTGTTAACCCAATATTTCGAAAGCTCTTTAATTCTTGATCTCGATCCCAACAATACCGTAACCAGCTTTAAACAAAAGAAACAAAAACTCTGAAAGGATGTTGGTAATTGTTCTTTCGATTGCTATTGAAAAAGGGAACGAAAACAGAGGAAAAAAAATGGAGTCTTTGTTTTAGGACCTTTTATAGCCTCGACAAAATCAAATAGCATTGGGATCGAGCAAAGTATTTCTTTTTCTGTTGTATGCCCGTAATATGACTTTAAGATTAGACAGTCTTGATATAAATTGGATTCTGTCGATAAGTAATTCAGTAACTTGATTATGTGTACAATCACGAACATCATTTTATTTTATAGGTTTTCTGTCCTTTGATAGAGATAAGAGTGGTTTGAAATAATAAGGTTGATTCTGAGACTTGACGGCAAAGGTTTAAATGAATATTTTAAATAAATTTATTAAAAGTTTCAGTAAATATTTTAAATATCATACCTAATTTGGATCCCGGTTTTATCCTAAGTTTTAAGTAAACAAGTATAGAAATCGAAAATCATAAATGCAACGAATCATTAATAATGTACCTACTAGGAAAGACCGATAAAGTAAAATATATCAATAAAAAATTAGGTAAACTCTCAAGAAGTCACCATTTATATTTATTTTATTTATATAATCTACAACTTGTGTTAAACAAACTATTTTACTAGAAATTATAGACATTTTTCGGTTTGAATCGCGTGGTGTTTATTACTTTTCTTTTTACCGAAAAATGTCTTTAATTTCAACACAACATCGCGAAAACAGGAGAAAAATCTATATTTTAATAGAAATATTATAAAAAAAATACATCTTCAAAAATTTACTCGGTTTGAACTTGCATCTTTGGGTGAAATATTTCTCGTAGATCTGCCTTCAGAAAATTTAACAAAATACAATTTACATAAACTAAAATAAGAGTGGGTAAATAATATATCAAAATAATTATAATAATTAATTGATATTACATAAATACAAATACATTCTGTGAACAACACACAGCGCCATCTAGCCCCGTGGTAAGCGACTAAGCTTGTGTTACGGTGACTAGTCAATGAATATAATACTTATATTTATTTTTATTTTGTAAATACATACATATATAAATAAATAAAAATTATAGTTATTATAGTTTTTATATTTAAATAAATAAAAACTATACAGTTTATTAACTCCTTTAACAGAGAAGCGCCGCCTATCGGCTTCAACAAGGAAGCATAACACGACCGGAGGGAGGGTTCGTACGGAGTACGTTGAACACCGAAGGGCACCTTCGCGCACTCACACCCGAGGATAAAAGCTACTCTTACGCGCCTGTAGATGGCGCTAATCAGGAACTCGCTTATAACTTCCCTGACTTACCTAATAAGTAAAAAGTAAATAATCCTGATGAATATTTTTTATTTATCTATATTTAATAATATAGATAAATCAAAAATATGATCAATATGAATTGAATTGAAAAAAAAAGTAGCTATACAGCTATACCGCTCTGTATACGTACTAATCATTTTTGGTAGTAGCCACTAATACTTGTATACCAGCAAAGAAAATAATACCTTAGACTAGCAGAGGCCGGCGGCTTCACTCGCGTAAGTCCTGATCCCGCGGGATTTTTCAAAAACCCGTTCTTGGTGGATACCTGTGTGTAGTATATCCGTTGTCTACTACCCATAGTACAAGCCTAGTGCTTAGTTTGGGGCTAGATTGCGCTGTATGGAAAGTCGGGCAATATTTATATTTATTTATTTAACCTACACTCTACAAAAAACACACTCTCCAAATAACAAGTCTCTAAGACCAGCGGTTTGGGGTCTGCGTTGATATATAGGTCAGTCGGGACTTTTAATATTATATATACTATAGACAGTATAATATCTTTACAAAAGTCTTTTAAAATGTATAATGTACACACCGCACCGCTTCTAATTGCAACATCGCACCACTACGAAGCCATTAAATTAGCTACAATTATATACATTTATATATTGTATATGTTATAGGCAATGTGTATAATGCAGGCATTCTATACATTTCCTAGGTATTGTATAGAATGCCGGGGTCGTTCAGGCAATGTGTGAAATGATATTGAATGTTTAAACTATTTTACACTTTACCTAGGAAATGTATGGAATACCTAGGCATTGTATAGAATGCCGGTTGACGCATAGGTAATGTATGTAACGTGTTTTTTTTGCGGAGACAGCGTTTCGATTTTTATACATCACGCCTTTTTTATTTACAGAATAAGGCGCTTTGGCGACCGCTACCGAAGCACGCTCGCTTCGCTCGCTCGCCAAAGCGCTGCGTGTAATCATGTTCTAACATTAACCTAACCTAACCAAGTCGGGGTGCTCCGTTTAGTTTTTCCGTGCTTTAGATAGTTAGATAGGTAGGTTTCACCCGCGTAAGTCCCGTTCCCGTGGGAGTATCGGGATCAAAAGTAGCCTATGTTACTCCTCGATAATGTAGCTTTCATTTGGTGAAAGAATTTCCTCATTATAATATTAGTGTAAATGCAAATTAGTATAAATGGAGGAGATGCAAATGTTTAGAAACATAAGTAACAATACATTTCAATGCTATAACATTTCAAATCTATTTAAGAAGAAATGACACCTCGGTCTGTCTTTAACCATGGGATCCGTAAAGTCCCTCAAACCCCTTTTAATATTAAGAATTTAATGGAAATGATAATGGTTTCTTTGGCCGTCGTCGTGGACGTCTAATTTTTTTATGAGCTTTCTGCTTAAAATATTAACTTTAAACTTACTTGTGTGCGTGGCAGTGCATAAGTAATTAACATAGATCATTTGATTATAGTAAAGAGGTGACATCGAAAATACCTCAGATGCAAACTCGAAACCCGATAGTAGATTAGAACTGAGGAATAGAACTGAGGTAGTTCAACATAACATTTTTTTACATAAAAGCTTAAAAAAATATCACAAAGTTGCTCTTCAAAACCAACTGTGCGCATATATGCATAAGCAAATATGTTGGTTTTGAAGGGCTGGAGGCATTGTTCAGTAGTGGTGTTAAATATTTCAGTTCTGATGCGACTGTTATCTATAAGCAATAACAATCGGAACCAACAACATCGATACATTTTGTAAAATAATTAAGAATTTTGATTGAAACCTATTTCAGGTGAACACGTAATTAAAGTAGAATTACACGTTTCTTGCAGCAACCATTGTGCGGTGTCATTGTTTCTTAACGAGCAAAAGTTTACGCTAAACTGAGCCTAATGACGTTGCAATAAAGGTGAAGGTGTTGGTTTCTGAGACAGTGCGATTGTGGCCGATTCGACAGCATCTAATAACTGAGATTGCTACAGCTGCGAGACCGAGATTAAGACAGCAGATTACAACCGGAATCGAGACTGATTAACAATTTCAATCATTGATGTTTGTTGTTGGTTGTTGAGATTTTATGAACTTATGTTCGTTTAACATTAAAAGTAAATGTAATTGATTGTACTATACAATTGGTTCAAGTCGTACTCCCGGTTTGAGTAAGATGCGGGTTCGAATCCAGCCCTGAGTCTATCGTGCGTTGTGTTTTTGCAGAAGTATTGTTGCTTTAAAATTACATCATCATCGTCGCTTCCTATAAATCAGTTGAGGTGACCCACGTGGGAAATGACTGAGTTCTTGTCCGATCAACGACTCTTGAAAATATTATTTAAAAAAGTATGCTGTACCCAACTAACTCGAAATAAATTCTGTAGGTACCTACCCTATTAAAACTTATAATTTATTGTTTTAACCCCTATTTAACCTTGCATGTATGTAAATTAACATGAATACCTAGTTAGTTCATTACTCTTTTTTTCTTTTAAATTTTATTTTTATGCCTAATCACAATATTTCATTTAATTTGTGTGCTCTAGACTTAACTAGAATAAATGTTAAAAGAAAATATTATGATGTACTTACACCCAAAAAGTTTGCGCTGCTTCCAATTTTGCAATTTCTTTTGGCTCCATTTAAATTTTAGATTTATCGTGATGTTAGATTTTGAAGCTACTTTCGCGATTGAAACCACGGGACGGTGTCAGTCCTAAATATTATTTTTAGTACGAGAATGTATATTATTTCTAAAATAAAAATGAATATAACTTCCATTATCAATATTAACTGAAGTAATGGGTACACGCTAGCTTTTGATAAAGCTTTTAAAGTTACATTTGATCAAACAGCTCGCGTGACTTATTTAACACCGATTAATTATTCTGACTTGCCATTAAAAGCGATTTATTTTCGGCATGCATGTAACACATTGAAGTAATATATCAATCAAATGATAGACTAATGATTGTTCGATTTCTTTTTATTTTTACTACATAATATATTTGGCGTTTGAAGTTAAACTCATTTTTCGGTTTTTATCGCGTGGTGTTTATTACTTTTACATTGTTTCAATGCTCAACGTTTCGAGACCTTTACAGATCTCTTGTTTGCTAATAGTAATAAACACCACGCGACTAAAATCGTAAAATGAGTTTCATCGCGAAAACAGAAGAAAAATATATATTGGTGTTTGTTAAACGCCTCTTAAAATAGTTTAAATTAAGTAAGCACATTGTACTGGTCGCAGTTAAGAATGTTATGATCGTCCATTTTAGTACCTAAATAAATTTTACGATGTTATTTAATGTCCAATCTGTAATAAGCTGAGTTTCCGTTTAACGGGAAACAGTGTAGACAAGTTTTATATCTCTGAACATCTACGTCTCTAGGTACGTTTTAGTCTTTATTTATTTTATTTCTTATCGGGCTTTAATAAAAATGCCGAATTATGGTTTTAGAATAAACCAGTGTCACGCACAGAGTGACACGGCAGAGATACATGGCTAATTCTAAAATGGCCAACTGGCTAATTGTCTATCTGTGTGATTTTTGCGTGAAGGCGCAACAAACATACACACACATAAACTGTCACCTTTAAATATTAGTAGGCTAGGCTATAGTCACTCCAAAGCTCCAACTCGCTCGCAGATTTGATCCTCGCTCCACTCCAAACGAGGATCAAATCTGCGACGCCTGTCTAAAGCGCAATACACACATAGCCCGCCGGGCCGCCGACACAGCCCGCCGACACAACCCGGCGGCCTATATGAAAAGAAACATGTCGCCAACATCGCCCGCGCGTGTTGCCCGCCGCGACGTTGGCGGCTTGCGTACGCCTGCGCTCAGTTGCCCGGCGACGCTACAAAATTTTCCGACTTGCAATAAGTGAAGCCGCCAACTAGCCCGCCGATAAAAAGTTGCCGACATAGGTCGGCGGCCCGGCGGGCTCAGTGTGTATTGCGCTTATTTATTATTATATATTATTGCACTATTATAGCGCACACTTATTGTATTGAGCCACAAGACATTCTATAATAGTCCTAAACTCCATGGAAAAGTCTCCGTCAAGTTGACTAACCTTTGAAAGGAATACCTATTCATTCTTCTTATAGTCAGACCGAAACTAAATTATGTCACGTCTTTCGTTTTTATTCGGTCCAAGATTATTAATGGCGTGCAAACGTCTCGGGCAGATCGGCAATTTGCTCACCATATTTTCCTTTATCATTAGACGAGTGATAAATGTGAACTGAAGTCCTATCGAAGCATTTCTTTTAATAATCTTTATCTACACTAATGTTTAAGTCCGTTTCTGTTTAGCGTAATACTGGACGCACTGTCCGTAATCATCCGAGACGCACACGAGCAGCCCCCGTGGATGCTCATGTATGCTGATGATATTGCGCTAGCGGACTCGGATAAGGGGCGGCTTGGAAGGCGTGTAAATGCGTGGAAAGAGTCACTTGAGAACGGCGGTTTGCAACTCAACGTAGCGAAGACCGAATACTTAGCTAGCAATACCACAGATCCCACACCTGTCTGCGTAGACGGTCACATGGTCGAGCGGACAGACCAGTTTAAGTACTTGGGATCTGTGCTTCACGAGTCCGGCGACATCGATTGTGACGTCAAGTCCCGCATTTCGGCAGCTTGGGCCAAGTGGCGAGAGGTAACTGGTGTCATCTGTGACCCGAAAATGCCGGTTAAACTGAAGGGACAGGTCTATAAAACGATCATTAGACCTGTCCTTTTGTATGGTAGTGAGGCGTGGCGTGGCCATTGCTTGAGCGACATAAGCAGGAGCTGCGTGTCACGGAGATGAAGATGCTGCGCTGGATGTGTGGAGTGACGCGAAAAGACCGCGTCAGAAACTCCCGCATCAGGGGCAGCCTTCATGTCCGAGACATTGCAGACAAACTGCAAGAATGCCGCTTACGGTGGTACGGCCACGTTCTACGGAAACCGGCTAGTTACGTGGGAAACAAATGTCTTGCTATGGCGCCTCCGCCCGGCCGCGGCAGATTGGGAAGACCCAAGAAGTGCTGGCTTGACGTTGTAAGATCGGATATGCGTGCTAATGGCCTCACTACACGGACGGGATGCCGAAGATCGTGCGAAGTGGAGACGTAAAAGTAGGAAAGCGGACCCCGGGCTCTCGAGAGAGATGCAACCGGGAACAACGCTCGGATGATGCGATCTACGCTAATGTTTATAACCATATTTAATTCGTTCAAAAATCGCCAATTAAGGCCTGCATTAAAACTGAATGATTTATTACAACATTTTTTATTGTGTGGTAATGTACTGGGTTAATGTTCATATTTTCATTAAAGAATCGAACTCTATGTTACTATGATATTTGAATTTCGAACATATCGTGAAATACGTATGAAGTATTATTTATTTTTCATTTTTGCACCGGTCTTTGTTGAATTTAGATTTGAAACGTGTTAACATTTGTGCAGATAAGGCAGTGTAAATTGGTATTAAAACCAATAATAATCAAAAGTTCTTTTTAGACAAGAGATATTTTTAAGGATAATGTAAATTAAATATTGTACCTTCCGTCCATGTTTTTTTTTTGGGTTTTCTGCTTTTCGAATTTGGTAGCGGTGCGGTGCTACGATTTGTTTTGCATGCGACTGCGACCCAACTGCAATCTCGTACGGAGTAACAGATTTTGAAAACTGAATTGCATCTAATATAGCTTTAACACTGTGCTTTCCATTTAATATAAATCAGGCCATGCGCTCTGTATGGTTTCGTGGTTTCTATAAAATAATATCTGCGTATTGCAATTTGGGAAAATTCGTAACCTGGTTACATTTTCCCGGGTCTTTATCGCGTATTATTTTTATTTTCTTACCTCTTACCTTTTCTTTTCTCTCTTTTCTTATGATAACAAATTGTGTGAACTTAAAAAGTTTATTCGTAACCTAGTATGTAATTTTCAATGTTATTTTTTAATTATACTTAAAATTTGTAAAGACTCCTCAGCTGTTTCTGCTTTAAACTTAACTATTGTGCGAAAATCGTTACTATTTATATTCGAACAGTAGGTAGGTACCTACAGCTATTTGGATGTTAGAGGGGTGTTGGACATTTAACTCTAAGAACACTTTAAAACTCAATATTTTTTACCAAAACCGACAATGGTTTCAAAGCTATCTAACGCACGCAGACGAGAATCAAAATTCGACTCCTAATTTACATGTTAGTTCGGTACCCTAAAAATGTTTTTTTGTTTATTTATTTATTGTAAGATTTTGTCGGCTTTTCAATATGTGTATGTATGTATACTCATGCAAAGTTACAGCTTCTTAATATTTAGCGTCTCTGATCTAAGAGAGCTTAGCTTCTACGTAGAGAGACAGACAGACATGACAAAACTATAAGGCTTGTTGACTACGAAACAATAAAAATGAAAAAGGACCAAGAGTTTTATCCGAATTTTATGTCGGTCGTTGCATTTTCATGCAGCCGAGAATTAAATTTTCCTTTGTTTGTTTCAAACTAACTAGGTACCTACCCAAATAGGTATCCTTTCATCATTCGTGTGATCCTCTCCATACCGAGGTTGCCTGGAAGAGACCACTCTCAGTGGTAAGGCCGCCTATTGTGCCACTATAGATTAAGATTTGTACTTTATTTTATTGTAATTTATTTTTGGTGAGAACAATAAAGCGTTCTATCTATCTATCTATCAAATACAATTTCATGAACATTTTAGAATTGTAGGTACGTACCTATACCTACTCTATTCTAGAAACTTAGATCAAAAATGTAAACAAAGAACTGTCAATATCAAAGAAAAAAGTAAATAAAGAACTGTTATTTTCAAATAAAATGTATGGGTTTTTTTGTTTACATTTTGGTCTAAGTTTCTTGAAATAGAGCATAAGTAACTTAATTTTACTATGAATGAGTAAAATTTTAAGTTTGACTAAACGTAGGTAATTGAATAATAATTTTCACCTATTACAAAAGGTAGCTAAAGTTCTAAATCCCATAGATTCTTCTTTGATAAAGCAATTTCTTAATTGAACAAAACGTGACTTCAGTTCAATTCTATTTCAACCTACTTACCGAACTGATACCTATATGAATAAATTTACATATATTGTGGAACTTTTCGAGGTTGAGTGGCTGTGTACAAAACGTTATGACAAATCATAGGTTCTCGTCAAGCACGTACGTGCTTGACGAGAACGGCTGTCTGATTTATAATTGGACACAGTAATATTAAGACTAGATATTTTTCTTTTCTAAAGTGTTTCCTACACTTAGATGACACAGAATGTCGATGTTGCAGGTTCAAGTCCTGTCGTTTCTCCAAATAATCAATATTAAGACTAATCTGTGTTTCTCCCTAGCTTTAATTTACTTAGCTGATTAGAGTAGCCCAGTTTGTAAGTTCACACTGATTCTGACACGCTCACATTGAATGAAGCTACGCTGCCTTTAGACTTTTAGTACTCGCGCGGCCATCCCACCTTAGATGAAAACAAAAAACAGTAGATACGTTACGTAGTCTCAGAAAATGAGACCATAAAACTGCGTCTAGCTGACGCACTAGCCTCAGTCGTATGTCGAACCGTTGCCGCGTGAGCACGTGCTGTCATACTGCGATTCTCTTTTTGAAATCCATCAGAATGCTTTCTTGCTTATTTTACAAATGCCCGAGTCATTCTTAAAGACAAACGTTTTTAAATACAATAATTTTATGAAAATGTATGTAGGTGTTTCTAGCTCATTTGTTCGAATACGCAATGTTAGAATATACCGTATCTACTATTTTTGTTTTCATCTAAGCATCCCACTAATATTTTAAATGCGACAGTTTGCATTAGATGTTGGTTTGGATGCAAAAACTACTGAACCTATTGCGATAAAGCTTGATATGCAGATAGCTGGAGATCTGGATTAATACATAGACTACTTTTTATCCCGATATTCCCGCGGAATCGGGATTATGCGGGTGAAACCGCGGGGCGTTCCTAGTAACCTATAATACCATTTAGGTAGCTTTGTAGATAAGGTACCTAAGTAAGTAGCGTATGTACTAACAACTAGATAATATACTAGCAGATTCCCGCAACTTCACCCGCGTAAGTCCCGATCCCGTGGGAATATCGAGATCAAAAGTAGCCTATGTTACTCCCTGATAATGTAGCTTACTATTAGAATTTTGAAATCGAACCAGTAGTTTCGGAGATAACCCCCAATATACATACATACACGATACCAACGATACCTCTTTATAATATTAGTATAGATGTATTTAATTTATTATTTTGTTTGTACGAGAAGACTATAAGCTATAAGTAACAATAGAACGTTAAAAGTTTTACATTTACTTTGATGTTATCGATATGAATTGGAAACAAATCGAATAGATATTCCTTATTGGACAATCAGATGTGTACTCAGATGGAATTAACAGGCCACATTCATTGGACCCCGCAGTAGCCGACGAATAGGTACAAAAAACATCGTTATGAGACTTTATATTCGAATGAGTTGTTTCGAAGCGAGCGATGCCACAAGTAGAATGATTGAACCCGTTGTTTGATTTACTCGACCTGGTTGCTACCATTTACCTGCAAAGTTCCGCGCCGCTGCTCTCCAACCAATCGTATATAGCATAGTATATGACTCTATAATGTTAGTTAGGTAGTTAGGTACCCTCTCTCCATTAGCTAGCTGTGTATGAAACGCAAATGTTCAGTCACCAGTCTGTACTCTCCGCACCCTGTAATGTTCATTTACCCATATAATTCGAGCTAATATTACATTCATAACGCGAACAGGAGCTCGCGTAGCCTAAACAGTATGCTTATGTTATAACGAGTATTATGTTCTTTGAATGAAAAATCATATTTGAACGGACGCCTACTCTACTCTGAATAAAAAAGGTTTTTGTTGTGAAATAAGAATTTTGTTGAAGGCGTGAGCAAATTGATGATTTGATTATAGATGGAAACGGAAAGTTTTCTGTTGAATAAACATTTATCACTTTTCTATTTTAAGGTTTTTACATCGATCAATCAAGTTGAAGACGTTGAGAGAATCGTCTTAACAATTAAAGATTACTTTAGAGATTTATAAACTTTGATATTTCTCCTAAATATTCAATTTATTGAATTATTTTAGAGAGATTTTCATTAGTGGAGTTCCCTAATTGGTTACAATTACAACAACCATGCTTTCCCTAGTAGAAGGTAATAGAGTCGTCGTGTAGTTACATATTCTCAAGTGTAGGCACGTGATACGTAAGCCAGTGCAGCCACTAAGTGAGTGGGCTACATCTTAGACCAGAATTATTACTTTAGTAAGATAGTATTGGTAAACGCTCACCCACAATATAATTAAAAAATGCTGAGTTATTTAAGGCCACGCTATGGCTCCAAATCCGAAACCGACCGCGACCTTTCCTAGATTTCGTTTTATTTTATCAAATAATCATTTTTCTGATTGAATAAAAATATAAGTATGTTGTAGTTCAATAAACATATTTTTCAGATTTAGGCACAAAAACACGATTTAAATAAGTTCTCTCGATTAAGAACCTCTTTTAAAACTGGTTAATTTTTGATTAAAAATCAATCCGTCAAAAAAGACAAAACCCCAAAAGTTTCTTGCGGTTTTTCTCAAAAGAGGACGCGTGCCGAAACCACACTAAAATCATAGTATTAAATTGACGTTTCAAAATGATCATGTATTTGTAAACATTGCTCTCGATGTATAGATTATAATTTCGACTTGCGGTTCAACGCGGGAATGCTGCTAGCATTTTGACCAGCTTTGCATCGGGAACGCTTAAGGATGGGTTATTTTAGTTTTGGTGATTTTGTTTTAATAGTTAAGTTTTTTTTAAATTAATATTTGAAAAGTTATTGTTTTTTGTGTACAAAATAAATACCATTTTTCACATTTCGACTTGACTTGACTTAGAACCTCGCCTTAAGTTAGTTACCACCAAGAAAGAGACCATTAATAACAAATTAGCTGCAGCACAGTGTAAACTCTTGTGGGCGGAAGTCAATAAATATTGGTTATAAGGTTCGTTGTTGATTCCGCAAGTGTGCTCCCACTTAATAGGTCACGTGGCTGCCGTAGGCGTGAGTAATTAGTGGGAACTCGCGCTCGCAATCGGTGCACCAATTCGCACTTGATTGCATTCGATAAATTAACAAAAGCATGTACTGGTATAATCACAATACTTCATAACCATATTATTGTACTATAGAGTTGTTATTTATTTATAGGTTGGTATATTTATTGTGTGTGTATGTATGTATCCTTTGTGTTGTTTTTCGTCCTTATTCCTATCTTTTATTTTATTTAATAATAGCTGCGTCCCGCGGTTTCACCCGCGTCAGTCCCGACCCCACGGGAATATCGGCCCTAGTAGCCTATAGCCTTCCTCAATAAATGGACTATCCGACACTGAAAGAATTTTTCAAATGGGACCAGCGGTTCCTGAGATTGGCGCGTTCAAACAAACAAACAAACTCTTCCGGTTTATAATAATACAAGATAGAATAGATATAGAGTTGTTATTTATTTATAGGTATATTTATTGTGTGTGTATACATGTATTGTATCCTTTGTGTTGTTTTTCGTCCTTATTCCTATCTTTTATTTCATTTTTTTTTTTTTTTTGTTAGGTGGGCCGAGAAGAAGGGTGGGTGCAGTCGGAAGACCAGCGCTGCTGCTATGTTTTTTACACTAGCAGCAGCATTATGCCGAGGCTGCGCCTATTCGGGCAGCGCACTAATTCTCTACGTATAATTTGTTACTATGCTTTTTTTTTATTGTGTCCAAATAGTGTTTCTACTTTTTTTCTTTTCTTGTTATGTAGTTGTGTGCTTATCTAAATAAATCTATTTTCTTTCTTTCTTTCTTTCTAAAATGGCACTGTTAGGTAAAATTATGCTTGTTATAAAATACGTAAGCGTGTTCACGTTATCGAAGCAACACAAATACTTTTTATGTTTAAAGGTATTCCCTAAAGATGTTAACATTTCCAAAAGTTTTCGTAATGTCTCAAATTCTCTCAGCCTCTGTGGCGCGACCGACGAAGATCTAACTGCGGTTGCGGATTCGATTCTCGCAGGGTGCATGTATTTATGCTTAAAAATAAATATTTGGTTCTGATCTGGGTGTTCTTAATGTATAATGTAGATAAATGTGTTTATTTACAAAGAAAAACATAATATTGTGTAGTATATCCGATGTCTAGTACCTATACTATTAGCCAAGTGGTTAGTTTGGGGCTAGATTGCGCTTTGTATAAAGATGTGTCCATATAGCGAGGCATTCTAGCGCGGCTGTTGTGTTTGTTTTGTGTTTGGACGACTGTCGCGTTTTATTTATTTATTCTAAACTTTCAACAGACCACCATTGAACTTAATAGGCAACCGGCAGCGCCATTCCAAATATCGTAGCATAAAAGTTGCCTAGATATCGTAACCCCCTTTCAGTTCAATTTATTCTACCCTCCCCGAAACAAACCGTATAACAGCATAGAAGGTTGTCGAAAAACAACAGTCATGTTACGTGAGCGAATTAGTATTTGGATAATTCAAACTATCCATCTAGTTCGCGCACCTGCGAGCATTATCCCCCGAGCCGCCGAGAGTCGCCAACTACCTAAAACATACAATAAACCTTGTTAGTTAGACACCGTTATTTGTTTTAGCCCTGTTTCACTATTAACTATGTAGGTAGAGGTCGTTCGTTTATATGTAGCTGTGAAAACGGTTAGTAGGATAATAGGATATATTCTGAATCCGCGTAACCCGAAGAGGAATCTAGGATATTAGTCACTGTATCGATCTTCTTTTTGAAAATAAAATAAAAACTATCGTTCCTGAAACATTTTAATGACTTACTTCTGTTTAAACACTGTTTCCTAAAGTTTTTACCACACTTAGGAAACACTGCTTTTGAAGTATTTCCTAGGTAAGTGTTAGTGTTTTTTTTCGTGTCCCGTCGGGTACTACAATTTTTTAGCACCTTATTTCGAGATGAATAAAAAATTCAGTACTGGCGGAAATAACTGAAATGAAGCTTTATTAATTACTATAGCTGCGTCCTGCGGTTTGACCCGCGTAAGTCCCGATTACGTGGGAATATCGGGATAAAAAGTAGCCTATGTTACTCAGGGTGAATGTAATCGGTACAGTAGTTTTAGAGTTTATTCATTACAAACATACAGACGCATACACAATCTTTCCCCTATATAATATTAGTGTAGAAGAGTAACTATACAGACAAGTCTTGGTTATTCAGGCATAAAATCAAATAGCTATCAAAAAGTGTTTCACATTTTCGTCCATAAATGCCTTTTTCTTGTAAAACAACGTTATCTACATAAATTATTGCCAAACATAAGTATATAAAATGTAAGTAGGTAGGTTTATTTTCCACCTATCGTTTTTTTTATTTTCCTTCTATACCTACATACGTAATTTTTATTTGTAAAAGAGTTTTTCCATAAAATTATATGAGGCAATATTTCCCTGAGCAAACAGACATTCACAAACTCATAAATATTCATTAAAGTCCTATATCGAATTTGACATACTTAATAAAAAAGTTTTTTCCGTCGTCCCATGAACATCAATTGCGCAGGCTATTCACATTGAGATGAATGCTGGCATTAGAATCATTAGCAGATTGTGGAAATGCCTTTATGTCAATAACATCAAAAGAGAGTGTTTATCTTGGAATGTGACTGAGGCCACTGAGGGGAAGTGAGTAGGGTGGGAGTTGCAACAGGTAAACTCATAGGTTGTTTTACTATAACTGTGCTGTGATATTATCATTGTTAGAAACGTTTATAACACCCGACGGAAAAAGAGGAGTGTAAATCTGTGACATCGTAGCACCCGAACGAATGAACCGATTTTGATATAGTTTTTTTAATTGAGTTATACTTTTCATAATAATTGTCATTTTGATCCATTGAAATGTTACATTTTTTTGGGCTCCGCGTGCATTTGTCAGAGGACGCAATTTTATTTTTTAGATATCAAGTGGGGGTTAGTTTAAAGTTAACTAATAGTTTGTGGGGTTGTGGCTCTTGTCCCACGGCCGCCATCTTAGAAAAACGGGTTCAAATGGTTTTTATGGTTTATTTGACGAACTATAGGTCTCACAAAAATAATAATTAGCATTTTGTATTGTAAATAAGATTATCTACAACTTTTGTAAAATAACTTTTAGTTGTAGAACTAAAATTAAAAAGTTATACACGAAAATCCATGACAATTTGAGAAACAAATTCTATTGGTCATTTATGAACCGATTTTCATGATTATTTTTTAATTCGAAAGGTAGAAGTCCCAAGGTGGCTCCATAAAAAAATGATATGGATCGGACGAGAATCTTCGGAGTGATGAGCAGAATAGTTCCTTAAAAAGTAGTAAATTACTTACTTTTGGACTTTTACCAGTAGAATTAGACCGTGTGCTACTGGTTAGGGATTGATGAAGCACCTTGAACCACCTTCTCATCAGAGAACTCCTCAATGACTGTATGTAGGTGAGGTTATTTTATGTTTTTTTAAAGTCGGTGTTTTATTTCATCCTTTTTTGTGTACCTACTTTCATCTACCACTAAAAATCATTAAAATTTTAACCATAACTTTAATCATTGAGGAGTTCTCTGATGAGAAGGTGGTTACAGGTGCTTCATCAATCCCTTACCAGTAGCACAAGGTCTGATTCTACTGATAAAAGTCCAAAAGTAAGTAATTAACTACTTTCTGAGGAACTATTCTGCTCATCACTCCGAAGATCCTCGTCCGATCCATATCATTTTTTATGGAGCCACCTTGGGACTTATACCTTTCGATTAAAAAAATAATCATCAAAATCGGTTTATAAATGACCAACATAATTTGTTTCTCAAATTTTCATGGATTATCGCTTATAACTTTTTATTTTTAGTTCTATAACTATAAGTTACTTTACGAAAGTTGTAGATAATCTTATTTGCAATACAAAATGTAATTTTTTTTTTTTGTGAGACCTATAGTTTGTCAAATAAACCATAAAAACCATTTGAACCCCTTTTTCCAAAGGCGGCCGTAGGACAAGACCCACAACCACACAAACTATTATTTAACTTTAAACTAACCCACCCCTTGATATCTAAAAATAAAATTGCGTCCTCTGACAAATGCACACTGAAATGTAACATTTCAATGTACTATTTGTAAAAAGCTGGCCCTGTTGTGTTTTCCATATCAAAGGTAATTTCCAAATAGATTCTTAAAATGTACACTTTTTTATTATGAGGTTAATCGAAATAGGATACATAATTATAGTTTATGCAGTAGGATTATATAAAATATCGGTGCGGTCCCGCGGTTTCACCCGCGTAAGTCCGGATCTCGTGGATTCTCACTGGATCAAAAGTAGCCTATGTAACTCCCTGATAATGGCACTTTCTATTAGTAATTTTTTTTTGAAATCGGTCCAGTGGTTTCACAGATTACCCCCAATATACATACATACATACAAATAATCATGTATTTCTTCTATACTAATATTATAAAGAGGTAACGTTGGTAACATGTCTGTATGTATGTATATTGGGGGTAATCTCCGAAACTACTGGACCAATTTCAAAAATTCTTTCACCATTAGAAAGCTACATTCACCCTAAGTAACAACAGGCTACTTTTGATCCCGATATTCCCACGGGATCGGGACTTACGCGGGTGAAACCGCGGGAATCTGCTAGTCTGTAATAAACTCCACGCGATTAAAACTGAAAACTAACATGTTACCAACAACGTTACCTCTATATAATATAAGTACTTATAGATTCACCTGAAACCAGTGAGTTGTGTCATTTGACAGGTCACAGTGAGTTGTATCAAATAAATAAAATAAAAAAGGCGCATCTAAGCGCTTTTTTCTTTTTATTTGGCTACAACAACTCAAACACTTCCTCAACTAAGACATAAATTTGTAAAGAACGAGATGTGTTTTAGGCATTTTAACTGAGAGCGAAAGAGTAGACGTCGAAAAACATACTAAAAAGCTATACTAAAATCTAACTCCGCTAAAAATATTTCCGCCGGCGTCTTAACAACATAATGTTGTTACCAAAGAGTAGGAAAACAGACTTTTGATTTAGTATGCATACAAAATTGCTTCGTAATAAGCCTAAGTATAGCTATAATACTTAAGTAATGCTTCATTGCAGACGTTTGAAGTTTGGCAAATAAATTATCCAGCTACTTAAGTTGCTCACCTCTTCAGGCGATTTGTTTGACAATGTCCCTAGCGGCTCCAACTTTACCTTCGCAAGAAATTTTGTAATAACGACCTCAACGATCGGGGGACTTACAAAACTGTGATTCAAATTCAAATTTTAGATTCTCAAAGAGTTAAATTGGATTTGGACTCGGGGATTTAGTTTCATTTCTCTTGGGGTCGCAGTTAGATGCAATTCCTGTGATATTTGAAACCGTTCAAAATAACAGTAGCTCTGAATCTGAGCACACCGTCACCTTATATCGTATGTAGTTTCCGTATAAGAGAAAAGGATATCTACTCGTTCTCCATACAAACGTAGTCGACTGTTTCGTCCCGGGATAAAGACAATTATAGAGCAAATATGTTAATGCCTACATATTTGTTCTATATTAACCTATACCTGCCATGACCAAGCCCCTACGTTTTTTTTTAAATGGAAATAAAATTTAGATATGAATAAAATAAATAAATAGTAAATTCTGTGAACAACACACAGCGCCATCTAGCCCCGTGGTAAGCGACTAAGCTTGTGTTACTAGACAACGGATATAATACTTATATTTATTTTTCTTTTGTAAATACATACATATTATACATAGAGGGACACCCAGACCAGACACAAATATTTATTTTATAAGCATAAATACCTGCACCCGGCGGGAATCGAACCCGCAACCTCCTGCATTGCAGTCGCGCTTTCGCACGACGCGCCACAGAGGTCGTCACATAAAATCAAAACGTAGGGGCATAGTAATGTCTTTATCGAGGGAGAAAATAGTCAACTACGTTTGTAAAGTTTGTTTGTATTATAGAGTAAATTTAACCAACTTCACTCGTCCTTTGATCCATTTTCGAAAAAAATCTACTTAGATTAAATGTGCACTTGACCACCGGATCACGCGGTAACTACTAAAATCTGGGGAAAATATTTTTTATTCAATTACGAAGGAAACACAATGTTGTCTTATCACCAGTGATATATCATATAAAACAAGTAGTTTTAGATGAGTCTTCTTTGGTTTTTCATGTCTACAGAGAGTGAAAATAAATTACTCCGAGTTTGAAGCAAGAGCGAAATGTACTTAGGTTTGTCATTTTAAGTAAAAGTGAAAAAGACAGCTGTCGAACTTTAATGTCAATATTTTGTTAGAACAAGGCGCTTCTATACATTATTGGTTTACTGGAAGAGATCGCCCATAGGCAATAAGGCCGCGCATTGTGCCACTTTAGTTTTAAGTTATTCTTTGCATACATTAAAATTGTGTTTTACTACAATAAAGCGTTAATCTATGTATCTATCTATCATTTTTCTCTTTCTCACCAAATAACAAACAATAATTCCTATCATTACTACTAGAATAGCAACTTTACTTTACTAAGAAAACTTAGGTAACATACTATATTATTTACACATGAACTCTATTTACTTACAAACATCATCATTTATTGATCACACGAGATGTTGAAAGGGTTGCTGAATGTTTAAACACTTTAAGACGGATGTAAATTGACAATAAACAACAAACTTCCAAATACATAACGTACAATGTTGGAAGGTACCTACTTATTTTACTTATCTTGGAAGTATTCTATTTTTATTCGAAGTGCTTAAGGGCCCTATTCTGAAAAACTGAAAATCCATGTCGGGCGCATCGAAAATTGTTGATTATTTCATGACGGAATGTCGTAGAACTTTTTTTTGTGTACAGATTGTAGGCGACATTGTTTCCGATATTTTAGTGCAGTTTCCATACAAATATGTCTAAACGTATTGAAGCCTATCGACATTTTAGCCAAATCAGACATTTTTTGTCTAAAATTTGGATAGGCTTTGCACCAATAGGAGGTTCTTGTCTTAAAACTACACCAAAATGTAGGAAACAATGTCACCTACAATCTGTGCACAAAAAAAAGTTCTACGACATTCCGTCATGAAATAATCAACAATTTTCGATGAGCCCGACAGGGATTTTCAGTTTCAAGGTCGTTGGCGTATATACTCCTCTTAAGCCTGCACTGGGCTTTCATAAAGAGTAAAGATGCGTTGTTGGTTCAAATCCCGCTCAACGTCGATCGTGCGTTGTGTTATGAGAAATACTAAGACACTTATTTAGCAGCGTCTCAGTGTCGCCCGTGTACCGGGAACTAAAGACAAGACAACAAAATACAAGGTCGGGACCTCTTATGTCTTTAAATAAATCTGTTGATTAAACACGATATTTGTACCTATTGCTACTCGGCTAACCTTGGTCGGCAAGGCTTGGTTAAGCTAAATTGAATAGAATTTAATAGAAAGTTTATTTGTATTCCAAGAAATGTCTCTATGAGAGTTCAAACAAACAAGTAGGATTGAGTTTGAAAAACTAATAATCTGACATTGCGGAAACTTTGTCATATCATTATGAATATAATAATGCCATGTACAGCAGGGTTTGCATATAAATTTCAAGAAAATAAAATGCATTTTTTGTTTTTAATTTATTTCTTTCTTTCAAATAAATGGTCTGAAGTCACAAGAGATAGGCGAGGTTAATTTCAGATACATATTATCTAGATTTATAAGAGATTCAGTAGGTATATCTCAATCTTAACCTACCGATTTTATACAAATTAAAATTGACTTCGTTTTTTTTTCGTGAAGTTGTCATTTTAGACGCGCAGAAGTGAAAAGCTTTGAGCTTGCCCCAACAATGGTAAATTACATAAATTACTTACTCGTACATTAACAAAATTACTTTTAAATGTAACAAGGCGCCCAAGCTATGTACACAAATAAATGTGTGACTTGTTTCACATATTCAATATTTTCTTCGAAACGACTTTTGGATTTCCCCCGGGATCACATGAGCTTCAATGTACAAATATTTGATCGCTGTCTGTCCCATACTAAACTTGATATTTTAGTGGACACTATAATTTAGTCACATTTTCGAATAAATATTTAATATGGATTGTATTACGGGACAGGGTGTCGGTTATAAGAAAAGAATATAGGCTTTAGTGGGTAACATATTGTGTTTTGGGTGAATTTACGACTAAGAACACGGCGGAAATCCGAGGCTTACATTTCTATTTGGAAAGTTACCATTCTTTTTTTCATTACGTTTGAATGGACTGGGATTCAATAGAGAGTCAAACTCTTCCGGGTCGTACCGCCATTATTAAAAAAAAACTGTTTTTTTTTAAGAAATGATGAGTCTGCAAAATTTAGGTAGGTATCCATATAATTATCCTAATACAAATTCATAAACACATACTTCCGTCAATAAACAATAATAAAAAACCTATTAAAAAAAGGCCCCTGATTGCACCCGGTGCGAAGGAGCCGAGGACATAACTAGCAAATATGTAGAAAAAATGAAATTCACAGTGTAATTTTATTTTGAGTTAAGTTACCTCATTTCTGACACCAAGTAGTCAAGCCACTTGCACTACAGACCAACAAGTGTGCCTGAGTTTGAGGGACAGCACGATAGAGAAAGCAGATATATATATTTTTATCAAAGACAGGTTAGCGTTTGACCACTATCTCACCTAATGGTAAGTGATGACATGTTCTAAGATTTACCACGCTCATCAAGAAATAGGACGATAGCAGTTCAAATAAATTATCTACAAATTTATAATATTATATCTATAGCAGATATGTAAAAGACAAAAGTAAAACAAAAGTAGGTACCTAGGTATATCTCGATGTTCAACAATGCGATACCTTTTGTAAGAATGGCCTACTTCAACTCGCTACTAATCCGCCTTTTGATACGTATTGGAAACGGAGATAACACGCTGCCCACTTCTTACACTACAGTTTGCCTAAGTATTGTTAGGTTTAATATAGGTAAGCACTATCTGGGCTCGGTTTCAACAGTTTAAGTTGCAACCCCAGGGATTTCAGGACAAATAATTATCGCATAATGAACTACTTGTAGCTTTATACCTAACGCGTGGAGTGGAAAGGCCGATCCTGCAAACTTAGCATACAAGCACGAGAAATGTTATCTCAATTCGACATAAATGTTCCGTCTCTTTTTCTCTTCGTTTGACGGAGACCTTTATGTCGATCATACAAAATGTGTCTCGTTGTTGTATATTAAGCATACAAGCACGAGAAATATTATTTCGATTCGACATAAATGTTTCATCTCTTTTTCTCGTCGTTTGACAGAAGGAGACGGAACCAATATGTCGATTCGACAAATTGATTCTCATGGTTGTATGTTAATCCCACAGGACAAGACCTGTTCCACTTCACACGTTAGGTATAAACGTTACCATTACATTTAAATAAAAATAACGTGGCTTCAAAAACTATAAAGAAAATACAGCCATCATTTGGTTTATAAAAATAACAAAATCTCAGCCACGTTTCAGCACAATGGAATAACAACAGCGTGTCTACAAAATTAATTTCACAGTACCTACGAGTTCAGTGTATGAGTACAGCTATTGTACTTTTATATTATGCAGTTCAATTTGTTTCAAATAACTAGCGAATTTCTGTGACTGTATTTGACGAAGAACGAACATGAATTAAATATACCTGCCTACCTACCTATCTTTTCTATTGTTCGGTACCTACGTCTGAAGTTTTTCGTTTCAATTTCTTTCCTACATATTATAGTTTTTCTTTCTTTTTAACTTTTTACTAGGAACCTTTGGAATTGAAGGAATGAGATGGGTACAGGTACCATTATTTACGCAAAAACTGTACAGTTCTTATAGAACCTTTTCCATGTACCTACACGCGAAAAGGATCGTTATGAAGTTGGAGTTCTGCTAATTCAACGTTTTAGACTAATTTCAGTTTTAGTTACTATAACAGTGTTTTTAGGCTTCCGTACCAAAAGGGTAAAAGCGGGAAAGTTGAAATACAAAAAATCATTATTTAAGTAGGTACCAGTACAATACAGAGGTACCACAAACGTGTTTTTTTTTATTATGGCGGCATAAAGAGAAGTTAGCGGCGCGCACGTTCGTCTTGCACTTGACAGTTTTTTTTTAATTAGACCCAATTATAACCAATTAAGTTATTGTTTTTTGAAAAAATGCTTTCAAAAACTTTAGTACCCGGCGGGGCAATTAAGTTATATTTGGTTAGGCCATATTTTCTTTACAAATCTGTGACTTCTCCTTACGAAGTAATTTATGTGTCTTTGCTTAGGTCACGTTCATTAAGATACTTTTCGCAATTTACACGTGTTTCGGCTGTCTGTCGATACAAAACGTGGGTAATAAATGACATTGACAGTTGTTCCACGCATTTTTTATCTCAACATTTCCTCACACATGTACACGACGTGTACAAAACTAAATATAATGCCAGTGAAAGGAATATTGGTGACTGTCAGGCACGTAGTTAGAACGTGACTCAATCAAAGATTTCGACTTAAATCTCGATTTACTAACGATTTTTATGAAACTCGCAATTTCGTATGGATTTAAATCAATAACACGTCACGTTCTATGAAGTCGTCGGGCAAAAGGCAAGGTTTCTTTTAAATGTATGGGATGATATAAATTACACTGTGCACGGCAAGGATAACATGCAAAATTGAAATTGAAATATCATTCTGCATGTAAATTATATTAAGCAATAATAATAATACTATATAATACAGATAAGCAATAATATATGCTTAAAGCTTTAGATATTAAGTTGTACGCGCGTCCGAACATCTTGGTGCTTGGATGGAAAAGAGAGTGAAAGAGGGTTGCTCGCTATCCTCCGTGAAGCTCATACGATAGCCATCTTTGCGAAATAGCTTAGGCCGGAGCATTCGTCGCGTAGTTCACATCGTGCGCGCTCTATGGCGCGAACACTAGCATAAATCATCCCTAACTCTTGCATTTTGTCTTACGGACACAAAATGAACCCAAAAATTAGAATTTCTTCCATAAAGCGATGCCGTCTTCTTTATTCCTGAATACCTACTTTTACGGTACCCCTCAATATTTTCCCGACTGTATGGTTCTACTTTAAAAATCATTATAAAAATATATAAAACAGGATACTCCGGGAAAAATGCAACAGAACAACAGCAAGCTACGTTATTTGGGTAGCGTTGAAATGTGGTTTTCACAGTTTGTATTACTCTTTTATTGCAATTGAATCAAGTTATAGCCAAAGACTTTTAAACATCTTTACAAAGTAGACAGGGCAACAAAACAAATCCTGTTTAATACGACTTTGTAGGTAACAATTGTGTTGTAATTATCAAAAATAATTATTGAATAAAATAAACTTAGGGAGATAGATAGATAGACACAACTTTATTTGTACAACATAAGACAAGAAATAAAAGACAAATGCAAAGAGTAAACACAAAAAGAACTCCTATGAAGTCAAATGATTATCCTCTAAGCAGTCGATCCCGGTCGTAGCTTGCAGATAGCAGTCATTAGGTCAAGTTAAAGGAGTTCGGAAGACCTGAAAACTCTAACAAGTTTAGCCATACCACTAAAAAAACAATACCCTCTAAAGGTAGATAATTTTCTTCAGTCTATCCTGAAGAAGAGACCTGGAAAGGTCTCGAAACGTTGAGCGTTGTAACAATGCTAAAAGAAAAAAATAAAAACCACGCGATTCAAACCGAAAAATGTCTTTAATTTCTATTGCATAGCTTTTATCGCGGGCTTTGAGCTTTGAATGAAGAAATTTCGTAACGAAAAAACCTAACACCCCCCACTCCGCCTACCATGTTGCCATGGTTATCATGTAGCTCGGCCGAGCTTTATGGTAACCATGGCAACGTGGTACATAATAAATAAATAATTATAATTGCATAAATTGATAAAAAATGCTATGCTTTACCGCGACAGTCCCCGAGTGCCCCACGTGTTTTTATATGAACTCTTATTACAGGTGTTGGTATTTTGACAATCATTAGGAGAGGAGAGTGCGCGAGCAATACACTTGCCGCGGGAATGTCAGACGTAGCGAGCCTGCGGCAGTCGTGCGGCAACGCTACGCAGACTCGACGCTCTCGTAGCCGCCGTAGCCTCGTAGCACGTGATAGCTACGAAGTGCTACGAACTAGTTTCGATACGCGTGAGCGCAGTGTTTTCAGTAAAAAAGATAAATTAAATTGAGTTTGTCTTGAAAAGGTTGCGAGGTTTTATACTTTTAGAAAAAAAACTAAGGTTTGATTGAGCATTGCTGACAACAATATCGAATTTTGTTGAAGTACGATTTCGCAATATTTTTTTCTAGTTATTTATTGAAAGAAAGGCCATAATTTCCTACGTACCTATTAGTATGTTAAAAATAACCGTGTTAAATGATAATTTTGCTAAGGTCATTTGTTTGAAACAGCCGCCTTACAATTTTATAATAAGTAGTGACATTTTTTTAACCTTTGTCCTGGGGTTTGACGTAGATTGGCTAGAAATATCTAGAGGCGCAGATATTAAGACGGAAATGTTAATAATATTTCCTCACACTTGGAGACGAAATATTTACCCATTTCCTACAATCCATCACTGCCTCCTACTATTTCCAGGCACTTTGTGTCGAATGCACAAAGATCGTCATCTACATCTATATAATTCTTTGTCCTGACTTATACTAGCCTAAACCGATGACAGCCTAAACCGGTAGAGAGCTGAAATTTAGAGAGTGTTTTTTATGTGATATAGGCCGTCGATAAAAAAGAGTTTATTGAAATTTTCACAGAATCAGGTCTAGTGCGAGTGAAACCGCGAGTCACATTTAGTTACTCAATTGTTCCCGAATCCTGGGCAAACCAAAAAAAAATTTCAACCTTCTAGCTATTACGGTTCATGAGATACAGCCTGGTGACAGACGGACAGACGGACGGACGGACGGACAGACGGACAGACGGACAGACGGACAGACGGACAGACGGACAGACGGACAGACGGACAGACGGACAGACGGAAAGACGGACAGACGGACAGACGGACAGACGGACAGACGGACAGACGGACAGACGGACAGACGGACAGACGGACAGACGGACAGACGGACAGACGGACAGACGGACAGACGGACAGACGGACAGACGGACAGACAGAAAGACAGAAAGACAGACAGACAGACAGACAGCGAGGTCTCAGTAATAGGGTCCCGTTTTTACCTTTAGGTACGGAACCCTAAAAAACACCATGTAATAATATTCGTCTGCATTCAAATGATTATCGCAGAATACTCTTATCGCCTCAGATCACCATAGAATATAGGTAGATAAAGTGAACGCTTTATTATGACACCAAAAATATTTTACAATTAATAAAATGGAGAAACTTAAATCTAGAAGTGGCACAAAAGACTGCCTTCGAGCGGTCTCTTCTGGGCAACCTAAGCTAATTAAGGGTGAGGTGCGTTTCTAAAATAAAAAGGCGCGAAAATAATCAGTCAATCTGATGGTTATTCTATGGCCTAATATGTGATCAGCAGTGAGAGTTATTTTTTAGATTTATATTTTTAAACCTGAATTTGAAAAGTAGCTTTAATTCAGTCTTTTTCTTTTTGTATGGTGGTGTGGCTCAAATAGTGTTAGAGTTTTCAGGTCGTTCTAAGGCCTCTTATTTGACCTAACGACTGCTATCTGAAATAACAACCGGGACCAACTGCCTAACGTGCCTTTCAATCGAAGCACGTAGGAGCTCGTGAAAAATATTGTATGCCACACAAATTATCGGTCACATATCCAAGTAATGACCGCGCTAAGCGTTGCTTAACCCGCACGACCGTTCGAGATCGGCAGGTACAGCTAGGCCAATGAGCTTTTATTCAGTAATTTATAGTAGGTACCTACCTACATAGCGAAGGGAGCGTACAATCTGCGCTCAAAATAGAAACAGTAAGAGCTCATTCACATAGCTCTCCATTTTACAATAAAATACGTTTTATTCGAAAATGGTGTTTGTAGTATGGGAGAGAATAGTGAACCTAGAGTTCTAGGAGTTTCAAGGAGGGTTGGGTGTCAGACAGGCGGCCGGCCGTAAAAACATTGCCAGTGATGACTTACCTACATTGCCGACTACAGATAATTAAGGGCTTAATGGAACTCCCGAGAGGAATGCAGACGGGAACATCGCCTAGAGAAGAAGATGGCGTTTGAAGTCTTCTTCTTCTTTTTTATTCAGTGATGTGCCTCAATTTTTTTTAATTTTTTTTTTAGGCCGCCTTGATGCCTCTAACTCCGTAGAGGAAAACCCTCACGAGGGGCGGCGTGGACACGCCGCCGCCACCTCAGGCTCAGTGTTTGGCGACGAACTCCCCCGAGTCCGCCGCCAAAAGCCGTTTAGGGGAACCAGAGATGTCTGGACACTCCTGGTTGCCCCGCGACGGGTGAGGTCTGTGGCCCCGTCGCCGACCACTTTTCGGCTGCAGGGGATAGGGGATCTTCCCCTGCAGCCCCACCGCGTCCGCCTTCTAACGGTGGCGGCCCCGCCGAGGCCGCGGCAGATAGGCAACGAAACACCGACACTTCTCTCCTGCCGCGGCCCCGAATCCTCCTCCAGCCGCGAGCTAGCTCGAGCGGCTCCTCCTCGGGTGGGTTCCTCTTGGTTCACCGTGGGTGACCAGGCCACGGCTACTAAGCCCCCCGCCTCTTACTTGACTTAACGACTGCTATCAGAGAAAACAACCTAGGTCAACTGCTTAACGTGAAGCGGAGAAGGAACAAAAAACCAATATTTTTTTTTATTCACAGGATTTGTTAACATAATTACTTTTTTCCGCGTCTTAATCCCGTATTTTTATTTATTTTCTTACTTCGACGTTTCAACCATATTACAATGGTCTTGATCGCGAATGTAACTAAGAATGTAGTTAGTTAATATGTGACCACAATAAGTATTTACATCGTGTTCTTCTCATCTGGGCGATTTTCCCGGTTGCATCCTCGATGGGAGCCCGGGGTCCAATAAAACTCCAAATAATTTGGGGTCGGCACAGTAGGTAAGTCATCATTGACTATACCTACTGCAAATAGATTTGGCAATATTTTAACGGTCGGTCGCCTGCCTGACACCAACCCTCCTAGGAAGCAGTTTAGCAGCAGTCGCGCGGGGAGAACTTAAGGTTTCCTAGTCTCCCTCAGATCCCTTAGTCGCCTTTTACGACACCCACGGGAAGAGATGGTGTAACCCTATAAGCAGTCCCAAGCAGTTTACCCGCCACCGCGCGGGGAAAACTTAAGGTTTGCTAATCTCTCTCAGATCCCTTAGTCGCCTTTTACGACACCCTCGGGAAGAGATGGTGTTACCCTATTCTATACCAGGGATACACGGACGACAATAAGTATTTACATCATATTTCTTATGTTTTGTTGCTCAAGGCATTTTTACTTGAAATATTTTCCAAGGAGAAATACTACATCAAAAATCCTCCTATGACAGGATTCGAACCTGTGCCATTCGCTTGCCGGGCGAGTGCGCTACCACTGCGCAGTGGTAGCGCACTCGCCCGGCAAAATTGTAAAATATTTTAAGTATTTACATCATATGTGAGTATTCCGAATCCAGTAAACACACAATTTGATACGCTATTATACTGTTTCCTGTGTTACCTCCAGTAGTGACAGATTCATTAAAACCGGTCTTCTGTGTGAACGAGCCTTGAGTTATAAATCATTCGACACATAATATTCGGCAGAGCGAGGGAATAATTGAGATTTATTAACAAACTCGAGAGAAATCGTTACTCCTTAACATACGTGACTTGAATTTGATAATCGTTTGAATATCTCTTGTACGTAGTAAAGAGTTTTACCTTAAATTTGTACTTAAATCGTGACCCTTGAAGCAAGGGGTTTTAATAAAATAATTTGATAGATTTTTCTTCTGTTTTCGTGATGTTGATTACACTTATATTTTGGTTTAAATCGCTTGTGTTTATTATTTTTAGCATATTGCAGTCAATCAGGATTGATAAATTAATCCCGATGAAGAGAGTTAAGGTCTCGCAACGTTGAGCATTATAACAATGCTAAAAGTAATAAACACCACGCGATTAAAACCGTAAAATGAATTTTAAAATAAATTGTTTAAAATTCTGCGAAATTACCATCAATGTTGAACCGTTTTCGAAAAACATAGCACAGAACTAGCATAGTTAAGACATTTTAATTGTAGAATAGGTGAAACTAATTAAAAAAACATAAACCTATTGTATTAAACCTCTTTAATAACTCTCACATCAAAGTGATTTGGCTTCATAATTTCGCTTTGATTTCAAAAATGGTTTTACTAGTTAACTAATAAATTGTTCTTAAGTTCAATTAATAGGTATAAACTATAATTGCTAAAGCCGAGCTTAAACCGCGCTCGACACAAAGGAAACTTTATCGTGTTTATGAAATCTGTATAGATAGATAGATTCTAGAACCATTGTGTGGTTCGATTGCTTAAAATAGAAACTATATTCTATAAAGCATATTGTTTAGAATTACACGCATTATTTGGTTTGGTATGAAGTTAACGTTATACCTAAGTATTACATATTAGTATGTACCTATTATAATTACTGCTGGTTTGGTATGTAGTTAGAAATAGTAGAATAAATTCGATTCGAAAAACGATTTTATTATATTAAGCATTTTTCGTCTTATGATCTTTCCAGACCTCCTGTTCACGTGTAGACAAATTAACTAAATAAGTTTAATTTCATATCATCATCGCTGAAACCGAAAATATATCTTACCTTTATTTTACCAAATATGTTATGAAGAAAATATGTTATGTGTAAAATATATTATGTTATCTAGAAAATATGCATCAACAAAAAACATAGATATACGATACTAAACACGGAGGCACATGACGGTTTTAGACCTGAGGGGTCAAACCGTTTAGTTAGATCAGCCATACTCAAAGTTTGCTCCGCGGAACCCCGGGGCCCCATCAAGCCTATGTTGGCGCTCCGCAAAATTACGAGAAAAAAACAAATCAATCCAAAAGAGGATAATTTTTTTGTGCGAAGTTTCTGATAAACTACATTTTAGGGCTCCGTAAAATATTTGGCTTTTCAAAATGGTTCCGTCACCGAAACACAGTAGTTTGAGAACCGCTGAGTTAGATGATCAGGTTTAAACTAAAATAGTTGGGCTATCCGCGCACTGATAAGCCGCGGTAGCGTTCCTAATTCCTTTGACCTGGCCACAAAATAAGCAACAGGCGTAAACTTTGCAGTTCTTCAGAAAAAAAAATCCTGTTAATGGTATTACAAAAAAAATCCATCCTACAATGATTACAAAAAAGTAATGTAACGATTTAAACTTTCTGCATTTGTCATAATTATGTTACATTTCATTTTTAGGTCAACCGCGGTCCTATTTCCTGTTTCAAATTTAATAATACCCATTAATCCCTCCGAATTGTTTTAAACTCGGCATTCATTGTTTAATGATGTTGTTGTGGTATTGGTATACAAAACAAATTGTATCTCAATACAGATTCAACTCGTAAATACGAATAATATTATAAACGTTATTACAATTATACTACCTTGAAATATTATATTAATAATATTAAATAAAATGCTTTTTTTGTTTCGGTTTTATTTAGGCAGTTTTATTAAAAATATTTTCTTAAGATAAATACGTCTACGCTTGAACTCGCGTCTTTTAGTCTGTATCCCAACGTCTATACCGACTGTGAGCTATGTAGTTTATGTTATTCTTTTTATACGTAGGTAGGTATGTACTTATTTTGTTGGTACAATATTTTTTATTACCTACCTACTATAACATACTCCTAAGAGTTTCTCCTAAATTTAAATCTATATAGCTAGTTTTGTTTCTTTCAATAAAATATATATTTTTTCATATTAAAAATATAGTAAGTTGTATTTCGTTTGTTTACGAAACGTATCTATACACTTGAAATTAATATTTATCATTATTGTTTATCATTACAAGCTCTGAAAAATACAACATTTATTGTAATTCTAGGAATTATAGGTAATGCTATATAATTCGAACCACGCATTTCAATCAATAACCTCCCAGAGTAATTGTCCTATCATATCCGAACTGCATTTAATATTTACAATTTAAATTATATGAAAGTATTATTTTCTTCGATTATTCATGTCATCACATTATTCATACCGTATTCGTGGGACATATTCACGTTATTTTTCTACCTACATAATTTTTCGTATAAACATCCAATTTTGGGATTCAATGGATTTCAAATTAAGAACTACCTATCTATAGGTACTCTATTTCAGAATCTGTGATCAAAAATGTATACCTACTAAGAACTGTCAATATTAAAGGAAAAAGTAAATAAAGAGCTGTCACTTTCAAATTAATGTATTAGTTTTTTGTTTACACTTTTGATCTCAGATTCTGAAATAGACTATAGGTACCTACATGAGTGTATCCACATACGTCGACCACTTTTTCCGCTGCCGTCTTCCCGAATACCTGAAACAGGTTTTTCTTTTAGACCTCATCTCAGGTATAACACTGTTCGATACGTATCAGAGGCGCGGCGCTGCGTTTCATTAACATAATCACAGAAAATAATAGTCACAAAACAAATTTCGCTAAGCCATGATTTATCTATCAATGTCCTTTACGGCTAGGCTTAAAAATGATTTATACTAGACCGCGCCGTTTCCGGGCAATGGCAGTGATGGGCTACCCGGACACCGACCGACCGACCTACCTAGACCGGGCCGCGGCCCGGTCTAGGTTATCATCCTTTAGTTAGACTTTAGCACTTACAAACAACAACATTTACCAATTATTCCTGTAAATTTCATGCCACTATTAATTATTTAAATTCCCTTGTTCAATAAATCCTAGTGCTTATCTAACAATGAAAATAAGAACAGCTCTCAAAACATAGACAAAGCCGACGACATTCTCAGCCTAAGTGGTTATAATACGTAATCCCGGTGACTAAGGTGCGCTTGTAAAACCACTTACCCCACAATATTATTTCCCAGTTGGGTTTAATCTTACACGATTTTGAATACCTGAAATAGTCGATAGCCATATTTGAACGCAAATTACCGAAGTGGAAGGAATGCGCAATAATGAAATTGTTTTCATACGACTAGGTTAGGTAATTTTGAAGATTTTTGGTAAAATATGGGTTTGGGTGGACAAAGACTTGAGCGGAACTACGAGCCAAACCTCGAGCATTCGCTGTTTTTAAATTAACTCCGATCGCAATGTTTTTTATTTATTTGTAAGGTATTGCCTTCTATTGTGTCCCATAGAAGTTGGTTGAAGTCCTTATGAGAATCTTCGGAATGATGTATCTGAAGCCAAACTACATTTGGATCCAACTCCAACCAGTAAAACTGCTCGACTTCAGATTATGAAACAGAAAAGTCGGTGGCACTGCATGCAGAGACGTTGTTTTATCATTTTTTTAAATCTGTTTTATTATTCAAGACTAGCCGTGTCCTGCTATATCACAAGTCACGATTCAGATCAGATAAAGGACCACTTATCCTTAAGATGTGTTATCCTTTTACAATACTAAGCTATTTATATAGAAAAATAAATAAATTATCTGAGATACTTGACCTTATTAAATGTTAAAGTTCTTAACAAGTAAAACAAGATCCAACTTTTTCATTTCTTATTCTCCGATAAAAATAAAGTTTCAGTAAATATACTTATTATAAGTATAAGTACCATTAAATAAAACGTTGTGAGAATTAGGCACTTTTTATCTCCATAAACATTTTATAATGGCCTTTCTTTAAATAAATATACTAGCTGACCCGACGAACTTTGTTCCGCCTTAGCTGCAAAAAAAAAAGTCATTCTAAAGGTTCTTCTCCTGGTTCTAAGCTACCAATTTTCAGCCAAATCGGTTCAGCCGTTCATGAATTATAAACAGTGTAACTAACACGACTTTCTTTAATATAATATAGATTGTTTGGTAGAAACAGATTGAGTAAACACAAACTAAGCGCAACATCTAAAATAATCTAATATTTATTATGCGGGTGCTACCATGGGTACAAAAACTCAAATCGAGAGGTGAGACTGTCGACTTAAGAATGTGTTTTACTGTGAAGTGAGGAGATGTAGTTAGGACCACAGGCATGGCGGGACCGATTCGACATCTTTCCACATACCATCACGATACTGAGCCTTCCGCCAACTCGGTGAGTTTTTGTAGTATCTAAGTTACTTCGTTATATTTTAATTTAGTATAGGACTGGAATCATTATAACTCATCCTACAGGTGTTATAAAGATGTAGTTGAACTTCTTAAGTGGGGGTTAGCCTTTTAAAATACAATTTAATGTTTCGAGGTGTATTTGTTGAACATCTATTGTCATGATTAAAACCAGCTCTACCGAGCTAGGCCCCCATTATGTCTCAAATATGCTTCAGCTTTGTTGATATTTATTATTGGCAATTTTGCAAGCTCTTGAACTCGTGTTAGTGTTTCTGGCAAAATAACCAACAATTGCCGAATCTTTTTCGAAAAATATATAACAGAGCTGAGGTATAGTTGGTACAATTTAGTTATGGAATAGGTACCATGGTTGATAAGAGAATTTATTCCCGAATTGAAAAAAAAACCATTAAATATAAACTTTAACTTTAAAACTAAACGTCATCCATCAACTAAACTTAGTTAGGTTAGCTTAGCGTCGCATAGTTGAGGAAGATTTCCATAATGTCACCTCGTCACGTCAAAAAAGTCCTTATATGTGCGAATACTGTACGTCCACCATACCTACTCGCCTAAAAATGGTGAGCTAAGCTAAACTGACACAATTTAGTCGGCTTTATAATAGTACCTATATGCACCTACAATACCTATACCTATCTATAAATACAACACCACCTGGTGATGTACATAAATGCACGGTTTATTCCGTAGAATAATTCCTAGTGCATTTAATATAGATGACAAGACGCCTAGTATCAAAGACACGTGATTTGATGCGCTTGATATAATTATGTTTTTATTATTTATATTGTACCTTTGTTACCTTTTCTCTTGTACCTTTGACCTCCATGGTATTTTTTTGTATTCTTCAACAAAAAAATACTATAGTATGCTCTACACATGGTTTCGCATTTCGTCCTAAGAAAAAAAAACGCTGTATTTGTTTATTTTATTTCTATAAATGAGACATAACGCATAATACGAGGCGCGACTGGCTTACGGTAAACTTAACATCAACATTTTTAAACAAAGTTAGACGTGTAGAACAACCCTGTAAATCAGGGATTCCCTAACTTATTTTGTCTACCGCCCGGCCCACTTTGAGAATAAATTATTTTTTAGCGCCCCTCTTTTTTCACCTACTAAAAACAACCATAACTTCAAATGAAATTAATGATTGTAAGTAGAGATGGGCCGACTAGTCGCCGACTAGTCGTCAACTAACATTTATGCAATAAAAACAATATTTATTTAATTAGTACTACAGTTTAGAAAGTGGGTAGTCAGAAAAACATAAACAAAACACGTCATAGCTTACATACATCATCTAAACATCAAAAATGTCATAACTATGCCTCAGCTCCATTTTTTTTCCTACTTTTATTTTTATTCCAACCATTTATTGGAAGTTTCACTATAGCTTGCGAAGTGCAAATTTGTCAAAAAATAGCAACAATCGCCGAGTGATCGTGATTAACCCAAATATCTCGGAATTATAATGATCTCCATTGCCGACTAGTCGGCCGACTAGTCGGCAAATTTGGAACCGACTAGTCGGCTAGTCTGCTAGTCAGCAGAACCCCTAGTCGGCCCATCTCTAATTGTAAGCTATATTACAGGAGATTTAACTACTTTCATTTTGAAACGGAGCGACGACGTATTAACATGATTTTTATGTATGCAGGCCTGCAGCGCCCACAGGGGCGTTATCTCCCACTTTAGGAACCCCTGCTTTAAATGAATGCCAACTAATTTTTTAATAGAAATATGTGAAATTTAATTAATAACGTAGTTAATTTCGTAATGGATTGGGCGACAAATTATTTTATAAAAATATACCAATCATTAAAATATTAAACATCCCACACAAAATCCTATAAAATTGTCTCACAGTTATGATTTGTAAATAAAATGTTGTATTTATATTCTAAAAACATACCATAAAGTAACTTTTTTGTGTTAGGTAATACCTACCTCACAGCGGCCGAAATCCATTACAATTCTGCTATGCAATTCCCTTTTGGCAGCTATGCGGAGTGGGATAGAATTTTAATTAGATCATTGTACTCGTGCCGTATTTACATAGACGAGGGCGTATTTTATTTTTAAGTGTGCCACTTATTTAGATAGGTGTCGATTTAAGTGTAATAAAATACTTTACTTTAAGTCTAGGTACTTACCTAGGTTTTCGTAATGCCTTTACTCTCAAATTCGGCAAAGAGGGCTCTTAGAACACATTTAAGAAGTTAATAAAAAATAATTTAAAAAAATTAAAAACCGACTTCAAAAAAAAGCATAAAAAAACCTCGCCTACGTACAGTGCCACCGACTTATCTGTTATGTAATCTGAAGTCGGGCAGCCAAACTACTTACAATCCTACCCAACCAACCCAGTAAATCTGCCCGACTTCAGATTACATAACAGATAAGTCAGTGGCACTGTATGTAGGCGAGGTTATTTATTATGCTTATGCATCAATTTTAATGATTTTAGTGTACTACCACTAAAATCATTAAAATTGTATCCATAACTTTAATAATTGAGGAGTTCTGTGATGAGAAGGTGGTTTCAGATGTGGAGACTCTGAAACCATATTCTTATTCATCGGTATCTATTTTTTATGGCCTTATTCTACTGGTGAAATTAAAAAACTAAGCACTCTCGAGGTACAATCCTGTTCATCACTCCGAAGATCCTTATCCGATCTTCACCAATTTTTATGAGACCAACTGTGATATATTTTCTTTAAAAAGAAAAATAATTATCCAAATCTGTCCAGGCATCTTCGAGTAATCGGGGAACATACATAAAAAAAAACCCGACGAATTGAGAACCTCCTCCTTTTTTGGAAGTCGTTTAAAAAGCAAATAATTAAGTGTCTTGGCTTGCCAGAGTCTGTTAAATAAGTCTTTTATTAGGTATTTTATGACGAAAGTTTCTAAGCTCTGCAAATTTTAAACAGCTTAATCGATTCTTATTAAATGGAAGTACTATCGCTGTGGTGGGTGTAAGTTACCGTTGTACCTTACTGTAACTGTGTGTGTGTACCCCTATAAGAGAAGGCCGTTACAGTGGGACAAATTCACGGGTAATTTTTGTACCTAATAATATTATTGTCAGAGTAGTGAGTGGTTGAAGATATAGCACGCTTATTTACAAGATATCAATAAGAATATTAACTCATTTTTCGATTTGTTTCGCGTGGTGCATTATTACTTTCAGTATTGTTTCAACGTTTCCCGAAAACAGAAAAATGAGTTTAATTTCTATATAAATAAATAATTTAATTTATTATTTATAAAGTTTATTATATATATTTATATTATTAAAATAAAGGCCGGTTGTTGGCGACCAGCCTGTAAACGTAAATCCTCACAGCATTTTATTCCGTTCCTGACAAAAAACTCTTGCAAGAAATTTAAAAAATAGGCTTATTTTGCCGATAAATACGTTATATAAACGAAATAAGCGTTGAAGGTGCAAACGAGTAAACTTCCTCATATAATCTGTTACAACTATTGGCAGAGAAAGTTGGTCGAATGGTGCCACCACATACTAACTGGTTTACATTCAATTACGAAGGACCGTGTAAACGTACCCTTGTGTGGAATATGGAACAGTTAAACGTGATATATATAATAACTGTTGTTCAGGTACAGGTACGTATGCGGATTATGCTTATTACGCTTTTGCTTTTGAATTTATAAATTTGATTTATATAAAACCTATTTTAAAAATTAAACTACCTGTACTACCTATGAAATTTTTACCTGGTAAAATGATGAAAATAAATATATTATTATAATATTTTGAGTTAACAATAACAGTGGAACAATTTATTTACATATATTTACATAGGTTCATATTATAAGATATATAAAACTAAAGTAACTAAATAAAAACACTTATATTAAAATATCCCACCCCGAATTGTACTCGGCGCAAAGGTACCCATAACGCTGGCAGCATTGCCGCGTTGTATGGCAATAGCTAACCTTTCCACAGGTACGAGCCGATATTTTGAGTTAAATTATATTTATTTCTAATAATAAAAAACATCACATTCTATGTTTGACTAGCTGTGTTCTACAAAAAATGTGAAAGTAATTATCGAAACTCCTTTCTGAGTGTTACGTATATTATATACATCACAAAAACACACTCTCCTTTCATGTTATGTTATGCATTGATATTTAGTCTAGTCAATCAGGACTTAGAACTATGAATTTTAAATGCATTAGATATAATGACAAAATAAGATGATAACCTAACCTTGTGTATAAATTACCTATGAATAGAGCTCAAATATGCTACTTATCTTTCAAAGCACAAGACTTAATCATATTACCAAAGTTCTTTCATCTTTGCGCTTTCTAAATAACAACTCTTCTTAGGCATCTACAATTTCACAGATAAATTTTGAAACAGGATAAAATTTCGCTCTCAAATAAAAAAAGGAAATTACATTTTTCCATTACAAGTAATCTCATAAACTTGCAGTTTTATTTTACCACGCAAGGTCTCCAGTCAGAAGCGAACCCGACCTCGCGAAGGGATAATTAAAATTAAATATATAACATCATACTGGCAGCAGAGAGGTACTCGTATAAAGTCGTGTAGGTTAACAGGTGTATGCTTTTAGCATTTAGATTTAACTAATATACCTACCAACTTTACTTACAATACTTGTTTTGTCTGCCAAATAAAGTTGCAATGTTTACTTTCTATATTATTTTCGTGTGATATCTACAAACACGATTTTCTGTTACAAGAAATATGTGTTCCTCCCACAGTCCGCTTATGGAAGGAGATCATATATCATTGTCGCAGACGTATAAGACAAAGCTCGGTTGAGCTCTCTCGATTTGTAGGTTTTGCTCTACCAGTTAGTAAAACACTAGTCGAAGAAAATTGATCTTTGAGTAGATATACGTTACGTTTATTTTATATGATAGATATACCTATGTATCTATATTTATTAAATGCTTTGTCCCAAGTGACTGGCTGACTTATCAACGCACAGTCTAAACCGCTGATAGTACAGGGCTAAAATTTGTAGAATGTGTTCTTTATATGATGGAGGCATCCGATATTAAAGGGTTTTCGAAATTCCCACGGGATCAGGACTTAGGAAGTGATATATCATAAAATAGTACAGTCCGCGGCACGAATCAAGAAACAAAATGGCGGATGCGCAAAAGTCGATTTTTCATAGAAAGCGCATGTAAAATGTACTGCGCGAACTTTCCCCTTCCACGACAAAACTTTTCATCTTTCGTGCCGCTCACAATACCTATATCTAATACAAACCTATCCAAAGAGGCAATAAACAATAAACATTGCACGACGTTGCAAACAGCTCAATCTAGCCCCAAACTGAGCACTACGCTTGTACTTTGGGTACTAGACAACGGATATACTACATATCATACGTTTTTTTTGTAAATACATACATATGATACATAGAAAGCACCCAGACAAGAAACAAGTATTTATTTTTAAGCATAAATACTTGCACCCCGCGTGAATCGAACCCGCAACTTTCTGCATTGCAGTCGGGCATTCGCACGACGCGCCACAGAGGTCGTCTGTATAACGTATGATATTCCGTATCTGTGCTTTTTACTTAACCATTACGCACTACTGCGTAATATGTGATAATATGCATCATTTTTGTGAAACTGAATTTTACTAAAACTTCCAAACAGTGGACTGACTAATTTATCTTTTTAAGCTCACGTCTCAATCCCAAGTTACATAATTCATACCTAAATGTTCTCAGGAAAGTATTTGATGCGACAATATTTATAGCTACCAGTATACCTACATCAGAGGTTCCCAAAGTGGACGATAACGCCCCCTCGTGGGCGATGCAGGCTTAAAAGGAGGGGGGGGGAAGAGACCCAGAAGAAAAATGGGGGCGTTGTGTAGAGGTTAAGGGGGCGACTTGTAATTTCATCTAGCTAGGAGGATTCTTAGACATCCACTGAGCTCTCGACTACAGCATATGAAGATCAACTAATATTAATCAAGAAATTGCTCTAACTAACTCGGTTCGTTTTTTCTCTCCGTGTACTTCTCATATCTGTCCTGTTTTATTGAATAAATAAAATAAACATCATGTCAATACGTCGCTATTGACATGATGTTTATTATAGTTTCCAATAATTAGGTTAATTTGAAGTTATAGTGGTTTTTAAGTAGGTGAAAAAGGGGGGAGCTAAAAAATAAATTATTCTCAAAGTGGGCGGTAGGCAAAATAAGTTTGGGAACCCCTGACCTACATGAACAACACTCATCACGTCCTGTACTACGAGCAGCATTCATTATTTATAGAGCTGTATTGTAAGATGTAACCATCTGGAGTAATCTAGACTGGGGTATAAAACCAGTGAAATACGATTCCATGCTCATTTTCTGCGGTAACAACTCGGGAAAAATGTCTCAGAGATGTCAAGAATGAATTGATGACTGAATAATGATGACAAAATATCAATATCATCATCATCGGCATAGCAGCGTCCCGCGGTTTCACCCCCATAGTTCCTGATCCCGTGGGAATTTTGAATAACCCTTTTTAGTGGATACCTACACAACACAAAGAACATGCACGCCCTCAATTTCTACCAATTTCTGGGGCCAGGGTTTTAGCTATGCATTGATATTTATTTAGTTCAGCCAGTCAATCAATCAGTCAGAACTTGGAATTTTATAAATTCTGTGAATATCACACAGCGCCATCTAGCCCCCTGGTGAGCCACTGAGCTTGTGTTATGATGTTGACTAGACAACAGATATAATAATTTACTTGTAATTATTTTTCATTCGTAAATACAATAAACAAATCTATCTTACATTTATCGTTATCGGTAACTATAGTTGGTATAATAAATGTACATTTATTAATACCTATTATTTTTATAGCTATTGTAGCGTATTAATGGACTTCGGTTAAAAAGAGAACACGAACAAAAACGTCTGCAATAAAAACAGGCAACAATAACTGAATATAACGACTCAAACGTTACAATAAAAATAATGAACAAATCATAACAAATATTTATTCCAACGTGTCTTTTTTACGTCGCTTCCTGATAATAAAGGACTGACAGAAATAATGAGCAATGGTATAAATTGATACCATCACTGTAGCCATCATGCAATGTGTTTTTCGAACTCCTAGCTAGACTATTATACCTAGATACACATGGTTTTTTTTCCATGGTGCCTAAATTATAGTTCCTTTTCTGAAATTTACCCTTGTTCGCAATAAATGAATTATGTATCTACTAAATAAGCGTGCTACATCTTAGACCTATAATCTTTTGAAATACACACAATTTTTAATTTCGTCATTTGATTGTTTTATTGCTCTAGCAGAGCTCTAGAGCAGCTCTAGGCAGATCTACTAGAAATATTTTAAGCCTCGCCGTGAGTGAATTTTTGAAGATGTATTTTTGCTCAAAAATAATCAAATTATATCTTTAATGCTAAAAGTAGTAAACACCACGCGATTAAAACCGAAAAATGTCTTTAATTTCAATGTATTTTTCTTTTAAAATATTTCAAGTTAACACAATTTTATAACATAATTTTACATTTGTTGAAATAGTTTGCGAGGAGACTACAATACGCGGTTTTAAGAGGAGTATATACGCCAACGACCTTGAAACTGAAAATCCCTGTCGGGCTCATCGAAAATTGTTGATTATTTCATGACGGAATGTCGTAGAACTTTTTTTTGTGCACAGATTGTAGGTGACATTGTTTCCTACATTTTGGTGTAGTTTTAAGACAAGAACCTCCTATTGGTGCAAAGCCTATCCAAATTTTAGACAAAAAATGTCTGATTTGGCTAAAATGTCAATAGGCTTCAATACGTTTAGACATATTTGTATGGAAACTGCACTAAAATATCGGAAACAATGTTGCCTACAATCTGTACACAAAAAAAAGTTCTACGACATTCCGTCATGAAATAATCAACAATTTTCGATGCGCCCGACATGGATTTTCAGTTTTTCAGAATAGGGCCCTTAAGACCCGGTGAAATGTAATAACTAAGTATCCTGTTTACCATCTGGTGAGATTATGGTTACACGCTATAAATTATAAAAAATAAATTCCTATCTAGTTGTCGCATTTTTAGAACGTAAAACACGTGTCGTCGTGTGTTAGGTACAAAATCAATATTGGTCATATTTTAGCCGTAACCATAAAACGGAAGATTTCAGCTACCAAATTGTCTGCTCGTTTAGTGGGTAGGTACAAAAAAACGTGTTTCCTGTCCGCAACAGAATCGAAGTTACCCGGGTATCGTGATAAATCGGCTAATCAATTGTGAATTTACATTGGTGCGGACTGTTGATTAAAATGGAACATATTTTTTGTGTAGAAACCTATATATATGCTTATAGTTATTTTCTACGCGAACAAATAAGGGCTATTTTATAACTTAGGTACGATAACAGAGTGGAAAAACCTTTAGGTATGAGATTTTCCATCTTCAAATCTTGAATAAGTAGCGCAATAAGAGTTAAAATCAGTTACCACCATCGATATAGTGAATTATATAAAACAGGGAGTTCCGAGGACGATTATTTAAGCCGAAAAGGTCTTGTTCTAGAAGTCTAGGTGAACAACTTTGTTTTTCCACTGTTTGAGTTTGAGGTTATTGGCCTTAAGTTGTCCTTTCTTTTAGTTTAGACTACTACACTCGAAACATGGATTGACTTTGTTTTCCGAAACGGCTGGTTTTTTCAGTGAAACATCCTCAAAATAGTCAAGAAAAGTAAAAATTTCCAAAAGAAGTAGAACTAAAGTTGTTCGCCTAGACCTCTAGAACTACCCCCTTTCGGCTTAAATCACCGTCCTTGAAACGGGCTGTATATCTATGTAAATAATGATAACTGTCTTAAAATATCACAAATAAATCTATAGTTTTCATTATTATTGTAACCCAAATAACTGCTATTGTTAAGTAAACAGATACTCAACTGTTGTCAATTTACTTTAAACGTTCACACATTTGATTTATGATTACGACAACGAGCGATAATTAAGGAGTATAAATCCTGTTTAATGAAATTAAGTAATTAATAAACTGGAAGATAAATCATTTTGGTACATTTAAATTAACCAGATTGTTTTCACAAATCTTCGTTCCTGAATTTATCTGATAAATGTTTGAACAGTTTTAGTTCTCTTTGGCGGTGTCTCGCGGAGGTCCAGATCCCGGAGAAACTTCGAAAACCCCTTTCTTATCGGATGCCTACATCATATAAAGATTACTCTCTAAATCTTAGTTCTCTACTACCAGCGGTTTAGACGTGCGTTGATCCGTCCCGTCAGTCAGGACAAAGCCTTTTATAGATACACATAATATAGATGTAGGGACTAACGGACGGACGGGTTTACGGTTTCGATTGAGATTTTAGGTTTTAAAATAATCTGCATTTTTTTACTGTAAATTTAAATATTTTTTAACCTGTACCGTACATATTAATAACTCAATGCATGTACCTAATAAAATAGCGGTTAGTAAAGCCACATCGTTTTCAAAATTAAATAAATTTATCCTCGTAAAGCGTCGTAGTTAAAAAAATCAAAGAAATAAGGCTCGTGTTGTAAACACTCTAAGTATCGATTATCGAACTCTTACATCTTCATTAATTGACCAAATATATGACATAATTTCCAGAAAATATATGGTAAAAAAGAAATTGTTAAAAACGACATATCGGACATGCATTTACATACAATAAACTAAGCCACATTAACCTACATCGTCATTATTATTAGAACTACAGATCTAGATCGCGTTGTTGAGTAATAATAAATAAATAATAATAAATAATTTCTCCGAACAACACACAGCGCCATCTAGCCCCGTGGTAAGCGACTAAGCTTGTGTTACGGTGACTAGACAACGGATATAATACTTATATTTATTTTTCTTTTGTAAATACATACATATTATACATAGAGGGACACCCAGACCAGACACAAATATTTATTTTTTAAGCATAAATACTTGCACCCGGGAATCGAATCCGCAACCTCCTGCATTGCAGTCGCGCTTTCGCACGACGCGCCACCGAGGTCGTCACCGAGGTCGAGGAGGAGTGGTCTCGCGACCCGCTTGACGAAACGAAAAGCTAATTAAAAACAATGATTATCTGTAGATAATTATTATTATTAGAACTACGCGATCTAGACCCGTAGTTCTAATAATAATGATGGACAGAAATCGTGTGTTTTAAAAAAAATATTTAAAAGTTAAAATTAATATTTGGTCTAGAAATTAAACTTATTTTTTTTGGTTTTAATCGCGTGGTATTTATTACTCTACCGTAAAGGTGTCGAAACGTTGAGCATTGAAACCACAGGTTGAAACAATGCTAAAAGATAAAATACCACGCGATTAAAACCGAAAAATGAGTTTAACTTCCATCCAACATCGCGAAAACAGAAGGAAAATATTCTATGGTCTTTTAATTCTAGGCTTTTCTATTTGCCTGTATTTGCTTAATTCAAAGTTCAAATAGGTAGGTACTCAATAGGTACTCAAATGTTTTCCTTTGTAATATCCCCGTAATTCGTCTATCATTCGGATTCAGGTTTAGGTCTCTATTGCCGTGGGAGTAAGCCATTGAGATCATGTAAAGTGGACATACAACGGTGATGCGGGTATTAGGCAATCATTTAGATTAAACGCCAAATTGAAAGTCATTAGGGATTTCACTTCGATCCTCAATCCGGGCTACAATTAAGGTAACGGTGTGTTCTTTGAACGTTTAATAGCGTGTTAGGTATTCGGTATTTGTATGGAATTTCACATTGGAAGGACTGTTTAAAGTTCCAATAATTTAAAATGGTAAATTGTCTCTATTTACAGGTTTAACTATCTATATTATTCTAACTTTATTGAATGAGTTCACAAAAACTGCGTTCTTTGCTATCTATCATCATCCGAGCGATGTTCCCGGTTGCATCCCTCTCGAGAGCCCGGGGTCCGCTTTGCCTGTTCGGTTTAAAAGACAACAAGGCACAAAGCATAATCTTGATCGTTTTTCACTGTGTTTGTGCGCCTCGGCCTCTGTGTTATGGACTTATGATTTACAATATCGCATTCACTTTTGTTTCCCTATTTCATTTGATTCGATCTCAGCCAAGTCAAAATGTAGTTCTTTCGAACGGTTACACATCGGATCGTTCATTCCACGTCTTTACCACGATTCTCGGATCTTGTGATTTATCTTCATTAATAAAGGAAAAACAACGTTCCGAGAAATGATTTTCATTATTTACTTACCTTCGTCCTTTTAATGAAATCCTGTTCTCACTTATAGAAATGGTTCCAAGGTTGTCTTGCACACCTACATTGAACTAGCTAAAACGGAACAGCAAATGACCTGAAATAAAAAAAAATGTCGAGCCATCCATGAAATACGATATTTATCAGTACCTACCTATGATGTTTAAAAACTACAAAGAGTTTATTGTTGACTACGAAACCATAAAAAAGAATTGCGAAACTAAAAGAACTTTATGTGGTTGTGTCAAAAAATAGCATGCATCAATATCAAGTTAGTAATTCTTTTTTAAGTATTGCATAACCGATCTCGCGGGAATATTAGGTAGCCTATGTCCGTCTTCAAGGTCCTATCTATCTCAATACCGATATTTATCAAAATCGGTTCAGTGGTTTGGGCGTGAAAGCATACCTATCAGATAGACAGTACCTGTACAACATTGCTTTACCTTATGGAAAGCACCCTATGTGTGCCCCGCCGTTTCAACCCCGTAAGTCCCGATCCCGCGGAAATAAGGTCCAAGGTCCAGGTACCAAAAATCATCAAAATTGGTTCAGCTGTTCACACGCGAATGCGTAACAGACATAAGGACAAGGTCAATCCATGAAGTATAAATAAATAATAAATATAAATAAATTCTGTGAACAAACACACAGCGCCATCTAGCCCCGTGGTAAGCGACTAAGCTTGTGTTACGGTGACTAGACAACGGATATAATACTTATATTTATTTTTCTTTTGTAAATACATACATATTATACATAGAAGGATACCCAGACCAGACACAAATATTTATTTTTAAGCATAAATACTTGCACCCGGCGGGAATCGAACCCGCAACCTCCTGCATTGCAGTCGCGCTCTCGCACGACGCGCCACAGAGGTCGTCAGTATGTACAACATTTACAGGTTAAACCTACTTAATTTGAAACAAGAATTACGAATTTAATGCAGATGCTTTTTAATGAGTTATGAATGACTTATCCATTATATTATAACATTCGCAATACTTTTTTTTTAAATAGGGCTACCGAAAATGTCGTATTTTGACATTTTTTATTCTATAAACCTAAACGTTCCCATTATTAACCTGTCCCTTAAGTATCTTCTGAACGAGAAGCTCGTAAACTCGCATAAATTCACCGAAAGAAACAATAAAATTAAAAATGTAAAACGGACAAAAGGGGACTCGTATCGCACACGGTATGACAATATTTATAAAATGACAGACGGAACACATCAAGCTTATTATTTTCCTGAATACTTCATTTTTTATGAAGTAGGTATGGTCGTATTCAAAACTGGTTCCCCACGATAAGTTTCAAAATTCTTTGTAGGTGCTGTTTTGCATTGCGTTGCGTTGCGACGTTTAAATTCCTAATAATGTGCTCACTTCCTCATCAAATTTTGTAAAAAAAAAAATGCATTTAAGTTCGAATCTGTGGTCCAATAGTCTAAAGCTCAGAGAAGATTCACCATGACACTTACACTTTACCTAAAATAGACCACACCTAAGGCACGAATTTCATGTGTGATGTAATTGTGCCCTGTTTTAAGTAAAGTGACAGTGTAAGTGTAGTCAAGTATTTTGAGCCTAACTACAATAGATGTTACAGATTTCTAACTGCCCATGTGTATAGGGCCGAAGGTTTGTCATAAGTAGACATAGGTTTCTCGTAGGTTTACTCGTTGCTCAGAACAGGTCAAATTTACGCTTTTTAAGGCATACTGCCAATCATTCTACTCTAGCAGCCTGTGGATCAGCTATACCGGGCGATTAGCTAGAGCTCTACAGGTTCAGTACAACAACATCTTCAGGGTGCTGTTGAAGCTGCCAAAATACTGTAGTGCCTCAGTTATGTTTGCTGAGGCTCGCATTGATGGTTTTAATGCCATAATGAGGAAGAGAGTAGCATCGCTGGTCCAGAGAGTTGGGGGAAGCAACAACAGTATCCTGAAGATGTTTGGGTCCAGATTCGATAGCCCTTTTCACAAGCACTGGACATCGATCTTATTGGGGGATGTGAGACCGATGTATGGCGTACAGTAAGTTTACTGACATTTAATGTAATTTAATATATTTATCTTTTTATTTATTTATTATTGTTTGATTATGTTAGTTTTAGATAAGTAAAAATTAAATAATAAGTATAGATAATTTTTATATGTAGTAATGATATTGTTATGGAATTTAATTTAATTCTGAAATAAATGATTATAATAATAATAATAATAAGTCATGTTTTTTATTGGAAAGTTTTTGCTCAGTTTTTCAAACCACTTTTGAATCCGATCGTACCAGAGAGAGTAAGTTTGTGAACGCAAAGTAAATTCAATTTTATGATTGTTGGCATTTTAACAAAATACAACGTTGCCATTATAATGGAAACAAAAACGCAATGTAATGTTGAATTAATGATGTTTGCAGGCAGATTCGATTCCTACCGAACCGTATTTTTGTTTGAGTAACCCAAGCTCGGTTATTTATTAAGTAAAAACAAACAAGAGTCATGAAGAAAATATTAAGCCTAGATTTAATTGTTACCTAAGCGAACCACCTAACAATGAGATTTTAAAAAGATTGTTGTAAAGAGATCTATATTCCTTTCATAAATCGAGACTTACGCGGGTGCAATCGTGGGGCGCAGCTAGTTTAAAATAGTTATTTTATTAATTTTAAAACTCTACCTAAATCACATGTAACATAAATAATAGTAGGTACTAGCGACTCGGTACCAAACTTTCTACTTACACAGTTGCCCCAGTAAACTTCACGTAGTACAATGGTGTAAGTATGTAACTCCAACATGCCTACTGCACGTGGGCAAAACAATACAACTTTGTAACAGTCATTATTGTGTCACCCTTGGAAATTTCCGAAGAACTATAACGTTGCTTGGCTATTCAATCCTAATCGAAGAAAATCTACCTAAATCACAGAATACATAAATAGTACAAACCTAAATTAAGTAGGTACTAGCGACTAGGTACCTACTTACACAGTTGCCCCAGTAAACTTCACGTAGTACAATGGTGTAAGTAGGTAACTTCAACATGCCTACTGCATGTGGGCAAAACAATACAACTTTGTAACAGTCATTATTGTGTCACCCTTGGAAACTTCCGAAGAACTATAACGTTGCTTGGCTATTCAATGCTAATCGAATGTACCGAATGAGAATAGGCCATCCAGATGGCCTTTCTCGTATTGAAATTATCGAAAATATCAATTTAACATTTGACGTTCTTTAATATTTTTTTATTTTGTTGTTAACCATATAATTAGATGAAATCGGAACTACTCGAAGCCGAAGGTTAGTAGATAGCCGATAGGTTTCTGGTTCCCATCTTGTGGTTAAATAAATTGTAACGTTCGGGTTGTATTCACAAATTGGTTGGTCCAGTGTTCATTTGAGGGTTCCGTACCCAATTGTAATAGTGATACGGAACCCTTCGTGCGCGAGTGTCGCACTTGCACTTGTATTGTTTGCCGTTGCAATAATGTTAAAAAAAATTAAGGACGATTCTAATACAGGAATCACACCCACACATCAATAAAATTCGTAGCATTCATACTCTGCTTTTTATCGCAGTCAATTACTTAATACTAGCAAATAGTATTAAAAAAAGTGATATGATGAGATGAGAGCCGATCGCATTGGAACTATTTTCTCATATTCTTTGATATCCGTTGATATTTAAAGCAACTGGAACAGTGGAGAAGTTTCAGGTTAACTAAGCACACATGAAGCACTCTACTTTGATCAACTTGACGACGATTGAACATAGAGTGCTCTCTTATGACTGTGTGGAGCAAACCGATGCCTGCCTACAATTCAAATTGAATATTCAATGAGACTAAGATATTACATTTCTATAATTATGTTGATATTAATCGTTCTGATATGAAATTGTAAACGCTGTTATAACGTCGTAAGTAACATTCGTTTTCAAATTGTAGACTATGATTTTACACATCTTCCTAGAAAATCTTCAAATACAAAAAACGAAAACGTCAGATTAAAGCCTGAAATTAAAAAAAAACATATAGGTACCATATTTATATCTTAATTTTTCAGTTTGTACTACTTAATGGCTATAACTTGCATTCAGCCAGATTTGTAAAGTAAGTGATTTACCAAAGATAATACATAGTAGATACGTACTAATCTAATACCTATATTTCTGATATTCTATAAACCTATTTGAAATTAGTAATTGGCCTTTTGTATCTATAGTTATCTAGATTATGTTTATTGTGCTGTTTGTTTTCCGAAAAATAAATAAATAAATAAAAAAATAAATAAATCGTAAACGTAGACTTTTAGGCCTGCACGAAATAAACAATTTTAGTTTCTATCACCAACATTCTGTATTTGGTAGGTTACCTACACGTTACATATATCTATTGAAAGCTGAAACTTTTCTATTTTTTACCAAAAATGGTTTCGGGTGCTTGTTTTTGTTATCTGCTTCGTTGCTTTGCTAACAGATAAGATAAAATGTATTTTTAGAACAATAATGGACCATTGAAAATAAACATGAACTATGTAGTATTTAACTAATATTTGTAATTATATGTTTTTATATTTGACTTACCTTTTTGCTGTGTAAACGCCTTACCTTTCACCTGTTTGAACTTCTTGTTTATCCAAAGGTTGCCTGGAAGACCTTTAAACGATAAGAATACGCCCATTACCATTGTGCCATGTTTTCTTTGTGCTGTAATTTATTTAAATAAAGAATTTATTCATTCATAAAGTTAAGTTAGTTATATAAGTTTACCTTATAGTCGATGAATGACGATTAATAAGTCAAAAGCATAATTGAGTTTGAGGTATCGTTACCGCAGTGGCTGTTTATAACTAACTGTCTTCCTTCTGTTAAGTTTAAGATTAATGAGTTTACCTTATAGAGTACGCCTCGGCGCTTTGCTATACCTACCTACATAGTTATACAACATAGGTACTATAGTATGATAAGTTGTTTCATAAATATATTTTTTGGTTTAGGGCTAGATTGCGATTTGTGTAATGTCGTGGAGTATAAAAAAATCCATTTGACACGATCAAAGACGAGAATGGACAAATGGATAATTAGTAGATTATTAATATTATTAGTAGATAATTAGTAGCTAACTTTTGTAGATGTAACATAAAAATAATGTAATGACAAAATGTGTTTTTCATTGTCAATAGTTGCTGACGGAGATCAACGTGCAACTGGCACTGTTTCGCGACCTGCTGATCCATATCGGGCAGCCGCACGATAGCCCTGAATTGCGGGAGAGAGTTCGAAGGTTACGCCGAGCTTGTGTGGAGGCAACCAAGCAGACTGGTCAGCTAGTATTACCTAACTCAAAGAAGTAAGTGAGAAAGCTTTGCTACCTACTATTTCTCTGATTAATAAAATAGGTACAAGTTAATCATCTTACTTATAAACGATGACTAAGTTAATGTAACATTTGTTAACTTTGAACTTCATGTTAAAGTAAAAGACAAACGTTACACAAGTTTAGACATCGTTTCTAAGTAAGGGGATTAATCTATATCTATAAAATACTTTATCCTAACTGACTGACTAATCAACGTACAGTCTAAACCGCTGTTAGTAGAGAGCTGAAATTTGGAGAGTGTGTTCTTTTTATTATGACATAAGCATCCGATAAGAAAGAGTTTTTCGAAAATCCCACGGGATCAAGACTTACGGGATGAAACCGTGGGATGCAGCTAGTTTTCTATATTCTGCTCGGTAAATAAATGCTTAAGACTCGATGTCAGTGAGGAGCCGGTGGAGTTTTAGTGGGTAAGCCTATGGCCGCTTACCACCTTAGGCCATAGGGCGCCCTATACATCGCGCCGCTCTTCCCCGAGAGTGGCGTGATGGTGTGGATAAGGCTGCATTTTTCGACCTTATAAAAAAATGCAAATAAAGGCTTTCCTTCCTGATTTCACGGCGTCGTCGCCGCAATTAACTTTACAAAGTATGGGTATAAACTAAAAATCACCTATTTAATCAACAACTTAACATTTCACCTGACCTCAAGGCCTTTAATTTACGATAGCTATTTGATAGTTTTGATAAGAATTGAGTGGCAGGCAACTATTTTCCGTGTCCACTGTTTTACCTCACGACCCATTTCTTTATATTACGTGACTGTCGTGTCGGTTTATTGTGCATATTCATTTTAAACTGGACACATTACTTTAAAAACTGAAATAAATGTTGTCGCTTCAATTAACATAAAACTCAATCCCTGTTTATGAATTTCCGATTAACTATCGAAAATTGTTGATAATTTTATGACGGTTATTGTTGTTTTTTTTGTGTATGGATTGTAGGATTTGTAGGTGTCATTGTTTTCCATATTTTAGTGCAGTTTCCAGACAAAAACAATGTGACTTACAATCCATACATAAAAACAAATTTAAACAAACTTCCGTCATGAAATAATCAACAATTTTCCATGAATTCGACATGGATTTTGAATTTAGCGGCTATAAATATATAGAGTCGTATGACTGTGAGAATAATCGATGTATGTTTTAAAGAGTCGAAGAGTTTTGGTAAACATGACCTTGTAACTGCTTCTAATTAAATATCATCCACGAAAGTCTCAACGTCCCTCCTAAAGTGGGTCAATTCAATTTTCTAAAGACATTTGTTTGAGACGAAATTGTTATTGTAAATCAACATTGAAAGACTGCATAACCTCCTAATTCTAGATCGTAAATATTAAACGCCAGCGTATACTGCAGAGGTTTTGTGTTGAACAATACCAAGTCTGTAGTTCCTATAGAGTTGTGGTTTGAGCGAGTCCTTTAGGAAGTGAGATCGTTCACGAGTTAGATTAATGCTTGTTCACAACTAGACAAATGGTCGATAACTGTAGTTAATGGGAAACCAATACTTATCAATATACGATTTTAAACTTACAATGCTCGTTTTCACTACAAATGTTCTTATAAAACGGAAAAAACTAATCAAAACGTGCTCAAAATCATCATTCATCATTCATGATGATTGACGATGATGAACATGATTCGAACTCCGTTAAAAACGAATTTGAAACATGGTAAATACATCGTTTTTAAATAATACTAGTTTGTCCCGCTTTAGAGACAAAAAAATGCCCGTCTCCTAAGTCTCCTGAGTCGTAGGTACCTGCCAATTTTAAGCCAAAGTTCCGCCGCCCGTTCTTGACCTATAAATAGTGTAACTAACACGACTTTATTTTATATCATCCACTGGTAGTAGATAGATGGATTTTCAGTTACTTACCTATCAGTTTCTAGTTAATAGTTAATATCTTATATTTTAAGGTCATGAAGTTCATTCACATCAACAAAAGCCAAGGTCAATAATAACGCCCTTGAATTCATAAGAATTAGAAGATAAATTAACTACAATCAGATTCAACACCAAAAGAAAATTAAAAATGATTAGTTTTTTTATTGTGACCACATTTCAGTGGGATTTTAACTGAAAATATTCATGAATAATAATGAAATGTACCGAGTTTACCCTTGACATCACTTGACACGGGTAGACTAAAAGAGAACGCACGTACCTAATGATTAATCAATCACACTCAAAAAAGAATAAAGAAAATTAAAATGTTTTACTGAATTAATGCAGTTCTCCAAGGTTTAATTTGCCATACTATATGATTTGATGATACCACAAAACACATAAATAGTACAAGCAGAGACATGGGAATCGTCGTCTTTGGCTCCAGTTCAAGTGATACAATGATTTGACACATCTTCCTGAAGAAAAAATGTCAAATGTGTCAAATACAAAGAACCAAAACGTCAGATCGTAGTCTGAAATTAAAAATCGAAGTATATTAACGCAAATTGTTACCGAATGATTTTAGCCGTTCTCATGGTTTCATGTAATTTATGTGATAATTTTGGTAACAATTATTTGCTTTACAAAAGCTAGAACAACAAAGTATAAGTCGATCTAAATGGAACTAATTACTGTGACGACTCTGTTACTGAACTTCGAAGTACGAAATTCCGCAGTTTGCGAGACCAAATGTGTAACAGTGCGATGTACGTTAGTTCGAAAGTACAATGTCGCGCTGTTTATGAGATCTAAGGTATGCAAGTGCGATGTACGTCAGTTCGAAAGTGCACTGTAGCGAAATACGAAATTGCGATGTACATATAATATGAGATTTAAATATAGGTATGTATGACCATTCAACAAAACAGGGGAGACTGCTGTACCATCGCTATATTTTTATTTAATGTATCCTAATTTAAGACGTCATGTGGTTCAAGGTTCTATAGCGCCTAGCCTAGTTTTGAATAAATTCAAAGAGAAAATGGGAATTTGGTCCATGGTACATCTACCCCCTGTACCTTGGCCTCAACCGTGTCCTTCCTTGGACTCAATGTTAAACGGTAGGGTTTAATAGTTATCAAAGTCTTATGATAGAATAGATTTTGATAGGTAATCTTGAAAACCTGGTGGTTTCTTGGTAGAAGGAAAAGTATGTAACCGATTGGTTTTTTAAATATTTTGTCGTGGGAACATAATATTAACGTATTACTGGAGGAAAATTTTAATTCAAGAGGTTTTAAAAAGTATTTAAGTCTAGCATATGTACCTACATAAGTTATTTTTCCTACCATAATTGATAAATCACGGATAATTTTTATTTTTGTTTGCTTGTTTTATTGGATGGGTCATACATACCTATATTTAAATCTCATATTACACATCGCAATTTCGTACTTCGCTACAGTGCACTTTCGAACTGACGTACATCGCACTTGCATACTTTAGATCTCATAAACAGCGCGACATTGTACTTTCGAACTAACGTACATCGCACTGTTACACTTTTGGTCTCGCAAACTGCGGAATTTCGTACTTCGAAGTTCAGTAACAGAGTCCTATTGAAAATTGTATGCCATTTCTGTATTGATGGATATTTCATTTGACTACCTTGGGCGGATACCCGACTCAAATGCAGTAGTTTGCGGGTTCGATTCCCGATTCCCGGGAACAAGTATCTTTGCTTAATAATAGATGTATGTTTTTGGTCTGGGTGGCTCTCTATTTATAATATGTTACCTATGTTATTTACAATAGCAAAAAAATACAAGCATTATATCCGTCGAATAAATATATATAAGTACCTATTATATCCGTTGTCTAGTCACCATAACACAAGCAGTAATCGTCTTAATAGCGCTGTGTGAAATAAGTTTTATTTAAGTATTAATAATTCCGTGTAGGTAGGTAGGTTAGGTATACTGTATGTACCTGTAACCTATTGTCATAATATAATTACGTATGAAGGCATGCATATTTATAGTTTTAAAACTCCAACGTTATATAATTTGCGCTAAACCTGTGTGGGCGAACGTTTTTGATGCAAGCCAGTCATATTGAGGTAGATTAAAACAAGGCACGACTGCGGACCAGCGAAATATGTATTCCAGTGACGTTATGCGACACTCCTGTTAATATTTCAGCAGAATTGTGTAGTATTTCATCATGACCTTTGACTTTTGACTCGAAATTTCAACGTTTATCGAAAATATGATGTTACAATTTTGCTGAAAAAAACGTCTAACTTACTTTTATATTGCCTAAGTGGCAATTTCACTACCAAGATACCAAATCTAACAGCGCATCTTAACTTAATGTATTTCTTAAAACCAGGCGTTTTATCGTCTTTATTATGCTGTTACGCCTATTATATCGTTCAACTAAGTAAACATTTTAACTTCATAATCGCAGTTTTATTAGATACACAGTTTCTATGGAATTATTACAATATTCTTTGACGTTATTGCTTATTACGTTGAAGTAATTTTTCCAATACCGGTTCCTGGAAAAACTGAAGTGGGTCAATTTCCGCTCTAATTAACTGTTAAGATACATTGAGGATTTTGCAATCAAGCATTCCCTTTGTCCTTTTTAGTTGATAAGGAATAAGGGACAAAGGGTCTGTTTCACTAAATAATTCCACATTAATAAACCCTCAACCGCAACGTGACATTCTTGGACTTTGGTCACCAAGACTCATTATTAAGTATAATAATTGTGGTAATCCATCTTCGATGTACCTACTTTAACGTAATAAAACAATTCTGTAGAGGCAAGAGACAATTAGAGAATACCACGAATTGTCGACATTGTTTTGGGCTCTATTCTATTGCACTTCAGCTTAGTTCTTGTCTTCACTAAAGTAATAAAAGGACAATGATTCTTCGAAAAGAGCATTACAGTTTTTTTTGCTATTGCTACAAAATGTAATATTAATATTGAAATAGCCCAACAAAATAATTCACAAAACCGTAGTAAATTTAATTTAATACCTAAATTAAGAAAAGATTGTCCCTGAAAGTAATTAAGTTTATTTGTTTTTAACGTTAATTTACACCAGAACGGCCAGAAAGGTTAATTCGTAACTTACAAAGCATTCTTTTGTGTTGGTTTCACTAACAAATGCATTACACTACACATGTCACAGGGGATTTCAATTGCATGCAACTTTCTTTAGTATTCTGGCGTCCCGTCCTTTTGAATTCTTTAGTTTCGAAAACGGTGTTGGTTAGTTTAAATTTAAAACATGAAATAAACTAAACTAGAAAGAAAATTCACTAAGTAGAACTAGTAGGTACCTACCTACAAATAAAAATGTTGAAAATTAAACACGCAACCTTCAACTACGTAGACGGGTGTTCGCCTACAGCATCACAAAGCTCATCAAAGTTATTTTACCTTTTTTTTAAATAATTAAAATTTTGTTAAATAGTATTTTTACAACTAAGCAGGTTATGTCTTTTTAGGGTTTTGTATTTATATTTCGATCGTCTTTTGTTTCTATTACGTGTGTCTTTAGCTAATCTGACCTCTATCTGATGTTTCAACGGCAACGTCTAAGCCTTTTAGTTCTAGACAAACTTAAGAGAAAAAGATACCTACTCGTATCCATTATCCAGGGAGGAAACAGTCTACTACGTTTGTAAAGTTTGTACCTATGGAGAAAAGAGTAAGTATCTTTTCCTCTTAACCGTTTTACGAAGATTCCGACTCACCAATACTTACAATATAACAATAGGTATCTTAACCGTTTTACGAAGATTCCAACTCACCAATACACGAAGGCTTACAAGTAATAATGTTGAATTGTTAGTGTAAACGTGATTTGATTTAGGTCATCGAGCGAGAGCTGCACCGAGCAGCCGCAGTTGGTCCTACTCTACTTCATGTCGCAGCTTTTGCTGAGGGAACTGGCGAAGTGTCACAGACTCGTCCAACTTGTGCCTATGGACATGACTTCATATTATGGTGAGATCTATTGATATTTACAGTATTGGACCACAGATTTTCCTTCTGTTTTCGTGTTGGATAGTCAATCCTTAAGGAGAGACTTATAAAGGTTTCGAAAAGTAATAAACACACACGCGATAAGAACCGAAAAACTAGTTTAATAACAATTATAACCTTTTAGGTAAACTTTATTTCTCATTCTCTTAAAGAAATATACAGATCTCACACTACGTCCAACTATCAAAGATATAATACCTATTGAAAATAGAATTAAGAAAGAAATCACACGATAAAATTTACCAAATCCGTTTTATTCAACTGACCTGTTTTGTTTGGTCACCCGCATCCTAACGAGATTTAATTTTTCTGTTTCTTGAATAGCGAACTCAAAAAATTGTATTGAGAAATTCTCAATCCGATTCGCCGATAAAAACTTTAAAATTTTGACAAACTAGAAAAACTCTAAAAGTTACCGACCCATTTTGGTAATTCAAATTTCACTTTTTACATATAGCCCATCCGCGTACCTGCTATCCCCCTTACTTATAAACGATGACTAACTTTATGTAACGTTTGTCTCTTACTGAGACATGAAGTCTCAAAGTTAACAGACAGAGACAAACGTTAGGTATATAAATTTTGTCATCGTTTATAAGTAAGGGATACCCCCTGCAAAACAGGCAAATGCCACACTTTCATAAATCGGGCCACTATACTCGATCAGGAAATCTTATACATTTTTAGTGTTAAAACAAGTAATAATCAAAGTTAACATACTATAGCTCGCTACCCTACTATAAGGGTCCGATCACACAGACCGGCTCGGAGAGGAGAGCAGATTTTTTATCACGTTTAAAACAGAGTTTTGAGGTATTGTAAATAAGGTTTATTTTACATGACACTTCTTTTATTGTTGAGATTGCTTAAGAGCAAACCTTGAAAGAAGTGTTATGTAAAAATAAACCTTATTACAATAACTCAAAACTCTGTTTGAAACATGATTAAAATCTGCTCTCCTCTCCGAGCCGGTCTGTGTGAACGGACCCTAAGTCGGAGCTGTGAGTTCCAATATTGCTAGAGAGCGTCCAATTCAAAGAGCTATTAAAGAGTGTTTATTGTAACACGTTTTCAGGTCTAGAACGAAATTGGAAAATCTATCTTAGAAATCTGTAACTAACTGACAGTGATTGCGAAATCCTATTCGAATCGAATCTAATCTGAAATCGAATCTAAGAATAAGTTACTTTTCTATTTAGTTTTAGCAAACATTTTGATGTAGTTAATTTAGTTTCTTTAAGAGGAAAGTCTACCTACTCTTCTTTCATATTATACAAACGTAGTGGACTGTTTCTTCCCCTGATAAAGATAGTAGAGCGAATATGTTTATGCCATAAAACCTATATCTGCCATGACCATGCCTTTCATTTTCTATTTAGAATAGAAATAAAATTTAGAAAAAATAGAATTTGAAAAAATCAAAACGTAGGGGCATGGTCATGGCTGTACGTACAGAGTAGGTTTATGGCATAAACATGTTCTCTAAAGTCTTTATCCAGGGAGGACACAGTCGACTACGTTTTTAAAGTTTGTATGGAAAAAAGTGTAGGTAGACTTTATAAGAGGTGAATTAAAAAAATGGGAGTGTCATATATTGCGCGATTGACTTTCGATGTTTCTTTGCCATCAAATATATGTACAACCTCTACAGCTACCCTGCTTTTATAATCAGCTTGTTTTATTATCTACAGAGAACCGCGCCGGTCCGTCTAATTTCGGCAATGTGATCAGCCAGATCCTGCTCTGCAAGCAGATCACTCCAGATTTCAACCAAGAAGAACTTTGTAGCATCGTCAAAGACACGCAAGAGATCAACAGAATAGTCAACGATATACAAGAATTATTGCCGCAGCATGAAAACTTAAATCATTTAGGTGAGTCTTAAGTCTTGTGTGTGAATCTTATAAAATGTCCCGCTATCGAGCCATACTGACAAGATTACTCCTCTTCTCATCCGAGCGATGGTCCCGGTTGCATCCCTCTTGCGAGTCTGGGGTCCGCTAAGCCCCAAATTGTTTATTTTATTTGGGGTCGGCGCAAAAGTTAAATCATCATTGACCAAGCAAATAGATCTGGTAATATTTTTACGCCCGGCCGCCTGCCTGACGCCAACCCTCCCAGGCATCAAGCAATTTATCCGCCACTGCGCGGGTTGAACTTAAGGATTGCTAGCCTCCCAAAGATCCCATAGTCGCCTGTCACGACACCCACGGGAAGAGATGGGGTAACCGGGTAGGGTTGCCGGGGGATTCCGATGAAACTTGAAATGTAGACAACGGGTTTTAGATTAGGTAATAATACATACTTTTTACCGCTATAGCGATTGGGACATATGAAGGTGAAACCAAGGGGCGCAGCTTGATTAATTATTTACTTCTAGAAGCTAACCACGACAAGCTAAAACGAATGGCTTCCCTTTCTATTTTGCAGGCTCAATTTATTTTATATTAGCCATCCGCCCAGACTTTACCTTGTGAAATTTCTTTCGAAAGGTTTTGGCGTAGAACAAACTGAAGATGGTATTACTAAGACCCTATTACTAAGACTCCGCTGTCTGTCTGTATATCTGTCTCTCTGTCGGTCTGTCCGTCTGTAACCAGGCAGACTTTTCTTAACTCCTTTTGACCCACGCGTGGGTTCTTTTAAGACCACTATCTGCAGGTTGTAATCTATACGAAAAGATTTTGTAAATTAACAAGTAATTTACATTGCCGAACAATTCTGTTCCAAAAATTAAAATGCTGAAATACAACACCTTTGTTACCAACAAAATAAAAACAAAGGCTTCATTTTAACGGAAATTACATTTAGAAACCACTTTCCGAATCCTGTTTACGTGATCTTGTAAAAGAAAAAACTTAAACAGCCGTTACAGCTTTAAGCTTCGTAAATAAGAAACATGTAAATAGATCATAACCTCGAAGAGTGGTGAAAGAAATGTCGGAGATAATACCATTTACATAAAGGGATTTGGTGCTCTGCGCCATCTATGGTTTCTTAAGAGTGGCTATAGTACAGGGTTCCTTTTGAGTGATAGCTTGATTTCAGTATAAGGGCGCTGAACAACATTCTGGGAAAATCTTCTATACTTCTATACTAGCCGTGCCCGCGACTTCGTCCGGTTAATTTTTTTGGAAATATAATGTAAAATTTATATTGACGTCCATTACGGCCAAATGTGTACATAATGCTGGCTACATTTACCATCTAAATGGCCAAAGAAACGTAAATTAAATTTAAACAAAGCAATCTCTACTGTTTTGTTTTAACGATTATTACATCAATAGTGTACTATCAACAACAAAAATAGCTACCCAGTTAGCCAAAAGACTCGTTTGAACCGAACGCCGACCGTGGAATAAGCATATTATACACACATTGATATAGATAGATATAAATATCAAATGCGTGACAATTATTTTGTAGTGTTCTGTGTCGCATGCAAGCCGACGAAAGGTACCTACTAAGTGAACTAAATTTACCTTGCAAGCGACATTAGACCTTACTGTGGGCAGGCAGTAATGTTGCTGACTTTACGTCCATTATTATTCCATTAAATCTATATTGATGCCAGACAGTGATATAAACAACAATAAACCATTTAGTCCGTGACACGTCACGTTACATTACAATACGTAAAATTATTGTTATCACCTACATACGTGTTTTATCTGTCGGTAGTCTACCAAATAAACCACACCATATGACATGACGAACACTAACAATGCTTAATACTTGGTAAAAGTACTTACTGCCTATTGTGACACACTAATGTTTTGATTATGTTATTATTTTGACCATTTATGAATAACTACCTGCGCCCCGCGATTTCGCCCGCGTAAGTCTCGACCACGCCGGATTTACGGGATCAAAAGTATTCTATGTCCTTCTCCAAGGTCCTATCTATACCGAAATTCATCAGAATCGGTTCAGTCGTTCGTGAGTTATAAATAGTGTAACTACACGATAGATAGATAAGATATGAAATTTTCCTAAAAGCAAATTGTATAATTTAGCTATTTATTTGTTTACGTTTGCTTTTTTCTTCTGTTTCAGAAAGCAGCATAGCCCTGAAAGGTGATGAAGTAAACGGCCTATGGAAGAATAAACGAAGAGGCTCTGTCTACAAGGGCATGGGTGTCCTTTGTTGTGTGTCGCGGCCGAACTATCTCTGAAGGTGGCCACCAGGGCTAGAGGCGAGCGTAGCTGTAAGACCCTAGACTAGAGTAGTACAGTAACTAGTGATCGACTCAAAGTGTTCAGTGAAAGTGTTGTCCGAAGAAAGGCGGGCTATATAGGTGAGCTGTTGATCTTTCGTCTTACTAGTACCCAACTACTAATACACTTTCTGTATAAACCTACTTATCATCACTGAAACCTCTAAAGCCAAAGAACTAATTTAGCTTTTTAATAAACGTGGAGCAAGGTCGGACTAGTGACAACATGTTTTGTCTTTTTCCGTGACAAGGACTTTCAAAGTTGACAGACAGAAACGAAAAGTGGTAAAATTACTCCGACCTTATTCCACGTTTAATAATAAGGCTAATTAAGTTTAAAAGATTGTATTCGATTCCATTTAATACTCGTAGGGTGCTATCCATAATAAGTGTTTTGTAAGTAGATGTAATCAATACATTTCTTAAAGAATAACATTAAACATTAAATTATCAAAGGCCTTGTCAAGATCTGCCGCTTCCTTAGGCAGGTATTTTAATCTTATTAAAACTTCTTGCTTTTCTATTTATAAATAGGACTGAAGGAACTGATAAGAGGAAGGTCAACAACTAGGTAATTAGTTTGTGACTGTCAATGTGCGTAGTTAATGAAAGGGTCCACTATGATAATGAAGATATGAATATTAAATTGTAGGCACAATATTGAATTCATTCGATCAATTAAAATGTAGCGAATAGTTATTATTATCATAGTTATTATTGTAGAATCAAATCATATTGCCTGGAGCGGGATCAATTTCGTTTAAGTAGAATATTTCATGATATTAAATATTGTATTAGATTATTTTAACTTATTTGCCTGTTCAATTATGTTTCGTGTTAGATTGGAATCAATTTTTAAATAGCGCCATTGTTCCATTAAACTATTAATAAAATATTTACCATAATTAACTTTTAAAGTGATGGTCAAAGTAGTTGATTTTGTTTAATAATAATTAATCAGGGCTTTAAGATAGTTTTAGCATACAATATTCACGTTTTCATAAAATATTTGGTGTTACCTAAATTAACGCCAGCAAAAACGGGTCTAAATATATTGAAATAATTATTTTTAAGTACTGAACCCTTACTTTAATTATTTATAGCGGTTTTAAAACAAGATTATAAAGGTTAGGTACTTTATTAGGTGTAAAAATAGTAGGTAAACGTGGCAAGTCATTTATTATAAAAATTTCACAATTATCTTTTGTAGCAGTCTCGTTTGAATTAGGCACCCGCTACGACCTATTTTTGAAGTACTTACTTAGTCATTTATATTTTACGAACTTAGATGAAAACAAAAGTAGTAAAATATATACATAATATATATATAAAATACGGTATATTCAAACATTGCGTAGGTATTCGAAAAATGAGCTAGAAACACCTACTTAATTTCAAAAAAATATTGTATTCAAAAACATTTGTCAAAACTTAAGAATGATTCAGGAATTTGTAAATAAGCAAAAAGGCATTCTTATGGATTTCCAAAATATAATCGCAGTGTGACAGCACGTGCTCACGCGGCAACGGTTCGACATACGACTGAGGCTAGTGCGTCACCTAGACCCAGTTTTATCGTCTCATTTTCCGAGACTAGGTAACGTATCTGCTGTTTTTTGTTTTCATCTAAGTTTACGAACGACTTTCTTATCACATAATTTGTACTTTTTCACGAAATTAACTTAGCAAAGACGCGATTTTACGTTAGTTAACATACTCACACACACATTACATTACAAGCTTCAATAGAATCGCATGTCGCCGTAAGCCGTAAGAAAATCTATAAGCTATGAAGTCGAATAATCCTTTTTTATTAGGGTTCCGTAGCCAAATGGCAAAAAACGGAACCCTTATAGATTCGTCATGTCTGTCTGTCTGTCTGTCCGTCCGTCCGTATGTCACAGCCACTTTTCTCCGAAACTATAAGAGCTATACTGTTGAAACTTGGTAAGTAGATGTATTCTGTGAACCGCATTAAGATTTTTACATAAAAATAAAAAAAAATAATACATTTTTGGGGTTCCCCATACTAAGAACTGTAACTCAAAAAAAATTTTTTCACCAAACCTATACATGTGGGGTATCTATGGATAGGTCTTTAAAAATGATATTGAGGTTTCTAAAATCATTTTTTTCTAAACTGAGTAGTTTGCGCGAGAGACACTTCCAAAGTGGTAAAATGTTGGTCCCCCCCCCTGTAACTTCTTAATTAATGGAATGATAAGACTAAAAAAAGTATATGATGTACATTACTATGCAAACTTCCAACGAAAATTGGTTTGAACCAGATCCAGTAGGTAGTTTTTTTTTAAAACGTCATAAATCGTAAACCGCAATTTACCTTTCAAAACAAAATCTGTAGTATAGATAATGGTACGGAACCCTTCGTGCGCGAGTTCGACTCGCACTTGACCGGTTTTGTCTTGCTTGTCTTCCAGATTAATAATATGCTTAGTAATTAATACCAAAATTGTTATAAATCACTTGATATTATACTCTGTAAGTATGAAAATAACTTAAACCTAGGTAACAGAGGTGCGTGCATGAGTAGGTAGTGCGTAGTTTTTTCATTTTGATTTATATTGAAGGCTATGTGCCAAAGGCAAGGTGTGACCCCTTAACATTTCTGTCGGTCACGCTAGTACGATAAAATTTAATATTTAAAATCACACTACATTGTGACCTACATACGTATTATTATTTTTAAGTCATACGAGGCGAGCACAGTATGAACATTGAACATAGGCTTGTACACATACATACCTACATAGACATCTATCTTATAAATAAACTATAAGGTACCAGCTTCACCTACCGTATTCTATTTTTTCTAAGCCAAGAATTTTCAAAGATAAGATGGCAGAGAGAATAAAACATAATTTGATTCTGTGGCGCGGTGTGTGAAACCGTGACTGCAACGCAGAATGTTGCGGGTTCGATTTCCGCCGGGGACAAGTATTTATGCTGACTATAAATCTTTGGTTCTGTATGTTTTCTATGGGCATCGTATGTATGTAGGTATTTACAAAAAAAAAGTAGTTGAATTTCCGTTTTCAAGTAGTAGGTACCATAATATAAGCCTAGTTTGGGGCTAGATTGCACTGACTGTTTTTTTTATATTTTCGCTCAAGTACGACTTTATTGCGAGTTTATTAAAAACCGTGCAGATTTTTTTTCTTCCAACTTCATTTCACGATAGGTACTTCTTAATTGTAAGCTTGTTTTATCGCAAGTATTTTTTGTTATGATACTTTTATCGTTTATCTCTTCAAAACAAAAGTTAGTAGGTACTTTTCCTACAACTAACCCAGTTTAACAAACAAAGTGGTAAAAGTAACTGAATGAGTAAGTTTACCCACCTGGGTACGTATTCCAAAACGCCACAGCATTGTTAGATTTTTCCCCTTACACCACATTGGCTGAGATACACAACCAGTTGCAACAGAAAAACTAACTATCTTGCCACTCAACCAGATGTTCTTGAAAACAATTTTTGCAAGTTTTGCAAACTTTCGCTAAAGCTGTTGAAATGTTAGTCATACCTTACACAATCGTTGAACCGTTTTCACTCAAATTCCAACAATGCTGCTGCGTTGTTGAAACGTTCTAGTTGTGTAATACGTGTTCAAAATCTATTATTTAGAACTGCAAATTTCTATTAATTTTTGTATGTAGCTCAAGGCTATTTTGTTTAGAAAATTTATTTACAAGGAAAAATAGCATTCAAAAATTTTCACTTGCGGCGAGGCTTGAACTCGCGTCTTTGGGTCGGTACCCCAACGTCCTTACCAACTAGACTACGCAAGCTCATGAGCTTGCGTAGTCTAGTTGGTGTCTAGTAGGCGCCGCAAGTGAAAATTTTTGAATGCTATTTTTCCTTGTAAATATTTTTTTTAGAACTGCAGAAAAAAAATACCAGTTGTAGGTAATGCTGTTTCTAAAACTGATCTCAATGTATCTGTAGTTAGTGATAATTTAATTTAAATCCCAAACACAAGTCACATTTTTAGCCCTTTATAAACGATTACTAACTTTATGTAAGGTTTGTCTCTGTCTATTAACTTTGAAACTTCATGTCACAGTAAAAGACAAACGTAACTTAGTCATCGTTTGTAAGTAAGGGGTTAGTATTTAACTTTTCATAGTACTTTCTGGCCTAGTCTAAGTATAAAGTAGATCACAGTATAAACTAGTCAATTAACATACTTATAATTATTTAAAAAAAAAACTCAAGTAGGTACTTATTTAATTAATATAGGTAAAAACATAAAGTTAAAACAACACGTCGCTAGAAATAAGACAAAACAATTAAAAGTAGATGCCTAGTTATGTACGTAGATATTATAATTATGCTTATTTATTCATAAATAAATTCGATTGCCATAAATGTAAAAACAGACATTCCAATCAAAGTTTGAAAATTACATTTTGAAACTTTGTTTATTATGAAAACAGAATTATCTGTTTTTCCATTTCATCTTGTAAATGTCAACTCTTAGTACCTACCTAACTTAATGTCCTTAATTATTAAAATTCTTAAATTACCAACTCATTTTGTTACACCAACTTTGACCATCTTATACAGCTTAGGCAACCTCAACCACTCTTATAAACATTGTTAAGGTATCTCTTTATTCAATGGTATATTTATCTTTCCGAACATAGCACACAGTTACTATGACAAAATAAGTTTATTATTAAAATTCTTAAATTACCAACTCATTTTGTTACACCAACTTTAACCATCTTATACAGCTTAGGCAACCTCAACCACAAGAGTGGTTGTGGTTGAAGAATAAACATTGTTAAGGTATCTCTTTATTCAATGGTATATTTATCTTTCTAACTGAGAGGTACTACAGTTATAACCTAGAAGCAATCGTAGCTTCGTAGCGAGTGTAAGTCCAAAAGAGAACTTTATAAAGGTTTACATTATTCCAGTCCAGCAATCTAGCACCGCTGGACTGGAATGAACTTGGACTGGTGATTCCATTCCAGTGCATTCCAGTAGGGGTTTACATCTTACCAGTAGCAATCCAGCACTGGATTCGATCGCTGGACTGCAATAATGTAAACCGGCTATTACCTTAAACTAGGTTTGATTGGACTTTAACTACCAATTATTAATTATACAAACGTGCATAAGTATGTACTCGTATAGTGTAGAAAGATATTGTAAACTTTCATCAATTCTATAAAGTAATATACTTACCAAAATGAATACAATAGAAATATCTTTAAAGTAAGTAGGTACTTGAAATGCGTTTATCGTATCATAAAAAACCTAGACATGCTTGATGTATTAATATTATTTTCAAAGTATGTATGTACATATATTATACATTTGACAAATAGGGGTGCATGGACTCAGAGGTACCAAAGTATTGAGAAAAGGTGAACGAACGTCACATGACAATGAAAAACTTGTCAAAAGCACAATATTGAAAAGGGTTTTCAATGTTGGTATACATACTCATACATATAACTACATTTGAGAGATGTAGCATCGCGATCAGTTTGATAGAATTTTTCACCTACTTGTTGTTTCGTTTTCGTAAGTCAATATTTACTTACCTACCAACCACACTTACCATTCTAACGTACCTATTTATTAAATTCATAAATATTTAGGTATATTTTGATGTTTTACAAAAAAAACTTATCGAGTTCCTTTTGCAATGACGTTAAACATGTTTAAATACCTACTATTAAACATGTTACAAAAATAAACAAATTTACAAAAAATTAAACTTTTACTAATATAATACGTTTACTAAATGTGTTTCAAAATGTACCTATCGAAATTAGATAGGTAATATGTTTTAATAATAGTCTCATACTTAGGTAGGTACTAAGGTAAAAATTATTTGCATGTTAAATTTAAATAGAATATTAATAAATAGAGCAAGCACCAAATTTTGTATCATTAAAAAAAATTATACTTACTCATAATTTCCTAGTCATACCACTTTAGCGAAAATGTAAATAAATTTATCATCAAATACTATAAATACACTTACAAAAGTGTTGACTGTGATATACTCGTAATATTATAAATATAATATTATAATATACCTAGAACAAATTATATGAAATATGCATTAGAAAATATAATAATTAATGAATAAGGTTGTCTTTCATTTATTTCCCGTCTAAAGTTCGCCTCGTCATTCGTTAATTATGGGCTTGGTATCGGGCTAAGATGACTTGCTAATATGTTCTGATTTTAGTTATAATACCCACCTAATAGGAAAACCAAGTATCGGTAACGAATCACCACCCCTACATTAATATCAGTTGATAGATAAATGATTTGCTGATCATTGATGAAGGATTTCGCATAAAGTAGAGAATGACATTTATTATCTTTTTTCTTTTTATATATAAGAGTTATCTCGGATTTTTCTTCAGAATACAAATTCATTATTTTTAGTATTCCAAGAGTCTAAATATGCAGCCAGTATTACGGAGACCCTATATCTTAATGTCTCAGGTGCTTCGATTACATATTTACCTACTCAGTTTTAAATCAGAATATCGATCAAAATGCGTATAGATTATTAAATATACTGTACCTAAATATAGAAAGGGTAATGGTTTTGGTACAAAATTTATTTAATTTATTTAGTGTAATTAATATTTAAGTATACCGTAATAATACAATGAACCTTGTCAAAGTAATAAAATATAGTCAAAAGGCTAAAATTAATGAACTGTCAACGCTACAGAAAAGAAAAACTCTGAAGAAACGCTTGTACTTAATTTAAAACTTTTATAAGTAGAGATACACTGCCGACATCAAACGTAAAACTTTTGAGCGAGTCACACGCACAGATGCAAGCCTTAATTGAAAATCTTTCAATATTGTGCTTATTCTGAAAATAATAGGCCTATTTTATACAAAACTGGCTTTGGTATTTGACTGGTAAATGAGCGTTTGACCAGTCACTGGATGGTAAGTGATGATACCGTGTGGTGATTAATTCTTTATTACAGATTCACTCGCGTAAGTTCCGATCCTGTGAGAATATCGGGACTAAAAGTAGCCTATTTTACTCCTCGATAATGTAGCTTTTTATTGGTGAAATAATTTTTTAAATAAGATCAGTAGTTTCAGAGATTACATACATAATTGTTACCAACGTTACCTCTTTTAAATAATAGTATATATATAGACATAGCTAGTATCTCAACGACATCATAAGACACGCAGGACGAGATTGGATGTCGAGAGCTCAAGACCGTCAGGAGTGGAAGAGGATGGAGGAGGCCTACGTCCAAGATTGGACATGAAAGGGCTGTAATGGATGGGTGGATGGATGGAGTATCTCAACATGTATGCTTCTTTAGCAGGGACCACGTGTGGACAACTTACAGCGAAATACCCAAGAATATAAAATGTTTAGTTCAAAATAATAACATATTTGCTCCCACCAACTTACAAATCAATCAATTTCAAATCGAATCCATTAATTTATTATCGATACATGATATACAATACATACCTTAGGCTTCTGTCTACCTATAGAACTACGAAATAATTAATTACTTCATCACGTTGTCCCTGCCTAAACCTAAACCTACATAGGTACTCGTGTAGGTATTGTTACTATACTGTATAGTTCTATGATAAAACTTCTTAGTGTTTTAGAATTCCGTACCAAAATGGTAAAAACGGGACCCTTTTAAAACTCCGCCGTCCGTCTGTCTGTCTTCCAGGCTGTATTTCATCAACAGCTATAGCTAGACATTTAGAAAATGTTCGAAGGTGAAGTATTTCTGTTGCTGCAATAATAACAAATACCTACTAAAAGTATAATTAAGTAAATATTTAAGCGGGGCTCCCATACAACAAATGTGATTTTTGTGATAATAATACGAAGCCGTACGCAAGTCTGTCTCGCACTTGGCCCGTTTTTAAACCGCCTATCCTATCTTACTAATATTATAAAGGTGACAGTTTATTTATGTTTGTTTACCTATGTGTGTGTTGCACCTTCAATCAAAAACCGCTGAACCGATTGCAATGAAAGTCGGTATGTAGATAGCGGGAGACATCAAAAAACACAAAGGACTTCGTTTTATTCCATAATTTCCACAGGATAGGGACTTACGTAGACGTGAAAACGCAGTTTTCAATCGTGTCTAACAGGCAGCGGCTGTTGTTCATTATTCCAATAAATCCTCTTTTAAAGTTCCTCCTTTAATGTTTCAATATAATTAATATAAAAGCGAACAGAAACAAAGCACGCTGTTTCTCAGTTTCAAACAAAATACGAAGCGAGCAAATAACTAAACAGTGGGCGAATAATTACTACGGGCGCTTTCACTTAACTAATGACAATAACAAGAAACAATGTTAAGATAAACAAAAGCTTAAAATAATAAGGAACTTACATCAGTAATGTTCAGGCCACAGTAACGGGAAACGTCAATGCCTGTTATCGCGATAATTATTGCAAAACATGTTCCAGTAATTTTAACGCGTTAATGGAGTGACTACACCAACATTCAACAACCATCATCACGTCATGTTTGGGCCACAGACGGGAAACGTCAATGCCTATCATTGCGATAATTATTGCAAAAATTGTTCTAGTAATTTTAACGCTTTAATGGAGTGACTTTTTTTTGATATTTTTTTACGTGGGAAAATCTGATTAACACCATCAGGCTGCTCTCGGGGGAGAGCGGCCCGGTGAGTGGGGGTCCCCCCGGCCGAGGATGGGGGGTGGCCGGGGTATACCCACTAAAAACCCACGGTGTCCGTACACTTCGCTAAGTGTGGGGACAGACGGGAAACACTCTCGCATACTACCGTCTGCCCCACAGCGCGAGCGGTCTCATCTCCGAAATCCTCCGAAGAGGAAAAACCCTCACGAGGGGCGGCGTGGGCACGCCCCCCCCCCCCACTGTAGGGCGAGCGGCAGCGACACTCCTCTTCCCCTGCAGCCCCACCGCGTCCACCATCAAGCGGTGGCGGCCCCGCCGAGGCCGCGGCAGATAGGGAGAGCGGCAACGCAACACCGACACCTCCTCTCCTACCGCGGTCCCGAAACCTCCAGCCGCGAGCGGCCCCTCCTCAGGTGGGTTCCTCTTGGTTCACCGTGGGTGACCAAGCCACGGCTACTAAGCCCCCCCGCCACGACAAGGCGGAAACCCTTCGGGGGGGGTTAATGGAGTGACTACACCAACGTCCAACGACTATCGCCACGTCATGTTTGGGCCACAGACCGGAAACGTCAATGCCTATCATTGCGATAATTATTGCAAAGATTGTTGCAATAATTTTAACGCGTAAATCTAGTGGCTACAGCAACGTTCAACGACCATCATCGTGATAATTTACGTCAATTTCCGGCAGTGTGGCCAAGGCATAACTGCTTTAAAGTCACAATTGCGAGCACATTCCTCAAACGGAATCAATTCTGATTTATGTACAACTACCTACCAGTGTACGCGGTTTCACCCGAGTAATTTCCGAACCCGCTGGAATATTGGAATAAAAAACTTATAGGCTATATATTAATCCAGAAGTCCAGCTATTTGCATACCAAGTTTCACCGCAATCGATTCAGTAGTTTTTGCATGATTAAAATACAAACATCCAAACAAAGAGACATCTATAGAAAGAGACTCCGGTATAGATCGTGTTAGCTCGACTCAGGCCGAGCGGCCGCGGTCGGTGACGAGATATGGTTCGACTTGTTTGTGAAGTTTTTTGTAAACTACCTACTACGGTATAATATTATTTATTAATTTATAATTCTATTCTTTCGTTTATTTATATGTAACTAGCTGACCCGACAGACGTTGTCCTGTCGTTTAGTATAAAAAAATAAAATTCATCAAAATCGGTTTAGCATTTTTTCTTTCATAAGAACCTTTTCCTGACAATAGCAAACACAACAAAAAAAGAATTATCGAAATCGGTCCAGCCGTTCACGCGTGATGTCGTGACAACGGAACGGGTTTCATTTTTATATATATAGATGAAATCAATAGTAAATACTAAGTACTTCCGCTAAGTGAATATGAGTGTAATCAGTGTAATCTGAATCTAATATGAGTGGATAGACTAGTGATACTTTGCATGTAAGTAAATACCTACCTATACGCTCGCTCATTACACCATAGTATTAAGTTAAAACATATTTCTCAGTAAGCGATTGTTAAATCTTATGAGAAATAAAGAATCTTTAAACCTAAACCTATCTAAACATTCACATTTAATAATATTAGTGGAAAGTGAGATTTGTTGGAAAACTATGCATGGAGCCAGTACGTAGCTAAATTCTTATCTTATTTTGATGGAAAGGTTCGCTTTCGCCTACCTGCCTAAAGTTTGGCCCTTGGTTATCTAAACTTTCGAGTTCAATTCAATTTATAAATGCGAAAGTTTGATTTCGTGATAGATAAAACAGATAAATCGTCGATACACCGTCATAGTGTGGATTTTTGTTTTGGCCGAACGAGCGAAGCGTCTTTGCTTCAAGTCTGGCAAAATTTGCTTTCGTCTCTCAGTTGTCAGTGTGTACCAATGTTTGTTCCTTCTACTCTACTGAACTAGAGCATTTCTATATAATGTAACGTTCTTACGAATGGTACGTACAATACAGGTAAAATTTCAGTTTCCAAAGCATTTCCATGTAATGTAACGTTTCTGCGAATGTTCGGCGCTCTGTTCGGCGCAGCGTAATGCTCACAGCGAGTGTGCATTTACCCGTAACATTTTGTTGTATACTTTGCGTTCACTCTTTCATGAAAGGTCCTGCTCAGCAAAGCCTTGCCGAAATATTCCAACAATACGCTTGTTAGTTTAAAAATCAGGCTTTAAATCAACAGACATCTAGCAACGGCGCTACTAGGACAGCAGCATAAAATGCTTTTTGCTGCTGACTGACTGATCAACGTATCACGGCCTAAACCGTTATTAGTAGGGAGCTGAGATTTGGATGCCCGGGACTCAGCTAGCCTTTTTACTTTAACTCATTTTTTTGCTAATAGTGCGATAAAAAAAATATTTTAGAAGTGCGACCTCTTCATAAAACAAAACCATGTTTTTTTTGCGTTCATTCGCATCCTCTTTAATAAATTATTGTAATGTTAACTTTTGCCAATGTTACTGCTGCTGCCAGACTGCAAGATATTTGTTCCCCGTAGATTGCAAGTGACGATGCGGGCCAAGATGGAACGCCTATTACTCGTGGACAAAGACGTCATGCATGGCATGAGGGAACAAAAGACGACAGTAGAACGAGCTCTGAATACTTCCAATATATCGTCTTTTAGTGGAAAATAAAAGAGTGCGCTTGACAATACTACCACAGTTTACCTAGTAGTTGGCACCTCGTCCCTTACAACTTAGACCGGATGTTTCCACTAATAACTATAGTAAAACCTAGTAAACATTTTTATTTCATTGTAGTTTATTTGAGTTAATGATCCCTTTCGTAAATGTCTCCTCGAAGTCTAATATAGGGTATAGCAGTGCGGCCGCCTGATCCGCCTCCACCTCCGTAATCGTTCTTTGGCCGACGTTTCACCTCTTCGGACATAGAGTTGGCAAAGGCTGAAAATGATAATAGAAATAAAAATAGTTCTTCTGTAGAATACAAAGGTGGGTATTGACGAGAGCATTTGGTGTTTTGTTACGAAATTGTAAAAACCAACGAACGTTTTGGTGTAAAAAAAATTAAATCATTTTCTTGTGCTTTATTCGCATCGGAAGGCGCGTTCCGAAACCACACGTAACTTCTAATTATAGAACATTTCAAAATAATCATGGTTAATTTGACGTCTTAAAATAATAAAATAATAAGAAATGTAGGTACTAAGTACATCTTCGAGAACCTTGCATTATATTGAAATGCTCGAGGAAATGCACTATAGTCTAGTCAACGTAGTTAGAAACTGTGTCGCCGTCTTAACACTCACCCCAAAAACCAAATTAAGTGCATACTTAGTACAAAACAAATTCAGACTACCTACTTAGGTAGAAGAAAAAAAAAACCTAATAAAGAAAAGCATAATTGAAACTGTACTTGTATAATATAGACAAATGTTATGTACAAAGATGCATACTAACGCACAACCTTTCACTGATATTTGTTTGTTTGTCACTGATATTTGTTTGTTTGTTTAGTTTGCGTAGAATTATTAGGGTTAGTTTTGCTATGCTCTATTCCCGCTACGCTCAAATTTTAACAGCCGTATTCATAGACGACTTGTTAATGATAATCAACATTGTCAGCGAAAATGTGACAAAAGATGAGTCCGCGAATAGAGTCGTTTGTGAATACGGGTGTAAACGCATATAAAAGTACCTACAGCTATACTTTAAAAAATAGAACGTAAAGTTTATTAGAAAAGTGTTTCTAAAGTTTACTTGTTTACCAAATAGTAGTTAGCCCAGCCTGGAGTTACATAATTTGAGGAATAAAGTTTTATTTAACTAATTTAAATTGGGTTTGTGTTTTTGATTTTTAAACTTAAAGATTATTACTAACTACGTCCAGTATCACGGGGCTATGAAGCCCCGGACTTTTGGAAAGCGTGCGTGGAGCCGAAGTCAACACGTAGGCTCTTTTCAATAACAATTATACTCGCAAACTATAAAGTGGACACTGAACCTCCGATTATCTCTGTCTCCACTATAAAATGCAAGGACAACTACTGGATTGGACTATTGTGAAATCTTTGAATCAAAACAACATGGGCTATAGTGAGTGATGGAATTGGCTGCTGGGGGAACTATGGTGATTATGACGCCTGCCGTAACAATGTCCAATGAACACGTAAAAATGCCAGATTATCTACCTATACTGAAAGGTTTTCCAATTTTACAGGTTTGAATACGAATGTTTCTTAAAACAGACTACAGGGAAGGTCAAAAGCAAAAGATCTCTTATAAATTATACCTATATACTTATCTTAAGCTAGACACGAAAAGGGCTAGATAGATAAATATGGTTTAGTTGCCAGAAGATACAGAGCCCATAAAAATATACTAGTAAACTAAAATATTACCATACCGTAAGGACCGTAATTCAATTTACCTAATACTTACTTTCTTTGGAATTTCGTCTGTATCTCCTCGCGAATAAGTCATCTTTTAGTCTGAAGCTCCTGTAACGTTGCCCCTTATTCCTTTCTTGACGTGACTTCTCGTTGGTAGCGGAAGATGCCGTAATTATTTTCGATACTCTAAGTGAATAAACGTATTATGAGTAGGTATATACTCACTTTTAGGCTTTTAACAATAAATGAACTAACTACGCGCTACGATGTCATGCGCGTTAGATCGGGTTCCGTAGATATTAACTCTCATTTTTTTTTGTCGACCGTACCAAAATCGCTTTGGTACGAAGAGGATATGAAGTATGAAAATACATTTAAATTACTATCAAATTTTGTTTTGACCCGATTGGAACTCAATGTATGGAACCAAAACAATGAATTTCATATTTTTGTGCACAAGCCGTTACACCGATAACCGCATAACGTAGTTTAAAATTAGGTATAATTTCGATCGTCTTTTGTTTTAAAAGAAACACAGTTGATCCGTTTGAGTTAGTCGGTAGGTAACCGTTCGCGTTGGTCGGAGTGGTTTTTTTTTTTTTCGTAGTGGAATCGGACCAACGTTAACGTTCGCGTTGGTCCGAATTGTTGATCCGATTTCGTTGGTCCGAGTGACACAGTCTAACAGTTAAAAATAAAACTAATCCAAATACAAATAATTAACGGTGCTGTGAATAATTTTATTGGGTAATTTGGCAAAAACACTTAGGTAGTTTTACGGCGGTCGGATTACTGATCACCTGAAAACTAAGTACCTACTAACGATTACCATTAGGTAATTCATACTTTCAACGTTAAATTATGATGCAAACCACATTATAGCCATCATTGCTTAATCGAATATTGGGACCTGACTCATAGTAGAAACCAGCTATCAATAGGATTGTAATTTTTAATTGTTTAAAGTTCAAGTAAAAAAAGGGACAGGCAATCATCTCTATAGCACAGAATACATAAGTAAAACCCCTAGACTAGATTGTTTATACTTTAGATGTTATATGATGGCTTTCTTTATTATAAGCTTAGATGAAAACAAAAATAGTAGATACGGTATATTCTAACATTGAGTATTCTAAAAATGAGCTAGAAACAGCTACATGCCTTTTCATAAAATTATTGTATTTAAAAACATTTAAAAGTCTTTAAGAATGATCCAGGCATTTATAAAATGAGCAAAAAGGCATTCTTATGGATTTTAAAAAGAACATTGCTAGTACATTTCTTTGGCACTTTATTCCACTTCCAGAAGTGTCTAGTTGGCTCAAAATAAAAGTACACCCGCCAAGCTGACGTCAGGTTGGCGGGTATACCTTGTTTCTTTAATAACTTTGGCCCTGAAATAGTACATTGCTCCAAATTTTAGGTACATTCAGTACATTGCTAGTACATTCCTCTCAGGTATATAACTTTACGATTTTAAGACCTACACCCGCCATCCGATACGACACACGATAATCGCAGTGTGACAGCGCCTGCTCACGCGGCAACGTTTCGACATACTACTGAGGCTAATGCGTCAGCTAGACGCAGTTTTATCGTCTCATTTTCCGAGACTACGTAACGTATCTGCTGTTTTTTGTTTTCATCTAAAATTATAAGTCTATAGGTAATAAACATAGATTATCTCGATACTCACAAACTTTTCAAGTCGTTTTTGTTCTCCTTTCTAATAACGTTTGGGTCTAGAAGTATGAAAATCTTTGAATATTCATCTAAACCATTAATTTGCCCTCGTTCATCTTTGTCTTTCAACGCGACAGGAGTCAATAATGTCTTAGGGGCGTAAAGTGGCAGGTTCTTCTGTCCCCTTTGGTTTTTAAGTGTCTGATGAAGTAAATGCCGCTTTAAACCATCGAGATGATGGGATTTTTTGTTATGTTTGTGGTCAACCGCTAGTATTTTTTTGTGTACGTTAGATTGGTATTTCTCGTTATGTTTTTCAGGATAAGGCAACAAGTATTGTTTTTTATTATTATGTTTTTTTATCAAATCTAAAACGTCTTTTGTTCTCAAATGTTTCGTTTCGCCACGGTCATCATTATCATCGTCAGAATCCGAATCAGAGCCATCGGAACTGGTGCTGTCGTCACGATTGTTTCGCAAAACATCGAGTATCTCTCTAATTTCCGAATTAGATAGAGAGTTACTCTTTGAATCTATTGTTAGGAAACATACTGCAAAGAAAAATTAAAAAGAAAAAACTTACACGATTACAATAGGTACTTATATATTACGGATAAAGATTGCAAATTGATTATTATTGTTATTGTACGGTTGAATCATTCAACATTATGGTTCACTGTTTTTCATTATAATTTTTAATTGTTATAATTTTTAAAGTTTATATTGGCGCGTTGGTTTCCTTCCTCATGGGTGGTGACGGAAGATCAGTGTTCGTTCGAAAGAACGAAGCTAGACACTGAGTCATGGCCCTTTTGTCCTGCTGCAACACACACATGTTATCAGTTTATTTGTAATATAAGAAATTGTGTGGGTAATTTTTTTTATTTCCATTTCGTTTTTGTAATATGTGTGTGTTTTAGACCAAATAAACTATTTTCTATTCTATTCTTTTCTATTCTATTCATTAATAAATCGATACGCGATTATGAATGACACTAAAAAACTAGATGTTAAAATGAAGTGAAAGATTAATACAAACACTAAATTTTAAATTAAAAACTCGAAATTATCCATTTGGAAATGTATTCTGCTGACTTAGTAAAACGAACTGTTACAGCGAGGGATGAGATAATTTCCATTAGGTTATTAACAGAATGTGAATTAAATTAAATCCCAATTTAAACAGCAAGAATTATGAAGCCTAGTGAAGATTTTATGCGGTATATTCAGATGGAATCGTACCTGTGCAAATAATCACAAGCTTCAACATATCCGACCTGCCGCCAATAGCACACAGCTCATAAAATTACATTTCAGTGTTATCGAATAGCCTACTGTTTTCATGGCAATTTCAGTTTTCATTTTCTCTTATCGTCTCCCTACTTCATATAGTTTTGTATTAAAATAAGAGCGTTCTTTACCTATATTTGCATGTTTCATACAATTTTGAAAATTTTAGTATGATAAACAGAGCTCTAGATAAATAACTTTTGTAGTTTTAAGAAAAGAAATGTATTTCGTTGAGTTCTTCGTTCATATTAACATTAGCCCGTTTCTGAAAAGACGGCATTCACTAAAATTACTCTCTATTCTTCCATTCCCCGGAGCAGCCTGCATTGCAGACATAATATCTTAAATAACAAAAACTTCATTGTTCACGAAAGCATCATAAAATGTATAGTAAATTGTTTATTATTATGTTGTAATTTCGAGTAATATAAATAATAAATAAATAAATAAATTCTGCGAACAACATACAGTGCCATCTAGCCCCGTGGTAAGCGACTAAGCTTGTGTTACGGTGACTAGACAACGGATATAATACTTATATTTATTTTTCTTTTGTAAATACATACATATTATACATAGAAGGACACCCAGACCAGAAACAAATATTTATTTTTAAGCATAAATACTTGCACCCGGCGGGAATCGAACCCGCAACCTCCTGCATTGCAGTCGCGCTCTCGCACGACGCGCCACAGAGGTCGTCGCATGAATATGAAGACTCCTTGAAGTAGTTTTTTAAAACATAAAACATCCTATTCTTTTAGTACTTAAATTTAGTCACTCAGTACGTATTTTTATACTTAGGGCAGTTTTAGTGTCATACAGATTCTCTAAAACTCTAAATACACGATAACACTTACACTTTACCTAAAACAGACCACACACCTACAGCGTGTGCTATAGGTGGTTGTGCTGTTTTAGGTAAAGTGTCATCAGGTAGTCGTTGACTTTTACGCAACGTGGGATTGCCTTTGCCAATTCCGCGTGCGTCTGTTATTTGTATGGCGAATCTCGCGTGCGTGAGAAATCTATATATAAAAACGCCCTTTATAAACGTCTCTGAGTGCTGCGGAGAGTCCCTTAATGATTTTTAATTTCTTAATTGTTTTATACATTATAACTTAAAATATACCTACTAGATAACTTTACTGATGTAGATACCTATATACTTGTTTCCATACCTATTCGCAATAAGGTATAGTAAATATAAGATTTATTCGTACGTGCGCTTATATTTGTATCAGTAGATGTTTGCAAAAAGTTTTTACCAGGTCAGTAAGGGTGAGAACGAAGCTATATACAGTTGCGTGTGTTTAATGGGTTTTAGGTTATTTAAGTCAATAGAACGACCCTCAACCAAGGGAAATTCATTAACATCAATTAATTATACATGCCATATGTTCTTTGATGCCAAACATGTACGAATAACTACTTAAGTTTGAGTTACGTTATAAGTAGCGCCGATATTAGTTACAGAAGCCGTATAAGGGTTGCTTTACTTATTACTAATAGTTCTGCGAGCGAACAGTAGACCTTGTGAGTACGTTATTGGAAGGACACACGTAGGTGTTTAACCACCTTCAAAAATAAAAAGCGCCATTAATATAGTAGGTAAAGAGCGTATTCAATAGGTCAATTTGCTGTATTTAGAAGAGATTCTGCTCATTACTTCGAAGATCAAATCTTTGCCAATTTTTTTTGGAACTAAATTGAAGTTATTTTGTTAATAACTTAAAGTATCATAGGTGTGTGTACAGATAACATTAGCTCCCTTTATGGGCAAAATACCCTAACAATCAAAAATCACGCACGACAAGAAAAAGGACAATGCTCATTGAACTTTTATGCCAAAAATCATCAAAATCGGTTGAAAAATACGACCGTCGAAGACAAACATAACGTACTGAACAGATGAATACAAATTTTGACAGATTGAAGCGAAGACGCTTCACTAGGTCGGTCAATTACACGTATAATCAAAATCATTCAGAATCTAGAGGCGTCAACCTTAAGAAGGTAATTAAATATTCAATCGAAATATGTCGAGAAACCGGAAAGCGAGTAATATACTTAAGTAAGTATCTATGTAGGTAGGTAGGTATGACATAAAGTAGGAACGAGCGATTTACACCTGACAGACACATATCTACCTAATTATTCACGCATGAATACCTTGAGGAAGCTGGGATGAAGGTGAATTTTATATGGAAATCTGCGTAAGTCTGTAATAAGTACCACATAGATAAGTAGATAAGATATTTACGTGTTTTCCTTGAATAGGAGTGTACTTTTACATGTACTTTTTTTTGCTGCCCAATTTTACAATTAATAAGCTGCAATCAGACAGACATGACGAAACTGAGTGGGTATCTTGTTGACTACTAAACCCTGAAAAAGCCAAATATAAAGCAAGTGATTTGAAGCGTGTTGCAGTTGCAACTATATTTAAACTTACAACAAATCCAAACTTTTTTTTTTAATAATATCAAAGGTGATAGATCTACTATAATTTTTTCAATCGTTTTTCATAGTTTTCAAATTTCCTACGTTTGAAATTTAAAATTAGTTTGAAATCGTAGCAGGAAGATAACGATCGTTCGTTCGTTCAAAACTACATAGTAATGGATTAATAAACCCCCTCGATGTAATAGTTATCTATATTTCTCAGTACGTCGAGTCTTCTAATTTTTCCATTTATATGTACCTACTAGCTGACCCGGCAAACGTTGTTTTGCTTTATAAATTATAGATAGTAGCCGATTCTCAGACCTACTGAATACGCATATAAAATTTGGTAAAAATCGGTCTTTCCGTTTCGGAGAAGTACGGTTACTAACTTTGTGACATGGAAATTTTATATATTAGAAGAAGAAGATAACTACCTTAGGTCTGATTCTAGAATTGGTGGCATATTAATACATTGACCCCGTCAACGAGAAACAAGCGAGTGACCTAATAAGGATTATTTTTACCTTTTGAGGTAAGAAACCCCAAAAAGTAATGGGAAAGTTGTTCTTAAAAATAACTTAGTGTAATAAGTGTATAATTTAAAAAAAAAACCTGTCTTTTCAGTGCTACTATATACTGCTACTTACTTATTTCAAGTATATGTTATCACCAAGCTTTGTGGTGATAGTCATTCAGTATGCAGGCAGCTACAGCTCCGACACTAGGATGAAGGTTTTAATGAAACTGGGAATACCTACATTGCAACCGCGAAAGTAAAAGCCGTCTTATACTATCAGCTTTAATTCCTTTCAGTTCTGCCTGACCGCACATAAATCCATGTCCTGTTTGATAAATCGGCGTCAACGCACTAAATCAATTCAATTAGTCTGACCGGATTGACTAAACGGATTTGCCAGTTCGGACTGGCCTCTTCTTATATTTATCCGAAGAGATTATATCTATCTAGATAGATGAGTATTTAATTATTAGGTATGATTGAGGTTTTTACATTTTAACGAACGAACGGTTCAAAAATCATGGAGGTAAAACCTCGTGGTCATATATGTCAACCCCAGATGATAAATATCTATGATAAGCTTATCAGCTGATAAAATATCGTTCACCTGGTGATTGCTATCTTAATTTATTAATTTATTAAATAACTTATTAGTAAACTGAGACCAGTTAAATAGTTTGATAAGTAAATCAATAATCACCACTCAATCAGTCACTTGATAGTTATCGATTGGTTAAAATGTTTAGATGTAGCCACATGTAGGTAGGTAGGTATACCTACTGGAACAAATTCGTGCAGCGGTCTTGCTTTCAGTCCCACTAATGGACAGGAAGTAGCCGATCGTTCACTTTTGTCATTATGTGTCAAAACTTATATAAGTACAGACATATGTATGTATATACATATACATCCATATATCTATAGGTCCATATTAAATTCAAAGTCCTATCTGATTAACGTAGAGCTCAAACCGCTGCTGGCCCTAGGGACATGAAATTTGGAGATTGTGTTTTTTGTCATTCTCACGGGAGTGAACCCGCGATATGCTGCCAGTTAGGTATATGCAAACGACTTAGCTGGTCAAGCTACAGGAAGTTGTATAAAAGTGTAACCTTCTTGAATTTAATTTTATCTGAATATCAGTCGCACGACAAGCGCGATTTAGCTTCTCCTTGTTTCTGCCCTTCTCTTAATCACTTGGCACAGTACAACTTGTATTCTCTTCTATATTAGCCATCATCTCATCGCTCACCTCCATCTCTCTTAGGCTGAGGCTTCATTAGTGCATTGCGTCATCGCAGAGTGGCGAATTCCTTTATGTGATCTATACTAATATTATAATGAGGAAAGATTTGTATTTTTGTGTGTGTGTGTGCGTCTGTATGTTTGTTATAAATAAACTCAAAAACTACTGCACCGATTTCAAAATTTCTTTCACCATTAGAAAGCTACATTTACCCTGAGTAATATATTGAAATGGGATTAATTTGAATGGGAAATTTAGGAGATCCGAAACATTCCTAAGGATAGACGTAAAAGTGAATTACCTAATTAGCAAGTAACTGACTCATCTTACCCATTTTACACCTTAAATGTTCTGGTTATTGAAACTAAAAGCAAGACAGAATTATTGAACACTGCAGATAGCTGCGGAGATTGGAATTCACGATAAAATCTTCATGTTCAAATGAAATATTTACACCGAGCTTTCGTTCTACCTTTAGTAAAACAATATTTTGTTAATTAAAAGAACAATTGCGATACTTTTTCACTGCGGTTTTTCTCAGGAAGTGTGTCTGTCACGTCATGCGTAGCCTGAGTGCGTAGCCAATTAATATTTTTGTAATGTATCTTTATTTATCTCATGGAAGGCGAGACGTCACATATCTCTGTTTTATTTAAACATATTGTTGTAATCAGTGTTTGTATATTATTTTCATCTTGTTTGAGAGCGGTGTTGGTCTAGTGGTAGATACCCCGGCTTTCATTCCGAGAGTCGTGGGTTCGAATCCAGGCCGACCGCGCACCAATGTCTTTTTCGTCGTAACGTCGTGCAATATTTATTTATTATATAAATATTGCATATCTGTTAAGAGGAAAGTCTACCTACTCTTTCTCCATACAAACGTAGTCGACTATCCTCCCTGGATAAAGACATTAAGAGGATAGTCTCCATTCTCTTTCTCCATACAAACGTAGTTTACATTTTCCTCCCTGGATAAAGACATTAGAGCAAATATGTTTATGCCATAAAACCTATAGGTATCTGTCATGACAATGCATCTACCTTTTATTTTTTTCTAATTACAATCATAATAAAAAATTAAAAAAATGAAAAAAATAAAAAGGTAGATGCATAGTCATGACAGATATAAGTTTTATGGCATAAACATATTAGCTCTAATGTCTTTATCCAGGGAGGAAAATTTCAACTACGTTTGTATGGAGAAAGAGAATGGACTATCCTCTTAAAGCAAATATGTTTATGCTTTAAAACCTATATCTACAATGACTATGCCCCTACGTTTTGTTTTTTTTTTTCATTTTCTAATAATATACTTAATTATAGAAATAAAAAACAGAAAAATGAGAAACTGAAAAAAATCAAAACGTGGTTCATGGCTGATATAGAACTTATGGCATAAACATATTTTTTCTAATAGCTTTATACAGGGAGGAAACAATCGACTATATACGTCTGTAAAGTTTGTATGAAGAAAACAACAGGTAGACTGTCCTCTTAAAAGTAACCATCAGTTGATCGTTCTTGGGCGTTTTAAGTGTCACTGTTATTCACAGATTTTATTTATTTTTAAGCGTGTATCCTCACGCACGTAGGATTTCCATAGAATCCCACGTACGTCCCCCGCATGCGTGGAGAATTTGTATCAAAATACCGCGTGCGTGAGCAAACACGCATGACCCTAAAAAGCAGGAGGCAACAACTGAAGAGCTAAAGTTAAAATGTGAACCGCGAAAAACAACAACCTCAACCTGTTTACTCAACCAAGATTGAAATCGGTTCACCTATTCGTGAGCTACGATGCCACAGACAGACACGTCAAACATATAACATCTCTCTTTTTCCGTCGGATGTTAAAAATTAGGACAATTTGTTCTTTATCTTTTAACCACAAACTCTAAACACAACTTTGCAATTAGAACGTATAAATAATTAGATGTTTAAAACCTACGACGTTTTAAACCAACTACGCCTGAGTTTGGTCAAGTGAAGTTGTCGGAACACTTAATTTGTTCGGAAGTAGTTTAATCAAGAGTTGCGTGCCGTAAGATCGGATTTGTAGTAATTAAAGAAGACGACGAGCTCCAGTATATTGCTTCCTCAGATTAACACACAGCTTCCAGTTCATTTCCTCGCTTCCATTCCGGTTCGCAATTAACAAAACATCCTTCCAAATATAGTGACTTTTACCGATTTATATTTAACCCACAAAATCAAATCGAGAGATATTTTTGTTTGGGATGGAAACGTAATTGTTTTGTAGGTATCTAGGTAGGTATATACCTACAGCCCTGCCTAAAAATGGAACACCAACCAGGGACATGCGTGGAGTAACTTTGCCAAAATATCATCCTAGCGATACTCCCGGTTGCATACCACTCGGGAGCTCGGGGTCTACTAAATCCTAAATAGTTTTTTTTAATTTCGGGTCCTCACAGTAGGTCATCATTTAAGCTAATAAATTTACAATATTTTTCCAACCGATCGCCTGCCTGACACTAAACCTCTTAGAGACCAAGAAGTCCAGATCCCTTTGAACTTTGGCAAAATATCTAACAGCGAAAACCTTCTGAGATTTAACCACGTTCCAATTACAAGTGTTATTGTATTATTTGCTATTATTTTCCAGAACTTAAATTACCTACCTACAAATACAACAAAAGTTCCCAAAATTTTTATCTGCAATAACGGATTAAATTTTATTTCTCTAAGAAAGCAATTTTAGTTTAACTATCTACATTTAGCATTGTTTTCGAGTCCATTATCTAATTCCAACGATTTTAAGACAAAAGAAAAAAACGTCCATTGAATTGAATCTCTTTATCTTCACCGCGCTATGGATTATCATGTAAACAGAATTGACTTCGTTCTCTATTGTTATGGCATTTCAATTGTGTTCGGTTAAGCTTCGACTTGTACTGAAATTTGTTTATTGCCGTTGCTTTAAAGTTTTGTAAAAAATTCAAGATTGTAAAGCAATAACAATAAACGTGAACATTTAGCGAAAGTCGCACAGGAACTCTCATGGAATTTAAACGTTGTTGCTTGTTGTCATGCAGTAATTTCATGAGACAAGCCAAATTTTTTGATGTTGCTAGTATGTAACGTTTGTTCTGTTAACTTTGAAACTTCATGTCACAGTAAAAGACAAACGTTACATAAAACGATGACTAAGCAAATAAATAATAATACGCTATTAAAATAATAATAGAGTATTATTATTAAAACCCGGTAAAATGAAACTATATCCTACTTATAATATGAAGGTAAAAGTATATGTGTAAGTATGTGAGCAAGTAAACGAGTAGGTATAGGTAGTACATATTTTTTACTCCTACACGCAACTACTAGGTACAACTGCTAAACCGATTGCGATGAAACTTGGTATGCACATGCACATACTGGACACATACTTTTGCTACTTTTGATCCTGATATTCCCAAGGGATAGGAACTTACGCAGGCAAAACCCCGGGGAGCAGCTGGTACCTAAACCATATCTACATCTACACTAATATTATAAAGAGGAGAGATTTGTATTTTTGTGTGTGTATGTGTATGTGTATGTTTCTAATGAATAAACTCAAAAACAACTGTGCCCATTTTAAAAATTCTTTCACCATTAGAAAGCTACATTCACCCTGAGTAACATAGGCTACTTTTAATCCCGATATTCTCAAGGGATCGGGACTTACGCGGCTTAAACTGCGGGACACAGATAGTAATAAATAATTTAAGAACCTGCACCTACGTAGAGCTTAGGCATAGATTTATTTTATATTAGATTAAGAGGAGTATCAACGCCAACGACCTTGAAACTGAAAATCCCTGTCGGGCTCATCGAAAATTGTTGATTATTTCATGACGGAATGTCGTAGAACTTTTTTTTGTGCACAGATTGTAGGTGACATTGTTTCCTACATTTTGGTGTAGTTTTAAGACAAGAAACTCCTATTGGTGCAAAGCCTATCCAAATTTTAGACAAAAAATGTCTGATTTGGCTAAAATGTCGATATGCTTCAATACGTTTCGACATATTTGTATGGAAACTGCACTAAAATATCGGAAACAATGTCGTCTACAGACTGTACACAAAAAAAAGTTCTACGACATTCCGTCATGAAATAATCAACAATTTTCGATGCGTCCGACATGGATTTTCAGTTTTTCAGTATAGGGCCCTTAAGTAGGTAGGCTTAGCTCTTTGTGAGATTTAGAGGTTTGTCTTGTTCGCGTCTTCTGAATTTAGCCCTTGGATGGGTGACCGGCAAAACAATATATTTTCTCGAGCTCCTCCGTACTTCGAAAGGCACTTTAAGCAGTTGCTACCTCTGATAGCAGTTGTTAGATGAAGTTAGAGACCATATTATAGGGCGACTTGAACCTTTAAAACTATAAGGTGAGTCACACCATGACACCACTAAATGAATAAGAAGAATCCCATAGTGATATTTTTCATGTAACACTTCTATGGGTGGTCTCCTGAAGAATAGCCATCAGGTGGCAAGCAGGTGGTGGCCGATGGAAATATAAGCACGTTCAAAATTAGACGCTTTTTTGAACAGTGAGCAATAACTACTTACTATACCTATTATGACCTCTGGCAACTTAACTATGAATAGCTTCTACATCCTGATGAACGAAAGCTGTCACTAACACTTATTTACACGTTGCGCTTGTGTATAGATGTCTGTGAATGAAGTGCGATGTTATGCCCGTGCGCATATTTACAGACACTACGTAACTTAAGTGTTACCCGGGTTCTCACTAGCGAGCTCAGGGGCGTCTCTGGCTCATGTAGCGCCAGTGTGCAAATATATCCTTGGCGCCCTCTAGAAAGAGTGATGAGTGCTTTCAATCTAGATATAGTTATATTATGTACTAGCTGCACCCCGCGGTTTCACCCGCGTAAGTCCCGATCCCGTGGGAATATAGGGATCAAAAGTAGCCTATAGCCTTCCTCAATAAATGGGCCGACACCGAAAGAATTTTCGAAATCGGACCAGTGGTTCCTGAGATTAGCGGGTTCAAACAAACAAAAAAACAAACTCCTCCGCTTTATAATAGCTATGTATATAGATATAGAATCGATATAGGTAATATCTATATAGAAAGGCCGCCGCTGTCGGGGTTTAAAATTAAATATGAAATAAAATAAACCCCATAGTTTCCGAAATGCGATGAAAATAAATAATAATAATTAATTAATAAATAAATAAATTAATAATAATTAATAAATTATGTGAACAACACACAGGGCCATCTAGCCCCGTGGTAAGCGACTAAGCTTGTGTTACGGTGACTAGACAACGGATATAATACTTATATTTATTTTCTTTTGTAAATACATACATATTATACATAGAGAACACCCAGACCAGATACAAATATTTATTTTTTAAGCATAAATACTTGCACCCGGCGGGAATCGAACCCGCAACCTTCTGCATTGCAGTCGCGCTTTCGCACGACGCGCCACAGAGGTCGTCAAATAATAGGTATATGCAAGCCGGAGATTCTGATACGTGGGCTAGGTGCGGGCGCGTCTTCGCGTCGTCGCGGCGCCCCTGAGACCGCGGCGCCCGTGTGCCTTGCACACCCTACACACGCCCTAGAGACGCCCCTGAGCGACCTGTACCTACTGTAACCCTAAACTAGTTTTATACTTAGGTACTATCTGATAGAGGAAATATATAGGTATATGAAGTAAAATATATAGAACCCACGTCCTGCGGTTTCACCGGCGTAAGTCCCGATCCCGTAGGAATTACGGGATCAAAGAAGCCTATGTTACTCCTCGATAATGTTGCTTTCTATTGTTGAAATAATTTTTGAAATCGAAGTAGATTCTGACCCTATTCGTTACAAACGTTTGTTTCGTTTTCAATTCGTTTTAAAACTCTACAATTTTAGGTCACTAATATCATCCATCTATTATCTATCTATCTATCTATCTATTATTGGGAAAGCAAAGCATCAGAATTTTTAGACAGACCTGCAGGCAAGTTATATTCACATACATTTTAATCTGCTATTATCTTCTGTTATTATAAAGCTGGAGATTTGATATTTTTTGTTTGTTTGAACGCGCTAATCTCAGGAACCACTGCTCCGATTTGAAAAATTCTTTCGGTGTTGGATAGTCCATTTATTGAGGAAGGCTATATGCTACTTTTGATCCTGATATTCCCACGGGATCGGGACTTATTACTATTATAAAGCGGAAGAGTTTGTTTTTTTGTTTGTTTGAACGCGCTAATCTCAGGAACCACTGGTCCGATTTGAAAAATTCTTTCGGTGTTAGATAGTCCATTTATTGAGGAAGGCTATAGGCTACTTTTGATCCCGATATTCCCACGGGATCGGGACTTATGCGGGTGAAACCGCGGGGAGCTGCTAGTATTAGATATTAGTTAGAAATATCCACCATATTTGTGATTTAATTGTATTTTACAGGTTTTAGGATACTTGTATTTACGTTTTGTACGGTTTGCGCTCTAAAGAAAATTTGCGATTTAGAGCAAAATGTGGTAAGTAGGAATATCTTGCTCTGAAGCGCTAATTTTCTCAAATATCGTTATTCATAAATATACTACATATACTTAATTAGAGGTAATTTGGAATGTGAAGAAAGAAATAAATTAAATATGAGGTTATTTATATTTATTTATTAATATTTTACTTCAGTTACAATTAATGATTTAGACAAACACATAGCACCATCAAAAATACAGAAAAAAATGTTTATGCAGACATTAATCATACAAACAATGAATGCGGTACAATTATTTTTTCCTCATCGTTCCGGGGCTAAAAGCTCATCATGGCTGTGCGCCTCCCCGGTATTTAAATCGCAGTTTTTGCAGAGCATCAAATAATTCTGAAACAAAACACAAAATGTTGTTTAGAAAAACATAAAGGGTCGCTACATAATATAGGGTAGGTATAAGAGCAGGGGCGCCTTTAGGGGGTGCCAACTGAGCGGTCGCCCAGGGTGCCGGGTTTTTTTTAGACATTTATTGAAAACTAGCTGTGCCCGCGGTTTCATCCGCGTAAGTCCCGCTTCCGCGGGATTTACGGGATCAAAAGTAGCCTATGTTCTTTTCGAAGGTCCTATTTATCTCTACCAAAATTCGTATCAATATCGGTTCAGCGGTCTATGCGTGAAAGCGTAACAGACATACATACAGAGTTACTTTCGTATTAATAATATTAGTAAGATTAAATACGCAGTCAGACTAGTCCGACGTCCGTTAGTAATAGTCGTCCGTCCTTATTCTAGACCAGAATAGAATTGATTCTAGACCAGTGATTCCCTAAGTGGGGGGCGCGCCCCCCAAGGGGGGCGCAGAGACTTTTCCAGGGGGGCGCGGGCCACGCGGGATCGCTGAGAGAATGCATTCCAGACTGCTCTATATGACCGATGAAAATATTTGAAATTGACGCCTGTCAAGAATCTTTGGTACTACTTACCAAATACCTTTTGTATGGCTTTGTAAAACTTCAATAAGCAATAAGAATACTTATTTTGTTTTTTTTTTTATTCAGACCTGATAATCTGGACTGTAGGACGGGGGGGCGCGGATTTTTTTTTATGGTCGAAGGGGGGCGTGGCTCAAATAAGTTAGGGAACCCCTGTTCTAGACTAAGGAGCCTGTATTTTAGACGATAGCGATAGCGACCTAACCAAGTGAATATCTTAATTTGACATACAATGTAATTAGAGGTAGATTTTACAAGTAACAATAAGGCTCTCTGTTTGTGTTGCTTGATGATACGATTGTAACACGACGTTACACACAGCAATCTAGCCACAAACTAAGCACTAGGCTTGTACTATGGTTACTAGACAACGGATATACTACATATTATACTTGTTTTTGTAAATAAAAGGGCGTCAAACAATATTACTCGCCCTGGGCGTCTAGGTAGCAAACGCCGTCCCTGCATACGAGTATTTATGTCGTTGGTAGCTAGGTAGATGGGTATTCAAACTTATATCAAAAAGGGCAAAAAGGACCAAAAGTCTGTATATGGAAACCAAATTTAAAAATCGAGTCTAGGGGTCTTATAAATAATATAAGAATAAGGGATACGAGTACGAGCGTATACCTGCGACTTTGTGCCCCAACCAATGAGATTCATCCTGTAGTTTTTGTGTTAGCCGTTTTTGTTGCTATGTCCGTTGGCAGCCGCTTTGAAATATTATAAAAAAAATAACCTTTGGACATTCTCCCTGCATGTGGGTGACAACAGGGTATCGGGACAATATTTTAAATAAATAAGAACTTACCATATTGTACTGACATCGAAGCAGGTCCATGACCCGCACGTAGTTAGTTTCGGATTTCTGTCCATGTTTTTCCATCAACGCAACAGCTCTTCGAGCTAGCATCTCGAGATCTTGCAGGCCTTGCGGTTCTCCTTGCACATATCGCACATTCGATGTTCCCCACTGACGATGACGCTCTCGAGGCCGCGGCGTGGGAATCTCCTGACGGCGCCTTTCTTCTTCGCCTAAATCAGTTACTGGTAGATTAACCATCGCTACTCTTTCTTTACTTAGAAATTAAATAGTAAAGCACGTCAATTTATTTTCTAAAAATCGTAGGTACAGTACGCAGAATTTAACTAATGACTTGAACTGTAATTTATTAATGACATTAAAACAAATTATTGAGTACTTCGTTCAAGTTAAGTGACTTCAATATAACTATTAGGCTAATTGAAGACTATTAGTTAAGTAAAGTAATATACCCCTACCATTCCTAAGCAGATCGTTAAAAGAATTAAGATAATGCTGAAGGGTATTAACAATAATGTTAATTAACAATAGGCCCATCTTTACCTGCAGTGCTATTGTTCAGTTATTTAAACAAATTGCTGTACATACATCCCCACCACAGCGCTGTTCAGGTATAAGGACCGAACCCCGAGTTCAGTTGAAAGCATTCAGTTGCACCCCGAGTCTCCCGGCTGTACAATCTGAACGCACGTGTTGATAATCGTTATTATGGAACATAATCAGTTTCTCGATGTTCTTCAACAAATATTAGCTGAAAAGGGTGCTCCAACTGCGGCCCTTGTCGTCAGCGTAGCAGAAATGATGATGCAGCAGCGACAAGAGATAAGAATCCTTGAAGAAGAGCAAAAAATTCGGGACCAGAAGTGGCGACAACTTAATGACGCCATGTATATGGTAAGATCATTTCGTTATTTTTACTAGTTTCTAAACCTGTAATCAACTTGAAATTATTTATTAGATATGAAGAATCAAATTCATATGAAGAAAATAGAGATCCATTGTCTATGTTGATTTATGATGACAAACTTTACTTACTAATTCGTTCGTAAAAACTACGTGTAGAGTAGCAAGTGAGCGAAAGTTAATATTGTCATGATGGTTCTCTAGCGATTGTGTATTATCTTGCCCATGCGACTTCATGTCTTTCTTTGTCAGAATCCGTCTATACTTCGTTATTTAATTTCAGACTACGATCTGACGTTTTGGTTCTTTGTATTTGACCCTTTTTTCTTCTGGAAGTTGTGTTAAATCTAATTCTACAATTAAAAAACGAAGTTTAGATTATTATTTTTAAGTCTTTGCCTATCCCTTGAATTTCCTGTCGAGAATTAGTAGTTGTACCTACTTTAAATAAGTGCTAAATTGCACTTACTAAAAGCGGGGATTACTATTTGAGTGCGAAAGCAGTTGCATCGAAGTTTGTTTCTTCAAATACTTTCATCGATATCTATAAACCTACTGCGACGTCATATTACATCGACGTATTGTATTGCGATTTTACTTCGAAAATATCATACTGCAAAGCTTGCTACTGCGAACTATACTTCGAACGATTTCACTAGATAGGTAGGTACAGATAAAATAAACATGAACAAGAAAGCGCACTTTGTTAAAAAAACAGTCCCGCTTGAGACTAGAGAAAAGAGAACCGACGACCCTTTGTCCTTTTTTCACTTTCGTTGTTGTCGGTTAGTTAGACAAGGACACAGGGTGAGCATCTATCTTCTGCCGGACCATTTTGATATAATTATCAAAACAAAAACTACCTTAAAGTTAGGGAACATAGAAGAGATTTTTAAATTGAGACCATCCGGTAAAGATCGCAAGTTTAAAATGTTGCCAACATATACCGATTTACCGTCAGATATAGCAGTTTTGTGTATTTAATCCGCTAGCCGCTAGAACACGTTTTGCAACTTCCTGCCTACCCCAATACAGAACTGCACTGACGTCCGTTAAAACTTTATTGAGTTTATGTGGCGTCTTTTATGTATATTGTAACACAAACTGTTTATTCAATAAATAAATAAAAAATAAAAAAATAAAAAAAAATAAAAAACTTGCGATCCATTATATCAGTTCATTTTATAGTGGCATCTATATGCCACTATAAAATGAACTGATACTAAGGCTAAGGCCGCGCATAAACGGGAGGAATAATATTTATTTCCTGTAAACTTTTTGGCCGACCAAACTAGCAATCGATGACACAGTGGTCGGCAGATTAGTTGAAAAATTATGGCGGATGCGCAGAAGTCGATTTTTCATAGAAGTCGCATATAAAATGTACTGCGCGAACTTTCCCCTTCCACGTCAAAATTATTGAAGTTATCTCCCGGCCACTGTAATTATTTTCATCTGTGGTTGTAAAATCGTTCGCAGTATATGGCTACAATATGAATAAATGACCTACTCTATGGAAGTAAAGTTCGAAGTAACGCTTCGCAGTATAGGTAATAAATATTTTCGCAGCACAGTTATTCGATGCAATGCGAAAGATTTTGTGATTTTGCGTCGCTGTTTAGAAATATCGATGAAAAGTATTCGAAGAAACAAACTTCGATGCAACGGGTTACGCGCTCATGTAAATGTCCAAACAGTATTAGCAAAAACCTTTTAAAAACATATTGGAAAAAGTGGACCGGTCCCTTCAACTAATTGTATGTCCTACGATTTTGTTAGTAGTGTAATAAAGTCGCTCAGCTGCGGTGCAAGAAATTAATCAAAAATATTACTTAATTGTTATACTGAATACCGACTTATTGTTGTAAAAGTTCTCGTTCATTTGTAAGTTTTTAACTGACTTCCCCAAAATATCTAAGAAAAAAAAATATTAAATTTTGTTTTTATTTTATTACAGGATACCCACACCCCCTGCCCAACCTGCGGTCTCTTGCCACGAAAAAGATCGCGGGAAGAATTTGAGGAAGAAGAAAATGACAATTATCAACAAGAGAAAGGAGAGGAAAAATATATAAAGAAAACTTTAAGACATGTACGACGATCAAAGCTTTGAAAGCTTCGATCGTGGTATAATGCGTCTAGAATTATTAATTAATTATACGCGATATAATTAATTAATAATTATATTCTATATTATATGTATAATTAATGGCTGTTATAAAGTAATACTCATTGTATTACTCATTGTTGTAAATGGTAGGTGTAGGTACTTAATTAAGGTTATTTTTACGAATTTAATGTAAATAGGTTTAATTAATGATAAGGGTATTTTAAAATATAAGTTCTATTACTACTATGCTACTACTTAAAAGTTATGTTTAATTTGTAAGAAATTCATGTAGATAGGTAAGTTTAATTAATTATAATTATAATTAAATATAATTATAATTAATTATAAGTTTAATTAATTATACTACTACTAATAATACTACTTACTCATAAAATATAGTATAATAAGTTTAGTGAGAAAAAAACTTATTGTGATACTTATGGCTGTTGTACCTATAAAGTTTTTTGAAATAAAATTGATACTTTGATCCATACCTAACTTTGCTTTTATTATACCTACTAGTGTCTACGTTATATTATTATGTACTAGCTGCGCCCCGCGGCTTCACCCGCGTAAGTCCCGATCCCGCGGGAATTACGGAATAAAAAGTAGCCTATGTGTTATTCTAGGTGTCCAGCTATCTATATTCCAAGTTTCATCGCAATCGGTTCAGTACTTTTTGCGTGAAAGAGTAACAAACATCCATCCAAACTTTCAATTTTATAATATTAGTAGGATAGGAAGTCCGCGGATCGGAAAGCGCAGCGTTGGACGTCCACCAACGAGATGGACGGACGACTTGGTTAAGGCCGCGGGTTCACGGTGGATGCAGGCCGCTTATGACCGAAGCATCTGGAGATCTATGAGGGGAGGCTTATGTCCAGCAGTGGACTTCTTACAGCTGAAATGATGATGATGATAAGGATAGGAAGTAGGATCCTGTATAGGTATAGGTATACAGTCAGAACATCTTAAATTTCGATGTACCGTGGGCTATAGTTAAAATTTAATGGATAATCTATGTAAGTAACAGTCCAAACAAAAAATGGTCCAGGCGCCGGCAAACATCTTGAACAAAATGGCCGATGCGCAGAAGTTGATTTTTTCATAGAAGTCTCACGTGTACTGCGCGAGTTTACCCCTTCAGTTTACTTACCTAATTTAGTTGTAGTAGTTTACTTTAATTAGAGGACCCGCCACCGCATTGATTCATTTATGTACTGCGCGAACTGACCCCTTCCACGTAAGTATCTTTCAAGATGTTTGCCGGCACTTGTAATACGTAATTATTGTAGAGGTCAATGTATTATAAGCGGTGGCGGGTCCTCTAAGTGAAGTAAACTACTACTACTAAACCAAGTACCTAAACTACTAAAACTTGTTCCCAATGAAGGAAGGTGCCAGGCTGGTCCTAAAAAAATGGCAATAAATCTTCTTCTAATATATAAAATTTCCATGTCACAATGTTAGTTACCGTACTCCTCCGAAACGGCGCGACAGATTTTTACCAAATTTTATATGCGTATTCAGTAGGTCTGAGAATCGGCTACTATCTATAATTTAGATAGTAGCCGAAAAGTTTGCCGGGTCAGCTAGTAATATATATTATTTAATTCTATCTTATTGCAGTAAATATACTTAGTCCATAATGAATATCTTACCTACTTTGCCGACTACAAATCATTAGGGGGTTTATCGTAACGTGGTGGGCTCCGGGATGCACTGAAAACAACGGCTCAGATGAGTAAGAGGGATTAGGGTAAAAACCTACTCTCTTTTATTAATAAACGTGGGATAAGGTGGGATTACAAATACAAATACAAATCATTTATTTATAACAAAGTTACATGTCAATTTACATTGTAAGTAAATTTAATCAATTTATACTATGTAGGTTCATACATATAGTATAGGTATATTTTGTCATTATCACTATCACATTTCATCGTAATAATCAATAATTTTATTCAATTCGGTTTTATTTTATTTTATTACTAAATCATTGTTTAATAGGTAATAAAAATACGATATATTTAATTAATTCTTAAATAAATTCATAAATAAATTAGAGTAAAAATGAAAATAATGAGTCAGAGGGTAAATTACATTTACCCTCTGACCTCCATTACAACTGGACAGGACATAGCGCACTGAATTTTGTGCCTATGATCTGTGACATGTTGCGCTGTTGTCGCACGTTTTCTATTGAAAGTGATGGTGACCGTCTCCGGAACTATTAGTTGCATGGACGGTCACCATCCCTTTCAATAGAAAACTCGCGACAACAGCGCAACATGGGGCAAATCAAATCGGCACATAGATCTAATGCCATTTTGTATTGTATAGCAATTCCAGCGTAGATATAAGTATATAAGTAAGTTATAGTATAGTATAAGTTACATACCTAGTTTCATTTCAGTGCATTTACCACTTTTTGTTTCTGTCTAAAAGTTCTTGTCACGGAAAACACAAAGCATGATGTCACTAATCCGACCTTACTCCAGGTTTATTAATAAGGGTGACTATGCTTATATACACGTAGCTCTACTTATCTAATCTCTTAGCTCTGGCCAAAAGCTTACTCTTTCTTGGGAAAGAAAATAAAAGACATTTCATCAAAAAGAAGGGACGCCATTACAGTGGACTACTAGAGATATCCTCATAAATCCCGCAATTAAAATAGCTGCCTACTCTATCCTGTTAGGTAAATATTTCGGCGAGCGAAGGACAGTAAAGTCCTAAATTATACTTACCGGCTTTTCTGTTTTTAGGTTTAATAATTTCTAGCAGTATGTATCTATAAATTGAACGGCCGGAGAAGCCGGACGGACTTATAAATACTTAAGATATTTCTATCTAATTAGAAACCAGATTCACTAACTTAACTAATATAGGTTCTTACCTTAGTACCTGTAATATTCACCGACATTTTATCAATAAAGGATCCTTATTTGTTTATCAATCAATCTTGCCCTCCGTCCACTCGAACCGAGAGCAGTGACTGTAAGATTGTGACTTGTAGATTAGGGCGCCTCGTGTTCTTTGAGGTAAACTCATCAATCAAACTACCTTCCTTCTGTGTGGACAAACATCGCCCAGGGCAGTATACTATAACTAAATCGAAACAGTTCAGCAATTGTTGATAATTTTGCAAGTAACTTAGGTACTAACACTTCAAGTACCTACTTACGGTTCTAACGAAACTGTAAAATTGTTAAGTAGGTACCTAAATCGAGATAAATCTTACAATGCTGAGGACTTGTTGAAACGATTCAGTTAAAGTATACTTACCTAAGTATAATACGTGCCCTGCCAAACTATAGTTTTATTTCCGCAAACGGTTATACTACAAGTCTTGGTAGTTTTGCAAAATTCCGCGATCAAGCTTTCGAAGTGTGACTTCTTGCAAAAACACAACCGTTTAAAAAAAAAAGAACTCTCCTAGGACTTGCCTGAGACGATTGAACTGCAAATAGGTATTAAACAGAATAAGGCCCCAGCTCGTTGACGGTTCATATTATTTGCGTTGGTAGGACTTAGCGTCATTTGGCCTTAAGTGGTTTCACAAGGTCAACCCTGCCTCCTGTGGCTAAATCCAGGATATGTACCTACTACCGTGACTGCCCTGGATTTAGTGGGAGCCAATATTGAAGACGAGTCGTTACTCGTAGACGTCTTTTTAAACTTGTTAAATAATAATACGTTTAGTATAGGATTAGTCATATTTTTAATTCGTAGTGTAAGGCAGAAAGCTTTTATGGAGACACATAGCTTATGCCGCTAAACATATTATTTTCAAAAACTCCCGGGCTTCTAGTCGACCAATCCAATTGCCGATAGCACATTGAAAAAAAAAGGAATAGAGTTGTAATTTAAGGTTTTGTTTATCGATTAAAAAATCTCGTTGTTAAGAAATTTCAACAAAGTCATTTACATAACTGACAATTATCATTAATTTAATATCTAACAGCAATTAAATTAATTACGTTAATCATTATTTAGGTTGGGTAAGTATGAAGAGCTTTTGACAAACTTTAAATCGCTCTAGATCTTCTAAGGTTATTTATACTTAATATAAAAAACATGGTTTATGATGATACATAAAAATGATTTTCAAAAAGAACCTACTCAACGATACCCCACTTGACGATAATCGTTTTTTTTTCTTCTTTTTTATTTAGGTTACCTACAAAATGTAGCGTTTAATGGTTCAATCATTTTGATTTCGACAAATTTCGATTATAGTGCGTTTCATCTTTAAATTCCTATGCCGTCATGTTGGTAGCAAAACAAAAAACCAAGCAAGTGCGACACTCGCGCACAAAGGGTTCCGTACCACTATCACAATTGGATATGGAACCATAAAATGGTTTGCAACAAACAATTTTTAATTTGATAGGAAAATGTGAAATACTTAGCTTCGATTTTCTTTCCCATCAAACGACCGCACGCACCTCTCAAATAAAAAAAACTTTGGCACAAAGAAAATCTGAAACTTATGAGAAACTTTTTGGTAAGTGAAGGCAGACTGGTATATTTGACAGATAGGGCAGCCATTTTGAATTCCATGACCAACTCGATTTGTCCTGACCAATCAGAAGCGACATCACATTGTACTTAACTCCTTGTTATTTTTGAAACAAGTTTGTTGTATGGGAGTCCCTCTTAAATATTTGTTTTATTTTGTTTTTAGTATTTGTTGTTGTAGCGGCTACCAAAACACATCTTCTGTGAAATTTTCAACCGTCTAGCTATTACGGTTCATGAGATACAGCCTGGTGACAGACGGACGGACGGACGGACGGACGGACAGACAGACAGACAGACAGCGAAGTCTCAGTAATAGGGTCCCGTTTTTACCCTTAGGGTACGGAACCCTAAAAAGTGCAAAATACAAGAAATTTAATGTGCTACCTTGAATTAAGGGAGGTTTGCATAATATAAAGAATGAATGAATGAATCTTCCTGTATTCAAGGTTTATGGTATAGCACATTCAATATATTAAGGCAAAACTTTTTTGTTTTGCTACCAACATAACGGCATAGGAATATAAAGATGAAACGCACTATAGTGTTATGTCAACTTATGTCTTTAGTGACACTTGCAAGACTAACACAAATCGATTGACGCAAGAATCATCAAAATCGGTCTATTCGTTTGACCTCGAGTGCCACATACAAACATTCATATCATAAATAATTTATAAACTGATAAACATCCCTCTCCTTGGCATTGGTAAAAATACAGTTCAAATGTACTTTGAACCATATTTAGTTGTAACATTCTGAAAATATCGCTGATCTTAAATTGGTATTCTATTTTATAGCTTGTAATAAAATTAACATTCAGCATTTTGTCAAAAAGGTCAAAAGTAAAACAAACACGGCCCAACACTAGTAAATTCCAAATGTCATCTTATCGAGACGTTCATTGGTTCATTATTATACCCTATTCGCTCACACACGCGGCGCTCGGCAAGGTCGGAAAGAGACAGCAGAACAAACACAGTGAAAGAAAGAGAACATACGTCAAGCTAGCGGGTCAGTCAGACGACAGACACCTCATCTTGAAAATATTTCAGTGATTTATTTTGTAGTGATTTAATTTCATTAGTGATTGTTTTGTGGCAAAAAAAACTCAACCCCAATATGTGGGATCCCACACATGTACAAGTAACAGTTCAAAAAGCTCGTGGTCTTCTAATAAAAGGTAAAAATGGTACAAATGACTGTTTCGTTACCATCGCCCTCGGTAAAGAAAAATTCCAAACTTCTGTCAAACAAAAAGCTACTCAGAATGTAGAATGGGTGGAAGAATGCGAACTCCATATACCAACACAAGGGAATACGGCTGAGATCGTGCTCAAGGTGTATGACCAAGATTTTATGAAAGACCATTTACTAGGTCAAGTATCGATTCCGTTAAAAGAGCTAGATGTGTACGAACGGCCACGGAGCCGTTGGTATACCTTGCAGGGCAAGCCTGGCAAAGAGAAGGACAAGAATCGCGGCGAGCTCGAAGTTAAGGTATCATTCACCGTCAAGGAAGGAAGTCTTACCGACCTCAGCAAAAAAGATAAACACAGGTCGTCATTGTCCAGTCTCGCCCACAACGTCGGAGGAAGTCTTATGAGCATCGGAACTATCGAGAAACGTAAGAGCATTAAAAAGCTTGCTAAAAACCTCGGATCAAAAATCAACTTGACTAAGAAAGATAAGAAAAGTGATTCATCATCTCTCAGTGGAAGTATAAGTAACTTAAAAGGTTCTGCACTTTCTACTCCAGACCATTCAACGCCAAAAAGAGTTGTGCAAGGCGAGGCCGACCCTGGAGTCATTAGTGAAGATGATGATGAATTTGCATTTGATGATCTATCTCATAAGAGTTCTGGGAGCTCACTCAATGTCCAGTCTAACAATGTATTTGCACCGCGCAACAGCATTTACACACCATCGCCTGTGAATGCATCCCTTGAGAACTTAGGGGGTGGAGAATTCTTAAGGAGGTCCACCAGCAGCAACTTGGCTGTTCCCGAGAAAACTGTCCCACAAAAGCCTGTACGCCTCAGTCTTGATACGTTTTCATCACCCGCTAACACCATGCCGAACCAGGTCATTGATAAAAATGACGAATGGTCCCAAAAATTGTACTCTCGTAAATCAATTAGCCAAAACATGATTGATAAAGAAAAGTCTGCGAGCTTGGAGAGAAATAAGAAGCTTGACAGCCCAAGCTCTTTGAAAGAAAAGCCAAGTCCTAAATTCTTTAAGAAGTTTGGTAATAGTAAGTCGAAGTCTAAATTCCTTGAAGAGAGAATTATTGTTGGCGAGGAAAACATTGTAGAAGAAGATACAATTAACCCAGCATATAGCAGCATCCCCAGAAACATTATTCAGCAACTTGATGGAAAATCTCGGGAAGACCTAATTGTTATGATCTACAGTATGCAAAAAGATGTGGAATATGAAAAAAAGAAGACCAAGGATTTAGAAAATTACCTTGATGACCTGTTACTGAGAGTAATGGAGACAACACCTAGAATCCTTCAAAATCCTTATGTTAGAAACAACAGTATGCATATTAGAAATAAATAATGCAACTGTATTAATACATAAACTGGCGCTTTGTTTATTGCATGATTGCATAAGATTAATGTGGCATGCCTCTATATTATTATATGTGTAATACTGTTTCAAATGTTATAATTTCTAGTAGGTTTATTACTGTTCATTTGTAATCTGTTTAAACTTGCAATTTGCAGTGAACAAACTTCATTGCTACATTTTAACAAAACAAATAGGTATTCAAATTGAAACAAATTAAAATAATGCTGTTGAGGAATTTTTATGTGCCTTATAAGAGTCTGTGATATGATGGAATGAAGAATCTGATAAAAAAATTGCATGGTTTGTTGCATGATCAACACAAAAACAAGTTGGTTGTTCTCTTCACAGTTGAAGAAACTCTTACATCAATATACTTCCTGCTTTGTTCACAATGTTACATTGAATATGCAAAAGATGCTGCCATTACAACAAATAAAATATATATTATCTGGTTTCAAATTACTTATATTATGTCTACTTTACGATTTAATTACTTAGTGCCAAACTTTCTATCGTTTTACATGTCTAATTTATGGCATTTTTGTGAGTATTTTGAGAAAATATTCCTAAATGTTCAGAATTGTTAATGCAAGTTACAAGGATCTAATGAAACGGAATGAAATGAAAAGATAAGCAATCTTGACTTGTGACTCATACTACAAATATGATTGTGATGTGATGATGTATATGATTCATTTGAATACATTATCATGGCAAACTAGCTTCACTACTTAAAAGATGTGACGGTATTTAATTAATTTTGCTACACTCTAAGATCTGTGTTGTATTTGAAATGTAGGTATAATAAGGTTTAAATAACTAACAATCCATCCATAAATGAGTGATTATTGATTAATATATTTAATAATATTATATTTTAGTTATACTTAGTTTCTGTAACATCATTAAAAGTTTACATATTTATTTAGCTGTTATCAGTTTCATATTGTTTATTTTAGTAAAAATTACCTTTTAGTTAGATAAGAGTAAACTGATAATCGAAAAATGATTCCTTATCTCTAAAAGAATATACTTATTATTCATTCAAATTTTCATAACTCATTATTACCTATTTAACTAAAATTGTTAATTTTACCTAAGTGTGTAATAGAAATGCCTTGTGCAATATTTAATTAAATTCATTAAGATGTCCTTGTTATTTAAGTAACACTTATGAATATGATCATTTATATTAGTTACTAGTTGCGCCCCACGGGTTCACCCGCGTAAGTCCCGATCCTACTAGAAAATCAGGGTAGAAAGCGTCGTTAACCAAGTTGATATTCAGATCTCCAGCTATCTGCATACCAAGTTTCATCGCAATCAGTTCAGTAGTTTTTGTGTGTAGGAGTACCAAACATACTCTTTACTCACACACAATTTTTCACATGTGTAATATTAATTTATTTATATAACTCATTTTTAAAATATAGTAAGTAGGTAGATGTATAAAATTGTATGTAAGGTTGAGCTATGTTAACTTCAGGGACAAAGCTCAAGACTGAATACTTCTTTCATAGGAGTAGATTCAGTAGCTATTCTCTGAAGAAGTACCTATCAAACCTACACGCATACATACTTTCACATTTAATGATTTTAGAGTTGTCAATATTTACAGACTTATTTTAAAGGAAAATACTGTAAGTTTCTTGTTGATTACGAAACCCTAAAATATGGGATGGGAAGGGTCGGATGGGTAATATACATTTGCAAATTTCCTGATGGTTTAGTTACCGAGGCCGGTAGACGAATGGAAAGTCGCTTGGTCATGAAAGTGAGTTTCGCGTTCGAGCCCCGCCTTGCGAAGTGTTTTTGTACTTAGATGTATTTTTCCTTTAAAATATTTAAAGATAGCCAAGTGCAGGCTTAAACACTTAAAATAAATAGAATATTTTCATTCGTGATACGATTTTTGTACTAAAATAGGAAATACTTACAAACATCCAACAAAATCATTTTGTGATATTGTTAGAAAAAAAAGACAAAAGAACAAATTTTAATAATTTAAGTTTCTAATGAAGTATTAAGTAATTATAATCATTATTCGTTGATTTAAGTAATTTATTTGAAGCATCTAATGATGAGTGAAAAAAAATCTAAAATTAATAAAAATAAGTTAATATTTTTATGTGAGTTGAAACAACTTTTTCTTGGATTTATTTTTATATAAAACGTTAAGAAAAATGTATGTTTGTCAATTACTAACTGTCTTCTAAAGTGCTATTTATTTAATAAATTGTAATAAAATAATTGTTTTTTTTTTTTTAATTTCCATGTAGCTAAACATTCCTCAAGCGTTGAACAAACAACCGGCTGCGACGCCTAAGGTTGTTGGGTTTGATTTCGTCTCAAAAAAATCTTTTCTGATCTTAGTATCAGTCAGTCATCATACCTACTTGTTTATTCATTGTCTGGTACCAGGTACCACTGACCTCCATTAGAACTTGTATAGTACCTAGACGTTTAGTAGCAGTTTAGACTACGAAGAGCGGTGATGGTCTAGTGGTAGATACCGCGACTTTCATTCCGAAGGTCGTGGTTTCGAATCCAGGCCGACCGCGCACCAATGTCTTTTTCTTTAAGAAAAATTTAAGTGCGCTATAAACATCGCTCTTACGGTGAATGAAAACATCGTGAGGAAACCGACATATCCTAGGATAAACCACGGTCCGAAGGCATGGGATATTCGCCAATACGGGGTAGGCTCCCGTGGCGTCTTAAGCCCTCTAAGAAATCACGTACAATGGTCCAATTGTGAGGCTAAGTGCGGAAAATGCTCAGCGAAACTAACTAGACGTTTAGTTTGGGGTATTGCAGTGTGTGCAACATCTTTAATTATTTATTCCTACAGCAGGAATCGAACCCGGAACCCACTTTCTGCTTTATGTCTGTGGTGGTGGTTTTATGACTTTGAGTAAGGGTCTAGCTAGGATGTATTAATAGACCATTCACACGATATCGATTTTCTGTAAAATGGTTGTAAATCTGACACAGTAAAAAAGGATTGTCCATCCTCCCACCATTGAGACAAGTACTTAATACGTACTTAAGTGATGTGTCAATCATGTCATGCGAAATAAATATTAAAAGCCGCTACAGCGCTAACAATATTGTTACGTCTATCGTAAAAATGAAACATCATTGCTGCGGGCGCTAAGATGTAGTCGATGAATGACGATTAACAGTGTCAACAGCATCATTGAGTTTGCGGAAGCATTACCGCAGTGGCTGTACACGATTGTCTTCCTTCTGATCTCATAATATCTACTGATAAGGTTGAGATCAATGATTCACGCATTTATCTTTACTGTCGTACTGGATCAAAATCATGTGAATGATCTATTAGTCAGTTATGTAGGTAAATTGGTTTAAGGTAAATAAAAAACTCAACCGTTTCTCATACAAAATTTATGGAATGGAATTACAATAAGATTTCTATACCTAATTAGAATTACTATAAAAATGCAATCACTTGTGACGGCGACTCTTTGTGACTACCGGTGCTGGCGTGTAGGCAGCATACGTCTTCTGAGACAGCTTGTTCATGTAGTAGATTGTGATCAATGAGAATATTAGACTGAAACAAACGTAATACAATAATTAGTCTATAAATTATAGTCTACCCGTGAACAGTAGGGGTACCTAAACTTAAAAGTACCTAAAATAATCGTCTCGCCATTTCGGGCAATTTAAATAGCTCAAATTCTGTTGATTTTCAATCGATGCCGGACTCCTGCGAGCGGCGAGTGATGGAGACTAGTCGTTGCGGTCGTGGGATTCACATAGAAAAATTTCCGAAATCGAACGAAAATCAGAAGAAATCGAGCTATTTATAGCGCTAGAAGTGGCACAAGCGATTCAAAAATATAGTGTAGTAAAAGTAAATTGATGCAAGGATTAGAGTGTAGAAGAGGTTTTTTATTTTTATTTGATAACTTTCACCGACTTTGTCCACAAGTAAATATTAAATAACAATGTTTTATTTCTGATAAGTTTCACTCAATTAACCTGCTTCTAGACATGTTTATTTTTAGTAACGTGTAGAGTTTTAGTGACGTAATGAAAACATCTACCTAAACCTCGTAACTATATGTGAACTGGCAATTATGATCTGGTAAGTTAATTATCTAGTTAGTGAACATTATTGATAATAGATTTGTGAAAAGGTAGAGCTAATTATGGCATATAACTTGGATAGCAATGCATCCCCTCATTGCATTTTATTTTCCTAGCCAGCTAATACGTCCAACTGTAAAGCGCTGGCCTGCTCTTAGGAGGGGTTAGGCAGGACGCCACGGGGGCCTACTCCGGATCGGCGAATGCCCTTATGCCGCTGAACCGTGGTGAGTCCTAGGACATGTCGGTTTTCACGACGTTTTCCTTTACCGTAAGAGCGATTTCAATAGCACACATATTTAAAGACAAGCGTGGTCGGCCGGGATTCGAACCCACGACCCTTGGAATGAACTTCGGGGTACTACCACTAGAACAACACCGCTAAATATTAATTGATGTTGAATAATTATGGATGAAAAGTGTGATGAAATTTTAGTTTTATGTGTAAACTAAAGGGAATTACACAGCAGGCTAATTTTTGGTGTGATAGGTGAACAATTTATTGGCAACTGTGAAGGTTGCAGGTTTGCAATACCCATTGTAAACAAATATTTATGCTCACAACTGTTTGTTTGGGGTGAACCATTAAAACCTTCAGGGGGGATATCCTAAACTGTAAGAGATAGCAAGATAGCCACGGGTAATACACAAGTACTTGTACAGAATACTTGACTTTTTCACATTTTTATTGAAAAATAGACATTTCTCTGAATTTACAACAATATGTTTGATTCCAAGATTTGATCTTTTTTAGCAAAATAATTGATCAATACAATAATATAGGGTGTTTATTTTTTTTTCTAAAAGACATGGTTTGATTCCTAGCTAGGGTAATTTTCAATTTTCTAAATACCTAAATATGCTTTTTTAGTTTTTGTTAAAAACGGGATGCAACTCCTTTCAGCATTTTTCGCTATCTCTTATAGTTTAGTTAGGATATCCCTCTGAAGGCCAGTTTAAATGGTATACATATTACACACTAGCTGTCTATACTCTATTTCAGAAACTTAGATAAAAATGTAAACAAAGAACTGTCAATTTTAAAGGAAAAAGTAAATAAAAAGCTGTCACTTTCAAATAAATGTATGGGATTATTGTTTACATTTTTGATCTTAGTTTCTTAAATAGGGTATAGTAATATATTTCTATTATTTTAATTACAAGGGGTGTCATAATTACCAAGTAGTGAAGCAGATTCGGTGCACCATCCCAGCAGCAATGAGAGACACTGTCATAGATATGATGACTTCTGGAAGCTTCAGTTGAAAGTTCTTGCCAAATATTGTTGCTTCTAAGTTACCAACAGCCTGTATATTATAATGTAAGGAATAATATGTAATAGAGAATTAAACACTAAAGGTAGACAAACACAGTCATATTCACAAACAACCTTATGCATGGACTCAGCTTTTGCCGTGTAGCCCCGGCATAGAATAGGGTTACCTTACCCCATTTCTTCCCATGGGTGACGTAAATCACGACTAAGGGATCTGAGAGAGACAAGCAAACTTTAAGTTCTCCCCGCACGGTTGCAGATAAACTCCTTGGTCCCTGGGAGGGAAGAAGTAAGGCAAGCAGCCTGCCATATTGCCAAATCTCTTTGCAGAAGGTATGATCAAATCATTGATTGGAGTTGGCTAGTATGTAAGACATCAGGCTTACATACTAGCCAACCCCAAATGAATTTGGGTCTATAAATCACTCATTCTTCAGGGTCCTCATTTAGTGAAACCTGGTTAAGTGGGCCTTGTATAAGTGAGAAACCTCTATTACTGAGAACTACAATGAGGTCCCAACACTTTTACCTTGTTGGACCTCTGTTAATGTGAATTTTCAAAACTGTTTAGTTTAGATTTACAGTTTTGTTGATGGTTGTTGTTCCATAGCCTCGAATTTAAGATTGAGCCTGGTAGGACACTATATAAAACATACAACAATGTAAAAAAACCTAGGTTCCAGATCACAGATTCCAATGTACCTAAGTATTTAGATTGTACTGTATTTACATGATATCTAAATGAATAGTCACTTTACCAATGGATGGTTCATTTAATTTGAAACTTGATTGTCTGAAACATTTATAGAATCCAGATTCCAGGCTTTCCCCAGAAGTATAGCGGGATTTATAAAAAGGATACAGTCACGAAGAACATAAACATAATAGATCCTAGATAACCTCCGAAGATAATAGTAATCGGAGACTTGATTAGTAGTGGCTTGTACATCTGCATTCCCGAGAATATCAATAGCGTTAAAATTGAAGATATCACGAAAGACGTGGCACTGTTTACCGCTGAAAATAGAATTAGAATTCCAGATATGAACCATAATTTTACAATAAAGATATACTCCAAATATCATTATACTTAACCCATTTTGTGCTGTAACTCAATTAACTTTCTTTTATTGGAAAATTAAGGGATTTCACCGCTTTCTAACTAGAAAATGCATTTACAACAAATACACGCCTCTCTTGCCGGCTCAATGACATTGACGTTTTGTTGATAGTTGGACTTTTGGTTTTAAAATGTTGATGAAATCCTGCGTGCCTTGCTTTGAGTAGGATTTTTTTGCCTAAATGTTGGTAGAACTGCTGTCGGAAAGTGCGGTCTATGTGCTGCCATCTAGCGATAAGTAGAATAACTAGTACCCGGAAGTAAGGGTAGTCAAAGTTTCGTAGATTGTTTTTAAGTTTTATAATGTTGGTTAAAATTTAAATTTTTGGTACTGCCCTCTTACGGTGAGTAGAAGAACTAATAGCGTTGCTGCACCGTTGCTGTTTGCAAGTGCTGCCATCTAGGGCTAACTAACCGGAAGCGAATGACGTTAAAACGATAAAACGTCATTCTGTCTTTCTGTTGTCATTTTTATCACACAAACAAAGTTTTCGAACGGCGAAATGATAAGGGAATTAAGCGATAATTTTTAGTTTTACAAAGGCGTGAACCAGCGTGAGCGTTGTAAATGATGTATTCTCCACTGCGACTCATCTTCTCACATGCTAAGAAGCCCACTCTTCGATATATTGTATGTTTTCTCTTAACGTTTTAACCTTATTTCTATTCAAGATTATAAGAATGGACTTATTTTATTGTTTTTAGACAATGTCAGCCTCACAAAACGCTATTACTCCTAGCGGGTTATCCTCAGATATAAGAATCTACGAAGTCGGGCCAAGAGATGGACTTCAAAATGAAGCTAAATTTGTGCCTACGGAAATGAAAATTCAGCTTATCACAAAACTTGCTGGCGCCGGAATTAAAAATATAGAATCTGCTAGGTAAGTTTCAAACAGTTCCAATTTCTTTGAAATCTTATATTTACTTTCTTTCTACGTTTAAAATGTACATCATTGTTGCATTTACCACTAAAATGTCAACCAAAAAGTCAATACCTAGTGTTAGGACAAAAACTAAAAGTAAAAAACTAACCTTTACTATGAAGAAATGAACTTTACCTCATAAATTCTATTACCTTATTTTCAGTTTTGTTAGCCCAAAATGGGTAAAGCAAATGAGTGATGGGACTGATGTTATGAAATCTTTACCGAGAGAACCAGGAGTTAATTATCCAGTACTTGTCCCTAATCTCAAAGGATATCAGGCAGCTGTAAGTTATATTCATAGATAAACCCTCTAAAAGTGATCAATTTTACACTTTATAGACAAGCCAATAACCCAGCCAATCATGGGCTTGACTCTCTTTCTTTAATACTAAAATTTTGGATATTTAAAACAACATATATTATGATTTATTTGAAGAAATGTTTTTCAAAAATTGCACCCGACAGGACGAAGGTCTTACGACAGGTCGTAAGAAAAACGAAGAGATGTGGTTCATAATTTCATCACGACAGAACAGGCACCTGTAGCGCAATTGGTAAACGCGCGACACTGAATGTCGAGATTGCAGGTTCATGTCCTGTCGGGTGCAATTTTTGAAAAACATTTCTTCAAATAAATCAATTATCCAAGTGTAGGAAACACTTTAAAAAAAAAAAAATCAATATATATTATAACAATCATTTGCACAGTCCTAGGACTCTTTCATGCCATGAAAACAGTTTTGTTTTTTTTTTTTCAAACTATTTAAATATTTGTTTCAGAGAAAGATTATTGATAATGCTGTAAAGTTGTTGTAATAAATAATTGAGGATGAATAAAATTGCCACTCATGAGAGCTATTCCTACTATGGCCATAGGGCCATAGCTATATAATATTATGTGCTCTTCCCTCTTCGTTATTATTTCCTATATTTGTGTATTCACTGAACAAAATAAATATGTGATTCCAGAAAGAATGTAAAGTAGAAGAGATAGCAATATTCCCGGCTGGTTCGGAAGGCTTCTCTCAGAAGAACCTGAACTGCTCTGTTGAAGAAGGGCTGAAAAGGTTTAAGTTGGTCGCAGATGAGGCTGTAAAGGATGGACTCAGAGTGCGAGGATATGTCTCCTGTGTAGTCGGCTGCCCTTATGATGGACCAATTAGCCCCAAAGCTATTGCTAAGGTAAATCTTGCTTAGTTTATATGAAACTATCTCAATCCTTATGTTAATATCTTGCTAAGTTTATATGAAACTAACTCAGCCCTACGGTTTTACACATAAGTTCAGATCCCGCTAAAATATTGAGATTAAAGTATCCTATGTACTGCTCTTCTTCTTTTCGTGTAGTGGTGTGCCTCACCTAAAGTTAAGAGTTGTCAGGTCACCCTGAGGCCTCTAACTTGACCTAACAACTGCTATTAGAGATAACAACCGAGACCAACTGCTTAAGAATGTGGCGACTGTTACCATTTCCATACAAACTTAATACCAAAATAAATTATGAAAAATTTAGTTTTCTACCTTAATATCGATATTATTCGGAATAAGATTTTACTTTTAAAGGGTCCCCACCGCAAGGTTTTCCAAAATATTCATTCGAAATGAAATAAAACGGAGCAACATTTTTTTCATTGAGAAATGTTTCTCCGTTTTATTTGAATGTGAATTAATATTTTTGAAAACCTTGCGGTGGGGACCCTTTAAAAGTAAAATCTTATTCCGAATAATATCGATATTAAGGTAGAAAACTAAATTTTTCATAATTTATTTTGGTATTAAGTTTGTATGGAAATGGTAACAGTCGCCACGTTCTTAACCTGCCAGCTGAAGCATGGAGGAGAAAGTGATTTTTTGTCACACAAATTATCCAAGTAATGACCGCGCCAAGTGTTGGTTAATCCGCACGACCATTTAAGATCGGCAGCTCACCTAAGCCAACCTAGGCTCCTCGGCCTCGTTATCCTCCTTTATTTACTGCTGCAGTTATAAACTACGTATTTCAGCCATACAGCCAACTAAACTTTCGCATTTATAATATCAGTGGGAAATTCATATAAGTGAAGATACATTTTTCTTTGGTTTTCGGGCGGGACGGGTCAGCGGGTTTTCTATTGTATTAGTGGAGTGAACTCGGAGGCAATCCGTGCTTGTATTGTATGTACCCGCGCCCCGTCCTGACCCGCTCGAAAACCGCCATGCGCCAGTTTGATCTATAATTATAATAAAAGAAGAGAGGACAAAAAGTCTGGACATAGACGCAAATAAAAAAATACTAGCTGTGTACCGCGGTTTCACCCGCATAAATCCCGATCCCAAGGATTCAAAAATCCTTTCTTATCCGATGCCTACATCACTGAACACACTGTCTTAATTTCAGCTCTCTACTATCAGCGGTTTAAGCTGTGCATTTATCATTCAGTCAAAGCCTTTTATAGATAACTTTCAAATAATAAGACAGTAAAATAGTATTTAGAGTACCAAATGTATATGGGTATATGGATATTAAATTAAAAGAAATGTTAAAATGTCATTAGATAATATTTATAAGTTTGTGCAACTTACAGAATTAATTATTAAAGATTTAAAAATATTACAATTATTCTTAATACATGAGAAAAGAGTTCGCAATGATATCACTAGATACAATAAGTACATTAAAATTTAAAAGTCATGTATTGCTTTCTGAAAGTATTTGTATCTATACCAATAGAGCTTTTCAGCCATCGTCAATGGTAAAGTATAGCTATCCATATTTGCAATAGCTGATTCAGTCAACAATAAATCCGGGACCACCATCTCGGAATCCATTGCCATCGCGTAGTTGAATACATTTTCATCGTCTTGATTACCGGTGAAAACAACACCTGTAGTGCCTCTTGCATTTTTGTAAAAATTAACACCAGACTCACCATAACCAGATTTTTCGAACTTCTTCATATCGGTAGCATTGCAATGTCCGGCATGATTCAGTATCATTGTCAACACACATACCGTTGTAGTTTTTTCTTCAAATGGAACTTTTGTATTGAACATTTCTATTACCGTATTGCCCTTAACATTTTTGACAGTGCATTTATTGCATGATTGATGCTGATTTTCGATAGCTATTATATTGCACAGTACGTAATCTGCAGCCAAAGATATAGGTATAACTTGCTTGAACATGTTTTCCGTAGATAATAATGTATCACTGTAGGCAACCTTTTCTCCGTCGTTCAAGTTCATAACTATCACTTTAGGATAAAATTCATCAGTATCGGATATATTGTCGTCAGAGTCGTTGTAATTGCGACTACCGGACATGTCATCGTCTTCATCTTCACTATCGTCATGATTAGGCCAACGGTCGTCTACTGATCGATCGTCGTTGTCATAATCGTATGCGACCCCTCGATCATATTTTTTGCAAATTCTGTCCGATGTTGCAATCAGCCTCACCAAATAATCATCCCTCCTTTCCGTATCTGAACAGTGTTTGAATGTGACGGTATAACCACGCATTCTACAGGTTAGCGGCCAACAATCTTCGTCTTCGTAATCATCTAGTTTTGGTTTAAATAGCTTTGCTTTGCCATCTTTGTAATTTGGTTTCAGTTTTATGCATTTAGTTTCGTCGATGTTACGAATATATTCTTTTTGTTTTTGGTTTAACTTAACGTCTGAGATAAATTCACCATCAATGTTCACTATATCTAGCAGTCCACCGGATCGCATTTTAATTTTAATAGGAGGATTTACGGTGTTGAATCCCATTTCCTCGGGTAATATAACTCTGGGTGCTCCGGGGTCATCACCAGGTAACGAGTCGTAGTCGTGCATGTATAACGTTAATGATGTGTAGGAATCAAACGTGAGGATGACCATTTTAATCAACTGCCGCACTGATATTGCCGAACATATATTTAAGTCCCGATCTATTTATTCGAAAACTAAATATTTATTTAGGATAACTCAGCAAAAATTAATAACATTGCCCGAAAAGTTTAAAAAGTCGGTTTTATCTCAACAAGAATCCGGTACTGACTAAATTTTTAACCGTCTTAGTATTTGACATGAAATGCACTAACTACCCTCAATATATTCTGAATAAAAACAAAAAGTACCTACGACGTAGGGTGACCGTAGGTAACTAAAAATGTTTACCTGTATGAAACTAGTATGACCCGCCGTTTTGCCCGCATTCGATACAGCAGAATATTTAGTAAAACATAATCTATCGTTGATTACCCAAGTCCTTGTGGATTTCAATGTAATGTATGCCACGACACATATTGGAAACAATAGCTATCCATTACTGAAAATCAGACTGCAATTTGTTGTCTCAGTAGTTTTTAAATACATAAGTAACAGAGAAATAGTCAAACAGACATCAATTATTATAAAAACTAAGGATCATAAACGATTTTAAACTAACATTGTTGTTTGTTTAATAATATCTATAGATTCGTGTTCTATTGTTTTTTTCTAATTGACCTAGACTCAGATTTTCTGAATTTATCTTCCTTTAAGATTTTTACCTTGTTAATTATTTCACATTATACTAAAATTTCTATTAACATCAATTCATCAATTATATGTAATGGACCACTCACACTTTCAGAAATTCCAAGCCAGGCCAGTATGCCATTAAAAAATATGATATTTTTATGTTTACTGGATCAGTTCAAATCGAAATATACATATAATATTTATTCAATAAGAGATTCACACGATCGTTTTGAATCTTCAGCAATCCAGTATGATTGATTTAGACTAAGGTGCAAGTATTTATGCTTAAAGATAAATATTTGTTTCTGGTCTGGGTGTTTTCTATGTATCATATGTATGTATTAACAAAAAAATGTATTAATATATAGTATCCGTTGTCTAGTACCCATAAGCCTAGTGCTTAGTTTGGGGCTAGATTGCGCTGTGTGCAGCGTCGTGCAATATTTATTTATTTAACCGAGGTTTTGACCAGCGGCGCCGCTCCGGTTGCTTCCTGGTGCAATGATTGTCTATTGCTACATGGGATTGTTCATAGCGAGCATTTTGGGCAGCTTTTAGTGATGGTCTTTTAGATGAGCTATGTTTTAGTTCTTGTATTAAGTTTTCTATTACTTAATGATATTTTGAATATCGTAGATAACCGAAGAGCTGTTGTCAATGGGATGCTACGAGGTGTCTCTAGGCGACACGATCGGCGTGGGCACGGCGGGCTCCGTGCGCCGTCTGCTGCGGGAAGTGTTGGCGGTCGCCAGCCCGGACCAACTCGCGCTACACTTCCACGATACTTACGGACAAGGCTTGTCTAACTTGCTCGCTGGACTGGAGGTAAGGAACGTACCCTGTGCAATAGCACCGGTGTAGATAGATAGATGTCTTCCTTTGTACAACTTAAACATAGGAAACACAACACATACATAGATAGATAATAATTTACTCCGCAACACAAAAGCTCACTACTAGGTGTACATTCGGTGTAGGCAACAGAAGACACATACAAAAAGTAGATACTAAAAAAACTTAAAATTAAGTTGCACAAATGGGCGGCTGTATTGCTGAGAGGGATTTCTTGCAGGCAACCGTGCTCGGTGTTCTATTGAATAAAACTAGCTAAATGTTAGATATCGGAGATACGGACAATAACATTCAACGGATGTTATACTTTATGTCCGACAAATAACGTCCAAAGCTTAATTGTCATATTCGTTTCGTTAAGCATACAACAATACCTATCTAATTTTTAGGGTTCCGTACCTCAAAAGGTAAGAAAGGTACCATTTAAAAAACCTCCGCTACGCTCAGGATTCTAAATTTGGAACCCTCGCATCGCTCCTGGTTTCACCCTAGAATCCTTCGGTTGCTTAGGTTTCAATACAAGTACTCGCACCAAAAAACAACTTTGCAGCTTTGCATAACAAAAAACGATTGTTGATCTAAGCCCAAATTATCTCTCTAGCTAGGTGAACGAAGGATACTTTGAACTCAGTTAACGTATCCTACATTCACCCAATAATTGTTATGTACCTAAACTACGTCCAAAAACCCTGTGAATCTATGGAACACAAACAATTAATATAATGTTCCTATTTAATTTATTATTAACACGCAAAAACTTAAGATTCTCCAGAAACAAGGTCTTATCATTTGCGAAAGTTATGAAAATATAGTAGATACTAGATAGATATGTAGCTACATAATGAAATGGGTATGTGTTGGTTTTATTTGTGCATACTAAACACATGACAACAATGTTTTTGTGTATTTACTGATAGACAAGCGAGGCGCGCGATTACGTCATACCTACCTACTGGTATATTTAACGCAACTTGTTTTCGACAATAACGATAATACTTCTAACCCTAGACAGGGTTCAAACACAATTTTCACACAAAGAGTTAGAAGAACACTTTAGACTTGAAGACTTTTGGTTGTAGTTTTGAAGGAACAGATGAGTAGAAAATAGGGGTTATAATATCAACGAATGCTTACAACACGAAATTCCAAGTACCTACAATTCTTTTATACACGATAAATGAACGTTTGACCACTATCTCACCTGATAGCAAGTGATGACTTAGTCTAAGATGTACCACAGTCATCTAGAAGAAGGAAGACTGTGACTGACTTTCCTATGTGGTCAGTCTGGTCTACATATCGCTACGATTTAGGCCTGTAGCTAGCCGCGGCCAAAGCCTCTCACCAAGAAACCCTCTTGGTACGTAGCCTTTTACGACGAGCAGGGGATACTGTAGCTATATTCTTTTAGACCCGGACTACACACCAATCTCTATTCCGGTCTGGGTGTATCTCTATGTGTATTATGTATGTATTTACAAAAGAAAAAGAAATATAAGTATATCCTAGTCACCTTAACACAAGCTTAGTAGCTTACCATAAGCCTATATGGCGCTGTGTGATGTTCACAAATTATTTATTAAGTATTACAAGGTTACAAGGTATAATTTTGGTTTTCGCAGTTCGGTATAAAAACTGTGGACTCATCGATATCCGGGCTGGGAGGGTGTCCGTACGCGCGGGGAGCCTCAGGAAACCTCGCTACCGAGGACTTAGTATACTTCCTCTACGGACTCGGTCTCAACACTAACATAGACCTGGTAAAGCTGATCGAAGCCGGCCGGTTCATCTCGAACTTCCTGGGTAAGCCTACCGAGTCGAGAGCCAACCGAGCGCTCGGTGACAGGTACAAGTCACCCGGAGACATTGCAAACATTGCGGCTTGTAATGTTTAACTTCAACAGTCAATATTGATAAGCAGAAACTGTATATATTTTAAAATATAAATTCTATCTTGTTGACTACTTTTGTGGCACGGTGGGTGAAAATTCGACGCGATGCAAAAGGTTGTGGATTCGATTCTCTTCGTTGAACAAAATATGTGTAAGTATAACCTAAAGATATTTGAATCTGGTCTGGATATTTCGGTTTTTATCATAATAAATAATGTCATATATATAATGCATAATATGAAACATGTATGATTTTTCAGGATATAAGTATTATATCCGTTAATAGGTTACCATTACATAACACTAGTCACTTAGCTTAAGGCTAGATTGCACTGCGTGCAAAGTCCTACAATATTTATTTGTTTGTTCCATTTATACAGAGTAAATATGTATTGATAAGCAAAGACTACCTATATTTTTATAAACATTTTATGTAAATATTTACTGTACCTATGTAATGATAATTTATGTAAATATATACAATGTATAGACTATAATAAATGATCAAAGTTTTCATAAATCTTGGCCTTTTTATTTGTGGTCATGAACATTCATTAGCTAAATCTCCTATTTCTATAGTAAATAATATATTACTTATAGTTTTCTCAAGCAGTGGTAATAAACTGTAATAATTAAATAAACAATCAGGGTCTTCGTGAGCTATGACATTTTATTTGCGGTCACGATCGTTCGATAGTCGTCCCCTACTTTAGGCAGTAGTTTTTATCAATTATCATGCAAAGTGTGTTCGGCGTGGACGCAGGCGCACACTAGTGCGGCGAGCGCGCAACGAGCTGCTCGTTTTTATATTGAATTGACCTTATTTACCCGGTTTGATCTTGAGCGAGGTCGATAAACCTCGTTCGAAACACAGCGTCGGTCGATCGTGACTCTCGACCAGTCGCACCCGAGACCCTGTTCCGGTTTGTTTGTTTTTATGGAAAACTTGTAACATACGGCATTCGATATGGTCGAAGTGAAGATCACAGACGATGTGAAGATCGGTGGGAACAATCCGTGTTTTATTATTGCCGAAGTCGGACAAAACCACCAAGGGGACATAGAAATAGCGAAGAAGTTGATAAGAATAGCTAAGGTGAGTTGTTTTTGTTACTCAATTTAATTTTATACAACAAAACTGTGCAAGAAACATCCTTGCGTGACTATGTTATTGTGGTATTCGGTTTTAGTGTCCTATAGGCATTTAGTTAGTGTTCTGGGCTGGGCCATGTGTCCAGTATTGTCCAGTTGAGCAATGCAAAATAGACAACAGTGATCAACAGTCACATGACATTGAGTTGATTTAAGTAGGTACTTATAATAATATGAATAATTCGAGTAGTTAGTACTACTACTATTAAGACTGTCACAACAAAGCACTACATATTAACAGTTTTAATAAATATGCCAATTAGCTAGTCAATCTTGATTTTCCTTCATATAAATGAATTTGAATAGTGGAAAATAACTAACTAGGTAGTTATTTGAAATAGAGACTATTTCAATACCAATTGAAGAAACTTTAGCCTGTATATATTATCTGGAAGAGTTTCTAGAATTGAACAATGAACTCGACAATCAACGAATACATGATGATGCAATGTTGTAAGTAAACAATCTCAGAGTCTTTGTTTTTAATGAAACAGTTGATAAAACTGTCGATATTTTATTATTACTGACTATAAATTGAAATAAACTATATTATTATATTCCCTACTCTAATATTTATTTACTTTGATTCCGTCTACCATAACATTAAATTTAGACCAACTTAAATCTACAGTTTGATTGCCTCATTTTTATAATAAACACTTATTGATAAAAATGTGTAAATTAAGAAATTCGATCAAATCTATAATGCTCTTTTTGTTCTTTACAGGAGTCAGGTGCAAACTGCGTAAAGTTTCAAAAGACGTGTCTCAAAGAGAAATTCACAAAGAAATATTTAGAGAAGCCGTATAACAATCCCAATTCTTGGGGTAAAACATACGGGGAACATAAAACACATTTAGAATTTTCCGAGAGCCAATACAGGGAGTTATTCAAATATGCACATGAAGTTGGTATATTGTGCACAGCTTCGGCTATGGACATGGTAAGATATTTTTAAATAACCTTAATCCTGCTGCTATTTTGAGGACCACAATTTGCAAATAAAAGTTAGACCCATAGGTACCGTTACATTAGTGAGTGGAGTGAAATACACATATTTCACTTCACTCACACTCACAAATGTAACGTAAATTCCCGATTTCGCAGGAATATGATAATTTGTGTGACAAAAAATTACTTTCTCGGACTCCCCTGTGCATTTGAAGGCATCTTATACAGTTGGCCCCTGTTGTTATCTCTTATAGCAGTCGTTAGGTCAAGTAAGACTCCTTAGGGCGACCTGGAAGCTCTAACACAAGGTGAGCCACATCACTACACGAAAAGAAAAAGAAGGAATATAAGTAGCCGCCTATATTTTAATTGAGATCTCCTGCTATCTACACACCAAGTTTGATCGCTATTGGTTCATTAGTTATTGCGGAATAAAGAGTAATATAACTTTAACTCACAAAATATTAGTTGGCTAGAATAATGGAAAGGAAGTTTTACTGACAGGCATTTAGCCTTCAATTTAGTTTTTGCCATAGGGGAATGGTCGACAACTGTGTGCCTACTGCCCGACTAGTGTTTGCAATTTACGTAAGCTAAACTACTTAGCTGACTTGTAGCCGTTTACCTAATTGCGTTTTGCAATAGTTATTTACATAATGGTGTGTTGTGGTAGGTACATCTATGCATATAAAGTTCAAAGTCCTGACTGATTGACTCAACTATATTATATACTAACGGAGAGGAGAACGGAGAAATGAATGAAATTTGGAGAGTGTTATTTGTGGTGTGTAGAGATCCACTAAGAAAGGGTTTTTGAAAACCCTTTAAAACATAAAATTCAAAGCCGTGACTGATATAGTGACTAATATATCAACGTACAGTCTAAAACCCTTCACACAGAACACATCCTCAAAATTTCCTAGAGACTTAAAACCACCTAGAGACTTGAAATTTTGAGGGTGTGTTCTGTGTGAACTTGAGGTATCTACTATGAAACATAATACCCGGGTGATACCGCGGATCACTGCTAGTTATAATTACAAACGGAGGTGCCGTTGCAGGCGCTTTGTTTTCCGCAAATAGACCTCTCTAATTGCTCCCGCTTTGCGTGAAAAATCATAACCGTATCTGAGAACCAGAAGTTTTGTCTCTTTAAATTTATTATTTAAAATGTAAGGTTGCTCATTAAAAATCTAGTATATCTAAAGTACTATTATAACTGTTTCCAGGTGTCCTTCGACTTCCTCGTCAACAATAAAGCACCGTTTGTCAAAATCGGTTCAGGAGACTCGAACAATCTCCTATTCTTAAAGTACGCAGCTTCGAAGAAAGTTCCCCTGATAATCTCCACTGGGATGGTCGACAAGTCTGCTGTAAAGACCATCTATGACATAGTATCTGCTCAACACAAGCAGTTCTGTTTACTGCACTGTATTTCGGCGTATCCAGTGCCTTTCGAGGACTGCAATCTGACTGTGCTTCAAGATTATAAGAATACGTTTGATATACCGGTGGGGTACTCGGGCCAGGAGCTTGGGACGGCTGTCGCTCTTGGAGCTATTGCGCTTGGTGCTAAGGTAAATTAACGTTCCTTAGTTACATTTAGTTATTACAAGCCGTGCGGTTTCACCCGTTAAAGTCCTGATCCCGCGTGTATAACAAATATGTTGTTCTCGATCTACAGCTATCTGCATGCTAAGTTTCATCGGAATCGGTTCAGTAGTTTTTGTGTGAAGAATTAAGAAACATACTTATTTACTTACACACAAACTTTCACATTTATAATATCAAGTAGGAATTTCGCGGGAAAATCAGGATAAAAAGTAGCTTTTGTATCAGTTTAGTTCTCTAGCTATCTATATTCCAACTTTCATTGCAATTGGTTCATTAGTTTTTACGTGACAGAGCAAGAAACACTCACACAAACTTTTATCTTTTTAATATTAGTAGGCTTATGAGCCTGTAGTGAATGAAGGCCCTATCTCCCTTTTACTGGTCACAGTCTTGTGTGTTGGATTGCGAGAAGTTAAACTTTAGTTAACCTATTATTTATCACATTGTCATAAGTTCAGTTAAAATATTTTCACTGATTTCGTACGTCATAAAGAAGAGCAAAACAATATTTTAACCGAAATATCCAGTAGGTAAGGTGAACATTCACGTAGGTGTAACATTCTAATTTTGTCCACTGTCTATTTATTATAGTCGCAAATTCCTTTGCGAGGTTATACTAGGTACCTCAATAAAAGAAAGGACAAAAAATTAACTTGGATGGGATGGGAATTACAAAATGGTGTCTAGATGGCTTAGAAAAAGAGAAGAAAAGGGTTTTTTTTGTTATCCTCCATCTGTCTTTTAGCTTTTCACTGGACTTATTGAACTACAAAATACAAAAGTCTTTAGAAATTTGGTATTTAATGGGAAGTAATCAATAACAAAATCCAACAAGTAAACAATTCACATCTCCAAAGTTTGGCTATTTATTCTGGGTCTCAAAAGAATATGCTACGGTATCCTCTGCCCATCGTAAAAGGCGATCAGAAGGGGTTTCTTAGTGGGAGGTTTTGGCCGCGTTTTGTTACCACCCACCGGCTTAAGTCGAACCGCTAAGCGGACGGGTCGGATATTGTCCCCCCCCCCCCCCCCCCCCCCCATACTAAAATAAGTATCTTTATTGCTCATTATAGTTTTCAATGTCATACAAAAGGCAAGTTGTACCAAATACCTTTGATAGCGCCTGTGAGGAGGAGGTAGAGGCTGATAAGGTCTTAACATGATCATAACATTGGCCGACTGAGGAAACAATATTATATTCTTGACAGGTATCGAATGCATTCTCTCAGGTTTTAATACTTAACTACACAGGTGACCCGCGCCCCCCTGTAAATGCCTCTGCGCCCCCCCTGGGGGGCGCGCCCCTCAGTTTGGGATCCCCTGTTCTAGATGATCATGCTATAACTTAGATCATATCATCACTTACTATCAGATGAGATAGTGGTCAAACTATCTATCTATCGTTTTTAATATACAAAAAACGCTATCAGTTAACGTTCCCGAAAATAAACTCACAGTTTGTTTACCAAAATCAATATTTTGTGATTATCGTAATAATGCACAGAGATATAGCTAATAATACATAGCAACATCTGAACATGTTCATAAAATTGATAATTAGTTTCGAATTCAGGTGTTAATCCTCGAAATAATGTCGAATATTTGAATATAAGTTGCGTATATTATTAAGGTAATCTGTAGTTGGTTTTACCACAGAATACATACATACTAAGATATATACTAAGAATATCTAAAGTAATAGTAGAAAAATACCTTTAGTATACCTAAAGAATAAGTATAGAATTATTTCTATCCGCAGTCTGACACACATTAATTTAAACTTTGCTTGCTTAGTTTGTATATAGACGGGACTGTAGTCTGTATGCAATATCGTGCATGTATAAGAAAATATTCAGATATGCAGGTATTTTCTAGGAATTAGGTACATATTACCTATAGTAAACAAATAAATATAACAGGACGTTGTTCAAGATCTTTGAGTACCTACCTACCTCAAAGGCGTTCAAGGACTGAACCTACTTATCTAAATGCGGCATACTGGTATCTGTAAAAAGATAAGCAATCCAACTTGAATATTAGTAAATAAACTGTCTGTGTCAATAAATACGTAGATAAAAAGTGAGTTACTAAGGCACAACGATACTGTCATAACGATGGTTCTACTGTCACCCTACTATCAGAATGTGACAGTAGAATCATCGTATGACAGTATCGATGTCGTATCGAAACGAACCGCAGTAACCCTCCTGGGCCTTGCCTTTGACACTTTTACACAATTTCTTGTAGAAAAACTAATTTTTCATTGACTGATTGTACTTAAATCCTGAATAAGAGACCAGCAAAAGTCGCGAAATGTTGAGCATTGAAACAATGCTAAAGGTAATAAACATAACGGGATTAAAACCGAAAAATGATTGTGATATCAATCCAACATCACGAAAACAGAAAAAAAATCTAATTTCTTATAACTTAAGATTTCGACTACAAAGTTCGTGTCAAAAACTTTCAATACGATTCAATACGAAAGGATTATGTGTTTTCCATAATACCTAGTACACGTTGTACAATAAAGAGCTAGCTGTCGCCATGTTTAATTCCTTGCATTATTTCTATGGATTTAAAAATATTTTGGTCATTTCAAAATCGTAATTGCTCGTTTTCCATCTGTTCCAGGTTCTCGAGAAGCATATAACCCTGGATAAGAGTATGAAGGGCACAGATCATGTTTGCTCTCTGACTCCCACAGAGTTCCAGCAGCTAGTCCGTGATGTGAGGGTCATTGAGGCCTCTCTCGGTACACCCATTAAGAGGGTAGTCACTTCAGGTGAGCACACGCACAAACTAAACTTTTTTAAATCTCGTCTGGTGACGCCGGTTTTTTTTTGCGTTCTAAGCCTAACTGACAGGTCAGACGATTTTATAAATTTCGAAATAGGTATAAATTTCTTAAGCAGATATGTAGCATGTATGGTTTCAATGGTGGTTCCCCACCGTAGAGCTGTGAATTTGCTAGTACCTGAAGGTTTAGTTTTAAAGAATTGGCTGTATAGAACAGCATTATAAGCTTTGACTTATTAAAGTTTAAAGATAATCTTTATTTGAAAACAATCTGTCAAATTGAAAATTTAATAAGCTCTACTTGGGATCGACTTTTGAACCTTGATATAAGTCTAAACTCATATCTTGACCACGCAGCTATCACATGGCTCGCATATATCGCATATCATACTGTGATGAGGTGATAGATTGATTTGCATCTCAACTATAAACAGGTTGGCTATTCGCCATCTACCTACTATAAATCGATTTCAATTTATTCGATCCTAGTTAAGAAGCCAGCAGAGGTTGATTTAGTTATAAACAGACAATGGCTGTAACATTTCTCAGTCTCACTCTCGATATCCCACCACCTAACGATTATTTCGCAATTTTACTGAGAGGACTGGCGTTTTTTGAAAAATAAAACCCTATATGTTTCGAACGCTACATTTTGAGAAATGTCCAACCCATCGCCCAATTAGCCGTGATTTTCCGATATAGGTACCTAGAATTTCCGCAAAGATTGCGTTTATGAAATCATCCTACGACAGGTATATGTCAGTCAGTCAGTAGATCCCAATTTTTTAAATAAATTTTCATTTTGTTTCAGAAATCCCATGCATCGATAAGCTACAGAAATCGCTTGTAATGGGCAGCACAAAGAACAAAGGCGAGATCCTATACCCCGGAGACGTAAAGATCAAAGTCGCAGAACCGAAAGGTCTGAACGCGTTGCATTTCGACGAAGTCATCTACAAAACTCTAGTGTATGACAAGAAAGAAGACGAACCGTTGAACGAGGGAGATTTCTGCTAACAAATACCATGCTCAAACTAAAACTTACACACTGTATTTAAGTTTATTACCTACTACTTACAGATAAGAAGACATGACAATTTTCATGCAAATAATTTGTAATTTAATCCCCTTACTTATAAACGATGACTAACTTTTTGTAACGTTTGTCTCTTACTGTGACATGAACTTTCAAAGTTAATAGAAAGTGACAAACGTTGCATAAAATTAGTCATCGTTTTTAGTCACCTAATCAGCTACTAAACGTAGGAAGGTAGGTAGGTACGTACTAGAAATGGGTTCCCTAAGTAATGCCGAAAGTCAAATAACCAATTTTTTTTCGATCGAAAACTCTATTGATCGATTATTCAATTGAACGACAAACTTATTTCTACGAAGCTTTGATTAACCGATGCGATGTAACGATTGACCGAAAAATAAATCAACGAACTTTATTTGAACGAGTTCGGTGATTTATTTTGCGGCCAATTATTGGACTTTCGGGATTACATAGACCCACTAGAAATATTTCTAGGGAGTGATGTGTCGCAAAAAAGTACTTTTAGATGCGGCTTTTTAAATTTGTATGACTTCAAAAACTTATTACTCTAAATTTTCTTGAATTTGAAGCGAGAGTGATATGTAATATAGTGTTTGTCATTTCGAGAGAGAGCGAAAAATGCAATTTTATTACCGTTTTGTTAAAACAAGGCGCATCTATGGTTACATTTCACTGATTTTAGGAAAAAAATGCATCTTAAAATGTTGCAACCGAGAACATCACAAACATCATACATACTCAGCTTAGCTTTAAACGACTTTGTACTAGAAATGTATAAAGAACACAAAAGTTGTTCTGTTGTCCTCTCTGTAGTTAGAAGTGTAATCTTTTTGATAGCTTCTAAAAATATAACACTTATCGTAAAGATAAAAATGTACAAAATATCTGATTGTGCGAATAATCAACTCTTGCATAAACAAGTGATAAAGCATAATTATTAATACATACTACTATTGTTGTAAAGTTTGTGTTAGTTTTATATTATTATGTCTGTTACTCTTTTACGCAAAAACTACTAAACCGTTTGCTACGAAACTTGATATGTAGATAGCAGTACCTACGAATGACATAGGCACGCAATATCACATATCGTATGCGCGTGAAACCGCGGGACGCTGCTAGTTTATGAAATCAAATAATGCCCTAGGCAAGTCACACCAAATGCGTTGCGTACATACATACGTAGTTATGTCATTTCTCTTTAGTTTTATGAAACCAAAAGACAGTACACGCGCATACGTCACGCATTTGGTGTAATTTCTCCCTTTCAGTTTCTTACAATGTAAGAAAGAGAGGGCGATAAGCACGTTTATTGTGAGATGCTAGCTGATTACGTAACTCTGTTGCTAACAAATCTCGATTGCAACCATTACAATTGTGGAATTTTGCGTGTAAGGATATACACTTCGACAGTAACAGTCGCTATTTTTGGTTGCAATGGCAATTTGTCAGCGACTGAATGACGTGAAAAGTGACGTGTTATCAACAATTTCAATTGTTTCAATCGATTTGTTAGCAACACAGTTACGTAATCAGGGGCCTGGCTTTTAATGAGTTATGTGACATAATACAAACCATTTAATTATAAGTAGGTATATGTAAAGATAAGTACCGTTGTTTATGAATATTAGTCATATTTTATTTTTGTATTAAAACCTCTATTACCGATGAACTAAAATTTGTTTATTTATCGTATGATATTGACCCGAATTACCGGTAAAAATAACTAGTATATACTCGGAATTTTTCTTTCGTTAAAAGTGAAAAACAGTTACTCGCTTTGACGTCAACACTCATTCATAAGATATTAATAAACTTCTATAAATTTTCACGGGCCAACTTTTCGAGTATATTTGGAACGTTATTTTAAATTGATCATCATGTTGTTTTTTCTCATAATTGTTGAGAGCACAAATTCACGTTGATGTTGCGTCTACCGGCTACGTAGAAGGAATTTATTTATTGTAAATAATTGAAAATGCATTTTCACTAACACTTAAAACACCATTTTGAAATTGGATCTTTACAATCCGGGAAATGTACACTAAAGTTGCTGCAGGGACTACACGAGGTTTTCTTTTTATTAACAAACGTGGTTGAACTACGTGGCAACAAATACCAGACTGACAGAAAATACTGTAACAATTTCCTTCTTACTACAGCAGCATGGTAGCGTGTAGTGTGGATTTTTGCACAGCGGTAAGTAAGGTGTTGCGCTCGCTACTTATCTATTATAGATACCTGGACGGATCCGGATAAAAAATAACATATGTTGTATCTTGTAGCCCAACTCCTGCTCGAATATAAAAAAAAACTATAAGTACATATAAAGAATTTCCGTATATCGGATACATATATCCCGACGGATTTAAAGACGCCTGTGTATAGGATGCAAACCAAATCCTGCTAATAAATATAAAAAAAACAATCCGATTGCTTTTTGCGCGTGCTTCGCTTTTTAGACTTTTTACCCTTTGGGTACGAAACCCTAAAAATAAACAAACGTGTGTTTAAAACACATTAAAAAATAAAATCTAATATTAGATTCTGAAAAAAAAATAAAGAGATTTCGTAGACAGGGATTTAGAACATAGCGTAAGGTCTCTTAAGTTAGGTGAGTAGTAGTAGAGCGCAGAGCGAGGGTGAGTGTAGTTCAGTAGTGAGTAGCATTAGTTGGAACTTGGCATGTAATGTGTAAAGCTGAGTACAGACCTACCGAGCGAAAGCAATCGGAGGCCAACGAAAGAAAACGATCCAGTGTAGACGTTACAGCGAACGCAATCGCAAAGCAATCAAGCGTGCGTCACGATTTGGCGATTTCCGTTAGTTTGTGTCCGGTTTGTCTCGCTCGTTTGGTCTGAACCCAGCTTAAGAGGGTGTATGGTGCGGGCGGCGAGTGTTGGCCGCGTGCCCGACTGTGCAGCCAGTCCCCGGAGCGCCGGCTCGCACGCCGCCTGCGCCGCACCACATCAGCCACGGTCACTTCTACCGAGCTCTACCCCGCTCCATCCGCTACCCACTGCGCTAGAGACTAGAGTCCGAGAGTACCGACTTCCGACTCACGCACGGTTTACGTTCGCCCGCTGGAGCGGTGTGTCTCTACCGAGTTCACAGCTGTCGATATAGGTCGCCCGGTTCCGTGCTCGCAGCGGGATATTTTTATTACTACTGTTCGGTGCAGACTTACGAGCGCCCGAGCACGTTGCTCGTTACATACGTTATTATTTATAGAGTAGGTACCTTTATCGTAAAGTTCATTCCATAAACTATTGCGCGTGCGGTGCCGATATTGTCGGCCGATCACCCGGCGGTTCCGGAAACCTTGTGTGTGTAGACTGTAGAACCTACCTATGTGAGTGGGATGAGAATCGGTGATTCTGCATTTAGTCGGTAACGTAGACATTTGTGTAGTGCATTTGTGTGTGCGCGATGCATCACTTGTATCCGCTGGCGAAGGGAGATCCGCTGTGCCCGCTGGGGTTCCACCCGCAGGTGCGGTGGCCGACGCGCTGCAAGCGCTGTTTCCGCGACTACAAGGAGCACGGCGGCGCGGGCGCGGCCGCTGCCGGCGCGCAATCTCGCGCCAAAAAGGACAACGACTTCACCGCTTCCACGCCCACTCTCGCCACTTGGAGCTCGCCAGCCTCGCGGTCAGTACCTTCCTGCCTTCCAACCATAATCTTGGTAGTTTTCCAGTTATACAATGAAAACATCACTAGTACCTACGTGTCTCTCTCTATGTAGTTGGTAGATATGTAGTTTTTAAAATGTCATCGGTATGTAGATTATTTAGAAATATTCCGAGATCGCTTGTAGGTAGGTGAACATCGTCTGCAACCAACAGCTATATTTTCAACAAGTTCAATAAAACCATTTGATTTATAGATGTTTAGTTTAGAGTTATATTATATTCTATCTTTTATAATGCCAGGGAGTAACTAAAACTGTTACCTAAATTAATTGCATGTATCTGTAGTTATCTGGATTCCATTTAGAAACAAAAGTATACAGTGGCACTATTCCAAATTCCTAAACGTTTTTACAGATTGTTTGTATTGAGCCCGGTAACTGACGCTTGACGCAATACGCCTCCATGTGTATTGTGTACACTATTTATTACTTAATAATAAAACCACTTGGCTAAATGCTTAGCTACTGAGTCTACATAGGTATACGTACTAAGTGAGCTCTGATGTCTAGGCAGACCACATTATTACGGCTCTGCTAAATAAAATTGGGCCTTTACATATATGTCAACGAAACGATATGATGAACAAATTGCTTGCGATGTAAATAAGTATACCTACTTAGAAGTTTTATAATAAACTTGTAGACGACATCATTTGTTATAACAATCACACAACAGAAGTGCCTACTTTCAACTACCAAATTAAAGCCAATCTTAAAATGTATTACGAGTTTCATAACTACCAATTTACCTAATTATAAACATAAGTGACATAATTGGTCCATTCCATTCAGAATACATAAAGCGCGAACTATTATTGATATGCGAACACAATACATACAAAATGAACATAGAAAATTGTTTTGACCTTTGTATTCGCGCATCGCTAGTTTAAATGAATAGCGATGAATTCTATTCTTTTGTAGCGTATGGTTCCTATTTGGGCAGCTATATAAAGGCAAGTTTATTCAATATTCACTTGAGCTTTCTAGACCGTCGACAATTTTGAACGTCCATGTACCTATTGTAGACCTACTCGTAATGGGAGTGTATTTGTAATGTCTATAGGAAATGGAAGCTTCACATTCGTTCGCTTTTATTGTCTATTATTTTATATGTTTATTAAGCAGATGCTCCCAGACTTACAGCATACGCCAAAACGCATTAGAAACTAGAATTATTATGATACAATTTAATTTTAACTATAACTACCAACTTCTCAAATGACAACTTAGCGTAGCTTAGCTTTCTTACAGCCGAATACAGAAAAGCCACTTACAATTTGAGGCCTACTTAAATAATTGAGCAGCTTCGAAATTTAAAAGAAGTACAGTTTTTTTTACTTTGAGAGCTGCTTAATTGTCTAAGTAGAACTCAAATTTTGAGTAGCATTTCTGTATTCGGCCGTTAGATTTTCAACTTTCCACACAGTTTTTACGTTTACGCAAACGTAACTTCTCCGAAAAAGAATGATAGAGATGTAGATTTAGGTGTTTTCTTAGCGTACCTACCTACCAACATATTATAATACTTTTCGGGTTGGGTAGGTGCTGTAGGTAACTGCCACTTGTTATCTATTATGTGAAATTGTAGATAAATATTATGATAGTGAGGACCGCGGCTTAGTTACCACCCACCGATCTAAGTCGTAGCGTCAAGCGGACTCGTGTTCCGATACATTGGCCGGTGCAGCCACTAAAGAAGGCGGGTCGGATCTTATACCACTGCCGTCTTCCTTCTAAATGAACTATCAAAACATATTTGATAAAAGGTTTAATTTTTAAAAAGCTACTCTGCATAGAGCAGGTATTATTTGACGTTTTTACCACACTATTTAAAAATCCATCGCGTGCCGGATGAATGTTGTATCGTTGTACGTCGTATCACCTAGGTCTAGTATACTGTCTAGTCTAGCGATAATTCATCATCATCCGAGCGATGTTCCCGGTTGCATCCCTCTCGAGAGCCCGGGGTCCGCTTTCCTACTTTTACTTCTCCACTTCGCACGATCTTCGGCATCCCGCGTAGTGAGGCTATTTGCACGCATATCCGATCTTACGACGTCAAGCTACCACTTCTTGGGTCTTCCCAATCTGCCGCGGCCGGCGATAATTAATACCCTATTATCTATCTACCCCGGGCTCTCGAGAGGGATGCAACCGGGAACATCGCGATGATGATGATGATCTACCTATAGAACCGAACTGTTAAATAATTCAAACTTATAGATATTCTCTGACATCAGGGGTCGTGATGAAGAAAACGGTGCAGACAGTGGAAGGACAGGCCGTGGTTGGGCGTCCAGTACAAATCTCAGTTCCTTAGAACCCAAAAAAGATACCTTCTCGAGCGGTAAGTGTAAAGCCTACTTTTTAATCTGATTAAGATTATTTACACTGAATCCTAATGCTATCTATGACGGTGTAGTGCCTGGGTCGTAAATATGATGGTATAGATTTAGGCATAGAAACCCAATCGCCTAGTTAATACATGGAATAAACGCGACGGGAATAACTGTCAATATGTGGAAGTAGTGATGTCGGCCTCTTAACTATACCATATACCTAGCTAAAAATGCCGATAAAAGTAGCGTCCCCGATTTAGATAAAAAAAAAATAACATTTTTAGATTTAAAAAAAACGATGAATTGCAAAAAAAAACATCCTATATTACTGCATCAATCAATTAAGTCGAAAATCATAATCAATCTCTAAAAACGAACGAAGGATGACAAATCAAAAGAAATGTCTATTTTAAAAAAAATCTTATTATGGCAAATTCTCAGCGAGTTTCTATGGAGAGTGATGAGTACAAGTTACGAAGGTTTTTCGTATCAAAACATAAACCATGGAATACTTTATTACTTGTGATATTCTATGGAAGAACCACGTGAATATCACAAGTAATAAGTACGCAGTCATTTTAGTCCATTATTAAAGGATGCACATTCGGAAAGATGAGAAAACCGAGTAGAACCCGGTACAAAACGGGATAAGTCTGCAAGGTACACCAAAAAAACGATGGCGCTATGACCTCAATGCATTCGACGAAAAGTGGTCAGAAGCAGCTGAAGATCGCGAAAAAATGATTAAAAAATTACCATTACAATCTTATGGTATAATCTGGCAGAGCTAAACCGAAGTAAAACATCGTGGACGTCGACGCCGGACCTTGCGAACGAAAGCGAGACCAATGCAGTCACAGTCAGCCTTAAGCTGCCCAAGCGCAGACTCACAGGACCACTACCCTCCATAGATACTGGACAGAGTAATACAGGTAACAAAGACAAGCGCTTCGAAAACCATTATGATACCACATACTGATATATCAGCCGAATGCAAAACTTCAAGCGAGACTCGGGCAGCGAATCACAATGCCCTGATAGCTTAGCGAGACTTAGCGCGCACCGCAATGGGCTAAGCGAGTCACGCTTGAACTCTCGCTTTCGACATAGGTAGAGCTTTACGTTTTATAGTCTTAGTATGCTTTTAGTAGAGTAGTTAGAATAGAAACCTTTTTGAATGTAAGGATTTCCACCATAAACCGTTGCCGCAGATCAGTTTTCCTGGTTGTCATAGACATCATGTTTTCTGTTTCCTAAATGGTGCTGTGACATCTATCTATCCATAATGTATCTAGCAGTCGAATCAAACTCATATGAAAGATTTACAAGAACAAGAAGTTGCTTTACAAGAAAAAAATAGTACATTACCTCTCTAGGTATCTCTGTCTCTGCAATGGGTAGGTCACTGCCGTGCCTGTGAGGTATGAAAGAGTAAAACTGTGGATAGCAAACACAGATTGAATAGGTTACATTAGATACAAAACTAAAACAAAAGAAGATCGACGTCGCGCCTCTCTACGACCCTTTTGTAAGCACCGAATATCTAATCCACCAGAACAACAGCTTCATACCAGCCCGCGGCGTAGGTACTTCACCTCTCTCACTGACAGTGTGCCAACGGGTGCACGTACGCGAGTCGAGTAGGCTATTCGGGGGCCTCGGCAAACCCGAGTAGAAAGCGGTGAGAAGTCACGCACACATAGCTGCGCATGTAGTGAAGTACCTACCTACGCCGCAGGCTTGTATGAAGCTGTTGTTCTGGTGGTATTCTGTGGTATAAGTGTAACATTTTATTTGTCAAAGACCGACAGAGACGAGTATAGAGGTTAATGTACGAAATGTGTGAATCCCTTTATGTCCTAACACTGTATATAAGATTCATCACAATAAATGTTATCTGTCCCTGTGTCCCTTACAGACGTTTTCGAAAGAATGCTTGAAGCAAACGATTGGAGGAACGGGATGTGGTGTTACGCCAGATCTTTAGATCATGCGAATTTTATGGCAAGCAGGCTTAACACTGGTTGGTTGGAGTTAGCAACACAGTCTCTTAACTCCCAATATACCTAGAGGGCTGTGATTTTCTGAATTCTTCTTCATACATAACACTTTCCTTAAACACTTGAGATCGGTTTTAATTCGAATTGTAAATCTATCTTTGAAAAAAATGTGGCGTTGCTCGTATATGTTGAACACAATATCCCTTTGAATCGGGATGTGGCTAAAACTGAATTTGCAAACTATCTATTTACTAATTCTATCATTATCTACTACAACTATTTACCAAAATTGTCCGGAATCACAGAAAGGTCGTATTGAAATCGGTTCACCCGTTTTTCCAGATACAGTAACACTACGGCGGCCGTCGCCGTCTCCCCCGCCTCAACCACAGATCACCATTAGCAAAAATGACTCTTTAGCTGAACGAGTACGAAAGGTACGTACCAAATACATGCACCCTACACAAATAAGTATAATCCTACTTATATAATAAAGCTTAAAGTTTGTGAGTATGTATGTATGTGTGTGTGTTGGGTACTCAATCACGTAAAAACCAATGAACCGATTACCATGAAACTCGGTATGTAGATAGCTGGAGACCTGGAATAACACATAGGCTACTTTTTATCCCGATATTCCCGCGGGATCAAGGCTTACGCGGATGACACGCGGTCGCAGCTAGTATGTAATATATCAGTTGCCTAGTACCCATAGTACAAGCCTAGTTGCTTAGTTTGAGGCTAGATGGCGATGTGTGCAACGTCCTTCAATAAAAAATGTATTTATTTATTTTTATCCGTTGTCTGGCAACCGTAGTTTCTACGTAAAAAACGTATACGTGTACGTACAACCAACCTAACAAGATAAAATAAATACGTAAAACCAACTTTAACAATGTTCACCTTGAATTCTCTTGATATTTGTTAAACTACCTACCTATATTTAAATAGGTCAGTCCGATAGAAATGTCTGTCGCTTTCAACTCGGTTCGGATGCGGGATGCGCCGCTCGAAATAAACATAAAAGGTCGCTACACAAGTACTTGGCAAAACCCAACGCTTACCTATAATTGAATTGAGGAAATGACCTATTATTATATGCTTTCACTTGATTGAATTATGTAATGTTTTATGTGCGTATTTTATGTATTAGCTTTATTTACGAGCCAATAAACAATTATCGTAGATGTGAAGCTAAAACGTTTATAATTTGTGGTTCCTGCTAATATACGCGTAATATAGGCGCTTGTTCAGAATGAATGCGCGGACGCAGAATATAAATAATAAATAGTTATTGCAGGATGTTACACACATCGCAATCCAGCCTCAAACTAAGCAACTAGGCTTGTATGATAGGTACTAGACAACGGATATATTTCGTTTTCAGACTACGATCTGACGGTTTGGTTATTTGTTTTTAACATATTTTCTTTAGGAAGATGTGTCAAATCATAGTCTACAGTTAAAAAAACCCGGCAAGTGCGAAACTCGCGCACGAAGGGTTCCGTACCACTATCACAATTGGGTACCGAACCCTAAAATCGTTTACCAATTTTAAAATTTGATAGGAAAATGTGACATATTTAGCTTCGATTCTTACTTCCATCATACAACCACACCACTAAAAAAAAGAAAAAAAAACTTTGGCACAAAGACAATCTGAAACTTATAATTAAGAAACTCTTTGGTAAGTGAAGGCAGACTGGTATATTTGAAAGATAGGGCAGCCATTTTGAATTTCATGACCTACTCGATTCGATGTTTTTGAAACACGTTTGTTGTATGGGAGCCCCCCTTAAATATTTGTTTTTAGTATTTGTTGTTGTAGCGGCAACCGAAATATATCTTCTGTGAAAATTTCAACCGTCTAGCTATTATGGTTCATGAGATACAGCCTGGTGACAGACGGACGGACAGACGGCCAGACGGACAGACAGACAGCGAAGTCTCAGTAATAGGGTCCCGTTTTTACCCTTTGGGTACGGAACCCTAAAAACGAAGTATACCTACATTTTTTTTTGGAAATAAATACCTACATATCTACACTTATATTATAAAGAGGAAAGATTTGTATTTTTGTGTTTGTGTGTGTGTGTGTGTATGTTTGTAATGAATAAACTCAAAAACTACTGGACCGATTTTAAAAAAATCTTTCACCACTAGAAAGCTACATTCACCCTGAGTAACATAGGCTACTTTTAATCACACTGTCTCACGGGATCGGGACTTACGCGGGTGAAACCGTGGCACGCAGCTATGATTTATAAAGGAAACATACAGAACCAGAAACAAACATTAATGGTCAGCATAAATACTTGCCCCGGCGAGACTAGAACCCGCAACCTTCTGCCTTGCAGTCGAGGTTTCGCCCAACGCGCAACGTAAAACGATTATGTAATTCTAGCTTGTATTCAACACAATTGTTATGTTTTTAATTCATAACTCATTGAATCATACTAGATCCTATTGTTTACATTTCGGCGCTCTTTCAACAGTCTGAAAAATAAGACAATTCTTGTAACAGCGGCGTGGGAAGAACAATTAATCTACCTGCTTCAAAAATATACTAAAAATACTCGACTAAAATCCGAAAATGTTTCAGATGCAGCTAATAAAATCCCAAAATAGTTTTGAAAAGGAATCCAGTATAGAGAAAGAAAGGGAAAGAAAAAGTATATCAAAAAGTAAAGAAGAGGAAAAGACTGCTCGGTTAAAAGAAGAACGATCTGCTAAAGAAGAACGATCTACTAAAGAAGATGTTAGTTTCTTAATGCAGGTCAGTTTGTGTTTGAGAGATTTTTTGAAGGGTTTTCTTACACTATATTCACAATGTTTCCTTTTATACTTTTTATGGCATTTCTATGTCTACTTAAAAAGCAATACTCCATACTTATTTATTTAGTAAGTTTTACGTCGCTAACCGACTCCATAATATAAGTCGTAAAGGCTTACCTCGGAGGGGCAAAGCGATTTTGGGGCCCCAACACATTCCATGGAGCACCTACTTTAATGCTCACTGTGCCCCAAAACCTTTACGGCGGATGCCATCAACAAGGCCCATAACGCTACTATCGCTATGGCACTATTTTGGGCTAATTAAATGGCTGAATGCAGACAGCCTATTCTTAGCTTTATTTCTCAAAAAAGTAACTAAGTATGGATGATTAAAACAATACTCTACCTCCTCCGTCGTTCCCTCATTAATTAGGATCGTGATCCCTACTGGATTGGATACTGATTAGGATCGCACACCCAACTGGTATGCAATCTGGCAAGCGTCTTCCTCCAGTGATCTCTGTCGGTTACCTGATGATGAGCCATGCTAAGAGGCATCTCCAGTTGTTCGGATACTTGGTCCGACAATCGTTTAGGGCTCCGTCCTCGTGGTGTCCTTTCCTTGCCACTTTCAGGCGCTCCAGATTATCGGAGCTTCTGCACGCAATATGACCGAAGTATACACAATACTAATATTAAAATGAAAAATAACGGGTTTTATTGTATGTCGTTGTTATGTGTTAAAGGTGAAGAACTCCCGTAACACGGCGAACTCGAAGCCGCCGGTGCGCGGCGGCCCGGCCAAGGACAAGGAGGAGTCGGACGACGACTCCTGCACCACCACCACCGACACCACGCTGTGTGATGCTGACGTTAAGGAATACAAGGTACCTTTACTGCTTTATGAGTATTTACTTGATCATCAAACAACTCGAATCTTTGATTCAATAAAATGTACCTAACACCTAAACTAAAAATTTGTTATAAATGTTTTTACAAGGGGAAATGCATCGTCAAAAATTCTCCCGTGACAGGATTCGAACCTGTACCCCACGCAGTGCGAACTTGACCAGCAAGCGTGGAGCACCAGTCGAGGGGTTCGAATTCTGTTACGGGAGAATTTTTCATGATGCATTTCTCCTTGTAAAAATATTTCTAGTAAAAATGCCTTGAGCAATAAAAACAAAATAAATATAAAAAAAAACTATTATTAATATAAAACTTGGGTCCCAATGTAGATAAATAGATAGCTGCATTATCAGGAGTGAAACGACACGTTCACACCTAGAAACAAATTTATGTTCAGCTTAAACTCTTATACCGATCGGGAATCGAACTCGCAATCTGCACAGCCAGGTATTCGCCCGACGCGCCACCGAGACCGTCAAATAACCAACACTCAATATTATTACTAATTTGAGTACCTGTCGGTTACAAAACGCCGGGTAGGTGAACTTGGTCCAGATGCAAAGAAATTAATTCTATTTATATCGAGACATCCGTTTTACGAGCTGCCGGCCTTGTTTACCTGCAATTTCATCTTCGATATATTATATGAGAATTCGGAACATTATGTTCTGCGTTTTATTATTATGATTGATATTATCGGCCTTCGGGTGCTGGAAATTTACTAAGAATAAAAATATTTTAAAATTCGGAGGGCGAATCTTTTCGACCAACTATATATAAATAAGAGGACTATTTTATTTTGAATGTAGTTTTATATTTATATCTTATTTATATTGTATAACAACCTGTGTAGTGCGGTGGGCAAACACCCGCATGAGACATATAATTGCGGCTTCGATTCCCGCGTACCGTGAAACATATTTGTAAGGTCTAGCTAGAGCTACTTATTCCTAGTTTTTAAATAAAACAAAGTTACGAAAGAAAAGTGTTTTACAGTGTTCTATCCGCTTTCTAGCATTCTGTTTCTTAGTGTAGGATGGCGCCTTGATATCATTATTAATTTTCTTTCTTCTTACATTTTTTATTCTCATCGAAGGGCACGTTTCGAAAACACACATCTTAACTCCTAATATCCAGAGGTTTCAGATTTATCATGTACTAGCTTTGTCCCGCGGTTTTACCCTCATAAATCCCGATCATATCTCTAGGACTAGCGGTTTGGGCTCTGTGTTGATCAGTCAGTCAGTCAGGACAAAGCCTTTTATAGATATAGATTTGTATGCAATAAAATATTTGACTCATTGTACTAAATTGATTAATTTATCAAATTCCAGGAACAAATAGAAAGTCTGAAGAGTGAAGTGGACACTCTAAGAAAGCGTTGTGAGCGAGTCGAGAAGGAAAAGAGCGACATATTACTCCGAAGGCTCGCAAACATCGACACCGCCAACAAATACACGACGGGACGGTCGTCGGAGGTGCTCAAACTGCAGCAGAAGGTCAACGAGCTCACTGCGCAGAATGAAGACCTCAGGGATGAGAAGAAACACTTAGCGTTGAAGGTGAAGGAGTTGGAAGCGGAGATTGAGGTACGTAGATAACGGCAAGTTTTTTCATCACAGCTAAAACTGAGAGTAACGTCCTACTTTACTCTCAGCGCAATCAAGCAACTTGGCTTTTGCTTTGAGTCCTGGACAACATTTTTGTTTGGAACCATCTCATAGCTCCCACCGTTCAATTAAAAAAAGAATCATCTCCTCACCAATGTTTTATAGGACCATCTCGGAGCTTCCACCTTTTGATTGTAGACTAATTGGTTCAAGTGCTCCCGGTTTGAGTAAGATGCGGGTTTGAATCCAGCCCTGCGTCTATCGTGCGTTGTGTTTTTGCAGAAGTATTGTTTCTTTTATAATATTTCTATGAACTCCCAGTGCAGGCTTAAGCACTTAAAATAGAATATTAAGGGTAGGTACTAGACAAGTAACCTTTTTTTTTGTAAATATGATACAACAATACAATATCGACTTAAATATCTTACCTTATTTTACTACGGGAAAAAATGTAAAGTTTTACATGTCGACTCTACTAGACTAGAACCTTTGCCCGTTTGTTTTGCAGTCGCGGCCGTCAATAGAAGCGCAGACGCGTCAAATAGAGCAACTCCGCGCGAAGCTGTTGGCCGCCGAGACCTTGTGTGAGGAGCTGATGGATGAGAACGAAGACATGAAGAAGGAGTTGAGGGATCTGGAGGAGGAGATCGAGGAAATGCAGGACAACTTTAGGTGAGTGGCGTTGTTTAAAACATTGACATTGATTTATATCATTGGCAAAACCTCTTGCAATAGAATTTGAATTAGAGATTTTCTGCGATTATCTCGACGGCAATAGCCCTAGACCGCGACGAATGAAAAGAAGGTAGACAGGCATTTGCTTTGCAGTGGGACAGTTAAGTGTCCTAGTACCTATGCGATTTTCTGGAAATCAGTACCCAACGTCGACGTCAACTAAAAACTGGTCAATCATTTAAAAATAAATCTTTCCTATTGAGATATTATGTACCTAGTACTAGAGGATATGTCTCAAACATATTCCTTGTTTCTTTTACGGGAAATAAATATAAAAAGCTGCTGCAGAGCTACAATCTATCGTAAAAAAGATATAAGTATGACTGCCAGCGAAAAGATGCAATCGATGAATGACGATAAAAACGTCAAAGCATCATTGAATTTGTGGTAACGTTACCGCAGTGGCTGTTTACTGCTGTCTTCCTTCTGATGTCATATGTACTGGTAAAGTTGAGACCAATGTTCTTTCCAGAGAGGACCAAGCAGATGAATACACGTCGCTTCGCAGAGAGTTGGAACAGACCATTAAAAATTGTAGAGTTTTATCGTTTAAGCTGAAAAAGACTGAAAGACGGTGTGAGCATCTCGAATCTGAGAAGGCTGATCAGGAGAAGAAACTTTTAGAAGTAAGTAACACTGGTGCAAATATTAAAAATAATTTAAAGTGGCCAAGCGAACCCGTCAATGTTTCCAGACGTAGCGTAGGACGATGCAGCCACTAAAGCAGACGGGTCGGAATGCGTTCCATTGGCGTCTTCCTAGGTTTATTTGTGACTAACAAGCCAATAATAAACTGTATGAAGAGTACAAGTATTTTCTAGTTGATAAAATGAATATGTTCCCCACATCTAAGTTATTTGTAAAAAACGGAAAACACAACTAATAATTGTGTTCCATGAGTTTGTACTGTAGTAAATAGTACAAATTCGTGGAACACCGCTTTCATAACTTAGATTAAATGTAAACAAGGAACGCTGTTCAAATCTATTTTTTAGTCTTTCAAACCCCAAAGGTTACCTAAAAAAACCGTTATGTTAATCGGCGTAAACTTAGTTAATTAATTCTTAGCGTAGTTCTACAAACCTTAGTGGTTTAGTTATGCTAAGTAACTAAATGTTTTATAAGAACTTTTATAAAAAAAAAAAACCTAAAAAAGATGGGTGCTATGTCATTAAAAGCTATCTTTTCTATGACAATGCAAGAGGTTATTATAACAAGTTTTTGTATATGTTATCTAATCTTTATCTATGTATTCAGATAGTAGGTGGAGCAGAGGGCTTGCAGCGCGAGAACAGGATCAAGGAGCTGGAGCAGGAGGTGGCGCGCTCCACGGAGGTGGCGCTGCGGCTGCAGAAGGAGCTGGCCGACGCCAACGCCAAGCTGGCGGCCGCGTCCGGCGGACCGCCCGCCAACCTCAACAAGCACCATCCCATCGGAGACGGCGTGAGTTCACCTGAGGGGGTATTCAGAGAGCTTCGGTCCGATACCGAAGATCGGAAACTTATCTCCGTCTCGCTCAACGCGATTCGATAAGACAGAGACAGCCACATTCATTTCCATGATCGGTATCGGTTTGGGGGCTGCGAATTCCCCACCAGATCATTGGTTCCTTGCGAATCGTAGGTTTCATTGCAGATGGCGCCGCGATCCTTACTTGATACAATCGTTGAGGTAAAGGTACCGCAGTGGTTGGTTATTGTCTTTCTTCTGATGTAAATCTACTGTTAAGGTTGAGATCCATGGTAGGATAAGACATTTTTCAAATTACATACGATCTGAGCTCGACTATGTCTTGTACTTAGTTTATTAAAGTTTCTTAACCTCAATAGACTCTCAATGGACTGGACCCGACTAGCACTAGACAGGGAAGAATGGAGAGAAGAGAGGGCTTTTATCCTGCAGTGGGACAAAATAGGCTAAAACTGCAATAGAAGTCTAATGTTAAAAACAAAGTTATTGACCGGAAATAATCAGGTTATCAGAAGATGGCCACTTGGTTTAAATACCGCATCGATTCATTCATTCATATAGCTAAATTTTGCCAAATGAATGGGATTGGTGCGGTTTTGAACAGACATTTGTATAGCAAAATGTTCGATTTGTTCCAGCAAAAAGTATCCCGTTCGTCCCTCACCCGCGGAGGCAGTCAGGAGGACCCCGCGCAGCTACTGCGCGACCTGCAGGACTCGCTGGAGCGCGAGGCGGACCTGCGGGAGCAGCTGCGGAACGCGGAGGAGGAGGTAACTGTACCCCACGCCCCACACCATACACATGCGGATTGCGGAGCTATATCAGCTGGCGATCACCTGCCTCGCGAAACCGCCAACTTATAATCTTAGAAGCACTTATCGTTTATTTATAGCCATACTTCGCATTAGTAATACATAATAGCGCTTCATTCCTTCAAAGATAAAATCGTTAAAAAAAATACCTCAATAAACTTTGTAAGGTGTACTGGGGTAACTCTGAAAGTGGGGTAAATACAGAATAGACCTTTAATCCGAGTGATATTAAATCCATTTTTGAATAAATTAGGATTTACCCCATTTAATAAGTTATTTCAGATTTACCCCACCACACCTTATGTAAGTAAAGTCGTCGCTACTTTGTACATTAATTTATAACATAAATGGACTTATTACTGAATTTGAAACAAAATACGCAGTTTAGACCCGGGACTTTACATAAATATGTCAACTTTTTCTGTTTGACGATTTGACATATTTATTAGCAATCGAAAATAAACATAGGTATATTCAGAAGGTGTGCGCATGATTCTTTATAGGTTAGTAGAGACACAGAGTTCAATAGAACTCTCACTTGATGCCCGTGATCGCCAACTGGCGCGTCGCCAAACGATGATTGACTCACTATCGATACACAAATACAACGATATCTATCCTTAAACAACATAAGCTTCCACGTTTCTAAATGTTATGTTCATGGCAGGCCAGTCGGTATCGACGACGCGCCGATAGCAGAAGAATGAGACCGATATTTGTTTCCCAATCTCCGCAACCAGACTTAATTTCGTCTCAGAACACGGTTACGACTGCTTTTGGAAGCATCGAACCTAACACTATAGCAAGAATGCTCGAAATGCAGCTATCTTTAGACAGACTTGCGTCTCTCGACACGAGTCAAATATCTATCGGAGTAAACCGCGTCACTCAGTCGCCACAAGATCTAATACGATGCTATTCGGAGGGATGTCAAACTGAGTTGGTCATGGTACACGATGTAGCCACTGATACAAAGAAAATCACCTTAGAATCGAGTGTGCAGTGCTGCTATGATGTCTTAGAAATGTATGCACAAACGGAAACGCCTTTCATGAAGAATAAGAATATGCAAACAGACTTTCTTAAGATTAACGGTTTCGCTCAAACAGATAAAGCGAAAACGAGACACGCGAGCATACAAACACCATCGAAGTTTAATGTCGATAAATGTCTTCAAATTTCTAGAAACAGTATTGAAACTGTTGATAAAGCGGTTGAAACTGATAGATATGAAACAAGCACTGAACCCAGAGCGAAAGAAAAATCTGACAGTCCACCACTTTCTACGGAAAAAGATACTACTGAACCTCAGTCGCATTACTCATATCCTTTGGCCTCAATATTCAATCCAATGGCTGTAAGATTACCAAATATAGGTACTTATGAAGACTTTTGTTCAACCCGCTATGTGTTGGATTGTCTATTAATAAATTAATTTTGTACATAATACACACGATGTCTTTGTTTTGTTTAGAATAGACGATTGGATATTTACAGTCTAACGAATATTTCCAGGCAAATAACTTGCGTAAAACGGGATCTCGAGTCGAAGAGGACAATGAGTCCTTGCTACTACAGCTGAAGAAAATGGCTACTAAAGCCAAAAGTATGTCAAATGTTATAAAACAATCTGATTATGTTTGCCTCAAATAACAAACATTTTGTCGTTCCGTTTTATCCGTCCTTTAGTCATTTACCTATATGTTATATTGTTCTTTGTAACCACACTTAAAATTAACTAATTCCTATTTCTCATTAATATCTGTCACATCTAACTAACAAGCTTCTGTTAATATCTCGAAAGTCGTAGGCGAATCGACGGTAGCCATTTTCTCCAGTATTATTTAGTTCTTAGGTGACTTACCTTATGCGTTGGCAAAATAACATTCTAAATCATTTATGATGAGTATCGAGAGAGACTGCGATATGACCCGATTATATAATTCACAATTTCTATTAACAAATGCATCCAAATCTAACAAATCTGAATCATTCAATATCTTTAAAATTTCAATCGTTAGATAGGTATATTAAAATACTTACATACTCTTCAGGTCGGAAATTATCGCCTACTCCACCGACTAAAAAGCTTACCATCGAGTCATGTAATGACAAAAACGATAAACTAGATGAGGAGGATCCAGCAGAATTACGATTACTACTCGAACTTAATGAACAGGTACAAATAATTAAGAAATTAAATGCAAAACAGCGAATTCAGAGACCTTTTATCTGAACGTATTATTCATTGTTTTAAGGAAGCTGTAGTTTTACGGCGAAAAGTAGAACAATTGGAATATGATAAGAACTCGTTGACAAAGCAAGTGAAGGAACTGACAGACAAAGTTTCTTCTACGGCTAACAAGACAACGAACTCAACTACTACTATCAGAAGAACAGCCAACAACGCTTCGAAAACTAACGACTTATCTGAAGAAAAAATCAAGGTATGTGATTTGCAACACAAAACACCAACAGCACTAAGTAAGATTAAGCTAAAAACTAGCCTATGCCATGAAGCAAATTTCCAGCTGTCTAATACTACAACGATGTTATTTCGTAGTTCTTTCATCTCCGAATCACAAAGAGACAATGTTTCATATTAAAAGTAATTTTTTGATTAGGTCCTGGAAGATGAGATAGATGAACTTAGAAAGAAATTAATAGAAAAGGAAAGAGATTGTGAAAGATTACATGCAGAACTTAGTTTAGCGCAGAAGAAACCCAAAGCACTTATAAAAAGCAAGTAAGTCGAAATTGAATTGTTAAATAACTATGATAAGATTGAACATAAAATTTAAAATATAATTAAACATCTGATTTATTTCAGATCATTAGACGCAGGTGATTTGCAAAATGTAGATTTAAAAAGACAACTTCAAGTTATAGAGCAAGAAGCTAGTGTATTAAGATCAAAAACTCAAAGTCTAGAAGCCGATAACGAGAAATTACAAGCAGAAAACAAAAAGATGCAGGTAAAAATAACACAGAGGAGACTAATTTAAAAAAAATATCATAAAACTCACATTTTATCTTTTTTCAGCTTTTAAAGAATACTAAAACATTAAGGTCTGACAAGTCATTAGAACAAAGTACTAACAAAATAACCAAATTAGAAACAGAACTCAAAGAGACTTTAGCAAAATTAACAGAATTAGAAAATAAAGACAAAGATGATAAGGCTGAAAAGAAAGTGCGGTTCGGTGCGGATCTGAATAAAAAAGATACTGAAGTTTTAAAACAAAAACAAGATGAATTAGATAAATTAAAACTAAGTTATAGCAGGGTAAATATTTTTTCTTAATTTTTTGGTTATAGCTCAAGGCTATTATCTAGATTTATTTTTAAAGAAAAATACGCATTCAATAATTTTCCAAGTCCCAGACTCGCACGAAAGACTTGCGTGGTCTAGTTGGAATAGCCGTGGGGGTACCGACCCCAAGACGCGAGTTAAAGCCTCGCCGCAAGTGAAAACTTTTGAATGCGTATTTTTCCTTAAAAAAAATTCTAGAGGGTAAATATTGTTACTAATTATTGTCATTTTAATATTTGTCCTGAATTTATAAATTAATATCTTTAATGTTTTTCCAGCTAGAGAAAGAAAACACTAGACTTCAAACTACATTGAAAGCTTTGAAAGAAGATGCAATAAAACTATTTAAACCGAGGACACCTAAAAAACCTACTGACTTAACAACCAAATTACAAATGAAGAAAATGGTAGAAGAACTTGAAAACGAAATTGGTAAGATCTCAATCAATAAATTAAACCTATTTAGTAGTTCTGGAAAAAAATAGAATTTCCTTTATACACATTTTTACAGGTGAAATGTTTGTCGTAATGAAGAATGCAGGTTTATCTTCAAATGAAATCAGTAAAAAGGCACAATTAGAAAAAGACATCGAAGAAGTTAGATTAAAATTATCCAAAAATGACGCTGAATTCTCGAATGAGAAGAACCATCTGCAAACCGAAATAGCAAAACTCAAAGATCTCAATGTACAGTTAGAATCAGATAAAAAATCGTTTACTGAGAAGATAACTGATATTACTGGACAAAATAAAAAGCTCAAAGAAGATAAAAATAGCCTTGAAGTGCAACTCACTAAAGTAAATACTGATCTTAGTAAGTATACACATATTAAACCCAATAAAAATGAAAATGTAATAATATTATACTTTAACAAAATTTTAATTTTACAGAGAATGCAACATCATTACATACAACAATGTCCGACTGTATGAAGAAAATAGAAGATCTCAAAAAAGAAATGGATGTCAAAGATAAAGAAGTAGATAGATTAAAGAAGCAAGTTGAAAATATTAATAAACTAGAACAAGACAAGAGCAAATTACTTAAAGAGGTACAATTTCTAACTATCAATTCGTTATGACTATGTAATGAATATTATAACTGGTATTATACTGATTTTCAGGTTGGGGATAAAACAAAGAAAATAAGTGAATTAGAAAAGAAATTAAAAGATAATGAGGACAAACTCAAGAGAACTGAAAAACAACTGCTACTAAGAAAGGACCGCGTTTCAAAGTTGGAAAAAGAGGTACACTACCTACTACTATTTTTATTACATACTATAATTTTAATATTTCGTAAATGTCAATATAATGTTTAATTTAACCCTTAAAAACTAGCTTTCGGAAGAAAAAGAACAAGTCGAAACACTATCTAATTCACACAGACGCTTATCTGTGGAGTTAACAACTGATAAAGATGTATTTCATACGAAACTCATTAAAGCTGAAAGTAAAGTCATTACTTTAGAAACAGATATCAAGGAAATGAAAGATGAATATGAAAGCAAAATCACAAACCTGGAATCAGATTTGGCTGCTAAACATATTCATATAAAACAACTGGTATTTAATGTTTTAGTGTGGTTTGATGACCTTGTAGGGTAGATAAATTAGATCTACCTCTTTGCCCATCTTTTAATTGTGGTAGTTTCCACATGATTGCATTTGAAACCTTGCATGTCTGCAAGTTTAGATCCACAAACCCATAACTATATATACATAGAGTTATTTTATGCACTTAGCACTCTGTATAAGTGATTCGTACTTTCTGGTTCATTTATATAACATTTTGTTTGTCTCCGAAGTTTTGACACCCTTGTACCTATGTCATATATTTCATCACAATCCCGTTTGTATTTCACCAATTTCCAATAAATATTTACAGGAAGATGCTTTACGTGAAACTTCTAATCAGAAGTACGATGAAGCAGTATCTTCAGTTGAATTGGCGCATATGCAAGAGAAACTAGATAGAACTAGCAAAGATTTACAATCAAAACAGGATGAATTAGAAAAAGCGAAACAAGATCTAGATAAAACTGAAAAAGAATTATCTAAGCTTAAACAAGAGACTACACAACTTAAATCCGATTTAACTAAACTAGAAAATGAAAAGAAAGAACTAGAAAACAAAGTCACAACAGAAAGAAAAGAATCAAATTATTGGGAAAGCAAAGCATCAGAATTTGAGACAGACCTGCAGGCAAGTTATAATCACATACATTTTAATCTTCTGTTATTATAAAGCTGAAGAGTTTGTTTTTTTGTTTGTTTGAACGCGCTAATCTCAGGAACCGCTGCTGGTCCGATTTGAAAAATTATTTCGATGTTGGATAGTCCATTAATTGAGGAAGGCTATAGGCTATTTTGATCCCGATATTCCGACGGGATCGGGACTTACGCGGGTGAAACTGCGGGACGCAGCTAGTAGTTAAATAAAGGTTATAATTACTTTTTTGATATTTATCGATAACTGAACTGTATTATTGATAAATTATAGGCTGAAAGAAAAAAACTAGAACGTATGCGCATAGCCCATGACAAAGATATAAAGAACAAAGAAGTAGAATTGGCGACTCTAAAGGGTAAATTAAAAGTACTCGAACAGAGTTCGGGAGCTGGCGCGAAGAGAATAGCGGACCTTAAACAAGAGTATGAAGAGACTGTTAAAAGTAAGCCGAATACTATTTATATAGCATGTATTGACACTTACTAAAATTTTATTGTATTTATCCGTTTAAATTGTTCCAGGACTAGAACATTCGTTAGCTGTTGAAAAGGCTGAGTACGATGAATTGACAGGAAAGTACGAAATCTTAGAAGAAGAACACGTTGTAACTAAAGCTAGATTGACCGTAGAAAAAGAACAAGCTCAAAAGTAATTAAAATTTTAGCTTAAATTTAATAAAGCAGATGAAGATATCTCACTAAATATAAATAATTGTTTGCAGTGAACTAATACTGGTCCAGAAAGAATTGACTGCGGCATTAGCAGAAGTCAAATCACTGTCGGACAATTTCGATATTCAATCTTCTACATGGGGGAAAGAGAAAAGCGAACTACAAGTATGTTTTTTTATTTCTAACGGCCAGATTCTTCATTGAAAGTAACAGCCAAAGTGATGACTTTTCAAAGGAAATTTAAAGTAATTGGTCGTCACTTTATTATTATTAACATTACTCTAAATTACTATGTAAATAATTAACTTTATAGAATTCCATATCGTCGTTGCAAGATAGATTATGCGGAGGTGGTTGGGAAGTGGAGAAAGCGCGGCTGACAGCGAGACTGGACCAACGAGAGAGAGAACTGAAGGCCGCCAACCAGCAACGAGATGTGCTCGAACACCATCATGATTTGGCTAAGAAGGAGGTAGGCAAAATGTGACAGTCATTTAGGAATACCAATTATTCGGCTTAGGGACACATTCAAAGTAGGAACTTGTCTGGAATCTAATTAATTCACGAGCTTTCCTTATATTCTTTAGTTGGAAGAAATAAAGCAGAAATTGGAAGACTACGAAAGGGTGTCCAAGATTCAAAGGAACTTGACAACTGAGAATTCTGAACTAGAACGGGAGTTGTCTGGTTTGAATACAAGATTAGACCAAGCCGACAAGGCAAGGAAGGTAGAGTTGGCAGACACGAAGATGTTGTATGAAGGACAGATGACCACAATGAGAGACGAATTGAAATCGCTACATACTCAGGTAAAATTAACGACGAACTTCAAGGAGACTGGTAAACCTGTTTCTCCTCATAAAAAACTGCTATAAAATTCTGTAATGTACAAATTCCAGGTGTCCAGGTTCAAACGAGAAAGAGATAACTACAAGCAGATGTTAGATGCAGCTCAAAAAACTATAACCGAATTTAAGACTGGAGGGAAGACTACTAGATCACAGAGAGCATCTATATCAAGCACAGATGAGGTAAACCGATCAATGACAAAATCTGGATCAAATATTCATGTTTAAATGCCTATCTTCTATATCTATAATTTATAAAAGAAAATCATGTCGCTACACTGTTTATAACTCAAGAACAGCCAAACCGATTTGGCTGAAACTTGGTGGGGAGGTAGCTTAGAACCAGGAGTAGGACATAGTATACTTTTTGTATCCTGTAAATTCCACGGGTTCGGGGTGGAACCGCGAGGCGCAATAAACTATAAACTACTTTTTTGTGTTACAGGAGGAGTACCGCAACAAAGTGGCAATGTTGGAACAGCAAGTGGCGTGTCTGGAGGACGAGCTCTGCGAGGCGCGGCTGCTCTCGTCCAAACTGAACACCGAGCTCGTCAGTGAGCGGTCCTCGGCGGAGGTGCGCCACGCTGAGATGCAATCGAGGCTCAATGAGGTAACTATAGTTATTAATCGATTAAAAAAAATAGCCTGTCACGGATTCAAAAAAAAATTATGCTAGTTAAATAAATAATAAACAAATTATCTGAACAACACACAGCGCCATCTAGCCCTGTGGTAAGCGACTAAGCTTGTGTTACGGTAACTAGACAACGGATATAATACTTGCTCGTCGATGTTCCTCCAAAAGGTTTTTCGACGAGCTCTGGCAATAGCGGAGTGCTGGACACCGAGGGGTTTAGTGTGTAAACCTCTGGCCGCCCACCATATCAGGCCAGAGGGATCCCCACACACCGGGCCGCTTTCCCCCGGGAGTTGCCTGATGGCCTTAAAGTGATTCCCCTCGAAAAAAAAAAGGACAATAAATATTTAATACTTATATTTATTGTCTAAGTTTAAATGCTGTTGTTCGAATCGGTACGTGTCGCTCAGGGTCTTTCTGCACAAACGTATGGCACCACAAATCTAGCCATAAATAAGATGGAGGGTACCTATTAGCTAAAGTTGTATGAATACACGTAAAATCTAACATACCACTGTACAAAATACTACACTTAAGCGGTCACTCTGACCCTGCAATTTGAATGTTCTGTTGTATACCCACAGTATGAAGAAGAAAGGCTACTATCTAGCGGGCGAGCGCGCGTGGCCGGCATGGCGACGCGGATGGAGCTCGCGTGGCACAAGGAGCGCGACGAGCAACAACGTCTGCTGCAGGAGACCACCACTCTCGCCCGGGACTTGAGGCAGACACTCTACGAGGTAATGTTGTGATATCTACAGTATGAGGGAGAGAGACAGCTATCTAGCGGGCGACGCGGATGGAGCTCGCGTGGCACAAGGAGCGCGACGAGCAACAACGTCTGCTGCAGGAGACCACCACTCTCGCCCGGGACTTGAGGCAGTCACTCTACGAGGTAATGTTGTGATATCTACAGTATGAGGGAGAGAGACAGCTATCTAGCGGGCGACGCGGATGGAGCTCGCGTGGCACAAGGAGCGCGACGAGCAACAACGTCTGCTGCAGGAGACCACCACTCTCGCCCGGGACTTGAGGCAGTCACTCTACGAGGTAATGTTGTGATATCTACAGTATGAGGGAGAGAGACAGCTATCTAGCGGGCGACGCGGATGGAGCTCGCGTGGCACAAGGAGCGCGACGAGCAACAACGTCTGCTGCAGGAGACCACCACTCTCGCCCGGGACTTGAGGCAGACACTCTACGAGGTAATGTTGTGATATCTACAGTATGAGGGACAGAGACAGCTATCTAGCGGGCGACGCGGATGGAGCTCGCGTGGCACAAGGAGCGCGACGAGCAACAACGTCTGCTGCAGGAGACCACCACTCTCGCCCGGGACTTGAGGCAGACACTCTACGAGGTAATGTTGTGATATCTACAGTATGAGGGAGAGAGACAGCTATCTAGCGGGCGACGCGGATGGAGCTCGCGTGGCACAAGGAGCGCGACGAGCAACGTCTGCTGCAGGAGACCACCACTCTCGCCCGGGACTTGAGGCAGACACTCTACGAGGTAATGTTGTGATATCTACAGTCTGAGGGAGAGAGACAGCTATCTAGCGGGCGACGCGGATGGAGCTCGCGTGGCACAAGGAGCGCGACGAGCAACAACGTCTGCTGCAGGAGACCACCACTCTCGCCCGGGACTTGAGGCAGACACTCTACGAGGTAATGTTGTGATATCTACAGTATGAGGGAGAGAGACAGCTATCTAGCGGGCGACGCGGATGGAGCTCGCGTGGCACAAGGAGCGCGACGAGCAACAACGTCTGCTGCAGGAGACCACCACTCTCGCCCGGGACTTGAGGCAGACACTCTACGAGGTAATGTTGTGATATCTACAGTATGAGGGAGAGAGACAGCTATCTAGCGGGCGACGCGGATGGAGCTCGCGTGGCACAAGGAGCGCGACGAGCAACAACGTCTGCTGCAGGAGACCACCACTCTCGCCCGGGACTTGAGGCAGTCACTCTACGAGGTAATGTTGTGATATCTACAGTATGAGGGAGAGAGACAGCTATCTAGCGGGCGACGCGGATGGAGCTCGCGTGGCACAAGGAGCGCGACGAGCAACAACGTCTGCTGCAGGAGACCACCACTCTCGCCCGGGACTTGAGGCAGTCACTCTACGAGGTAATGTTGTGATATCTACAGTATGAGGGAGAGAGACAGCTATCTAGCGGGCGACGCGGATGGAGCTCGCGTGGCACAAGGAGCGCGACGAGCAACAACGTCTGCTGCAGGAGACCACCACTCTCGCCCGGGACTTGAGGCAGACACTCTACGAGGTAATGTTGTGATATCTACAGTATGAGGGACAGAGACAGCTATCTAGCGGGCGACGCGGATGGAGCTCGCGTGGCACAAGGAGCGCGACGAGCAACAACGTCTGCTGCAGGAGACCACCACTCTCGCCCGGGACTTGAGGCAGACACTCTACGAGGTAATGTTGTGATATCTACAGTATGAGGGAGAGAGACAGCTATCTAGCGGGCGACGCGGATGGAGCTCGCGTGGCACAAGGAGCGCGACGAGCAACGTCTGCTGCAGGAGACCACCACTCTCGCCCGGGACTTGAGGCAGACACTCTACGAGGTAATGTTGTGATATCTACAGTCTGAGGGAGAGAGACAGCTATCTAGCGGGCGACGCGGATGGAGCTCGCGTGGCACAAGGAGCGCGACGAGCAACAACGTCTGCTGCAGGAGACCACCACTCTCGCCCGGGACTTGAGGCAGACACTCTACGAGGTAATGTTGTGATATCTACAGTATGAGGGAGAGAGACAGCTATCTAGCGGGCGACGCGGATGGAGCTCGCGTGGCACAAGGAGCGCGACGAGCAACAACGTCTGCTGCAGGAGACCACCACTCTCGCCCGGGACTTGAGGCAGACACTCTACGAGGTAATGTTGTGATATCTACAGTATGAGGGAGAGAGACAGCTATCTAGCGGGCGACGCGGATGGAGCTCGCGTGGCACAAGGAGCGCGACGAGCAACAACGTCTGCTGCAGGAGACCACCACTCTCGCCCGGGACTTGAGGCAGACACTCTACGAGGTAATGTTGTGATATCTACAGTATGAGGGAGAGAGACAGCTATCTAGCGGGCGACGCGGATGGAGCTCGCGTGGCACAAGGAGCGCGACGAGCAACAACGTCTGCTGCAGGAGACCACCACTCTCGCCCGGGACTTGAGGCAGACACTCTACGAGGTAATGTTGTGATATCTACAGTATGAGGGAGAGAGACAGCTATCTAGCGGGCGACGCGGATGGAGCTCGCGTGGCACAAGGAGCGCGACGAGCAACAACGTCTGCTGCAGGAGACCACCACTCTCGCCCGGGACTTGAGGCAGACACTCTACGAGGTAATGTTGTGATATCTACAGTATGAGGGAGAGAGACAGCTATCTAGCGGGCGACGCGGATGGAGCTCGCGTGGCACAAGGAGCGCGACGAGCAACAACGTCTGCTGCAGGAGACCACCACTCTCGCCCGGGACTTGAGGCAGACACTCTACGAGGTAATGTTGTGATATCTACAGTATGAGGGAGAGAGACAGCTATCTAGCGGGCGACGCGGATGGAGCTCGCGTGGCACAAGGAGCGCGACGAGCAACAACGTCTGCTGCAGGAGACCACCACTCTCGCCCGGGACTTGAGGCAGACACTCTACGAGGTAATGTTGTGATATCTACAGTATGAGGGAGAGAGACAGCTATCTAGCGGGCGACGCGGATGGAGCTCGCGTGGCACAAGGAGCGCGACGAGCAACAACGTCTGCTGCAGGAGACCACCACTCTCGCCCGGGACTTGAGGCAGACACTCTACGAGGTAATGTTGTGATATCTACAGTATGAGGGAGAGAGACAGCTATCTAGCGGGCGACGCGGATGGAGCTCGCGTGGCACAAGGAGCGCGACGAGCAACAACGTCTGCTGCAGGAGACCACCACTCTCGCCCGGGACTTGAGGCAGACACTCTACGAGGTAATGTTGTGATATCTACAGTATGAGGGAGAGAGACAGCTATCTAGCGGGCGACGCGGATGGAGCTCGCGTGGCACAAGGAGCGCGACGAGCAACAACGTCTGCTGCAGGAGACCACCACTCTCGCCCGGGACTTGAGGCAGACACTCTACGAGGTAATGTTGTGATATCTACAGTATGAGGGACAGAGACAGCTATCTAGCGGGCGACGCGGATGGAGCTCGCGTGGCACAAGGAGCGCGACGAGCAACAACGTCTGCTGCAGGAGACCACCACTCTCGCCCGGGACTTGAGGCAGACACTCTACGAGGTAATGTTGTGATATCTACAGTATGAGGGAGAGAGATAGCTATCTAGCGGGCGAGTCTAGCGTTCCGCCAGCGGAGATCGGCGCACTTCCATGCCCAAGTTTCTGCCAACACAATGCTACCGCGATGCCGGTGGCGTACCGCACCAACTTACGCTCCGCTGCCCGCGGGAATGGAGAACGCTGCCTGAGAGTGGAGTGTGGCGTTCTCATCACTTATAATAATAATAATAAATCATTTATTTCAGGCTACTTAGGCCCATAGATACATACCTTATAAACTAACATACATATTTTATAAAAAGAGAAATGTGTTATTGATAGTAGCTTAAAACTATGTTAGTAGCACTTCCTTAATACTACACTATTTAGTCTTAGTGCACACTTCTGGTATTTGTCCGCGGAAGTGACGGAACAACACGCCGTTCGGCCAGAAGTCTTCGGTCATGACGCGAGGCAGGTAGCATGTAGGAACTCGCACCACAAACGCCTTGAAATAGACGTTCCGATGCGACTCCAGCATATGCACCCTCAGCGTATAGCCCAACTTCTGGCGCACGTACTCAACGATGTTCTTCTCCCCGACGGTGTAGTGCAGGCGGGAGATGTACACCGGAGTGTTCGGCATCGCAGCACGAACTCCCAGAGTTGAATCTGGTGAAGCTGTACCGCTGCGGTTCTTGACAGGTCTTATTCGGTTCTTCCTCCTATTTACCGTAATAAAACAATCAGCATCCTGGTTTTGATCTTTAGGCTTCATTTTAGAAGCGACTGTGGAGCTCGCGGTGACGTTGGCGAAACTTAGTTTCACCGGGGCTGCAGGCACGTGCAGCGGGACGGGGAGCGTAGGTCGTGCGGCGGCAGGCGGAGGAGCCGCGGGGGAGCGGGACGCGCGAGGCGCGCTGTCTACAAGCGGCGCACGAGGCGACGGCGACGGCGACAAAACTGCTGACGCGAAGCTACTATCTAGGGCAGCTCCGCGCGGCGAGTTGACGTGCGTCACTGACACTGGTGACCTCATTACCGTTCCGATCTTGCGCAAATCATCGAGTTCCTTACGTAGTTCGGAAACGGCATTTTGAGATGCATCCAGCTTCTCGTGTACTTCCTTCAGGCTCTTCTTAAGAAGGACAATGTCCTTCAAAAGGCTCGTGGCATCGACGTGGTCAAAGGTGACGGGAGGGAGCTTGTTTAAGTCCCTCGCCACAAACGTAGGCACGTCGTCCGGATCTGTCTCCTTGAACAGCGTTATAATGTCCTGTACGCTTTTCTTCGTCCTGTCGCGGCGGCGAGAGACCATTTTGTCGCGCTTGTTGAGCACCTCGTACAGCAGCAACTTGCCCGCCGCTATGTCATCTTCACTGAAGTTCGTGACGCAGATCTCAAGTGCAGACAACTCGTCCATCACGTCCAGCTTCTGCTGCAGGAACGCCAGCAACTCGTTCACCACAATGTTGTTACTCATTGTGAAGAATTACGAACGATTTGTCACAAATACCTACGTAAATTAATTATTAGGTATTGTGTCACGTCTGCATCGTTGCGCGCTGCACACGAGACTGACTTATCCTCTACTCACAGCTTTAAAGGTTACGGTACAAACATTACATACAGTATTATTATATTTGCATTTTTTGATCTTAGGTTGAACGAGAACGAGATAAAGAAAGATTAGACATGAAGAGAAGAATCGAACAGTTGAAGAGAACGACTGAAGAAGAAACTGAAGAAGCTAAGAAAAAGGTATTTTAATTTTTTTAATCTATTTTGTCTGCAAGGCAAAGGTCCCTCATCTGTTTACAAGCAATGTTTGCGCAGTCTTAATCCAATGCACCCAAAGCACCAAGCCATGCGCCATCTCCTACTACAAGGTCTGCCCTGGCAAGTCAATAAGTCATTGTATTTTAAACATTGGACCTTTTGTAAAGGGGTTAAGGTACTTATTTGCATGCAATTATATAACTGACCGACTACCTACGCACTTCGAACTGCCTACAATTTGTTGAAAGAAATTAAATCTATACTAATATTATAAAGAGGAAAGATTTGTATTTATGTGTGTGTCTGTATGTTTGTTATGAATGAACTCAAAAACGACTGAACCGATTTCAAAAATTCTTTCACCATTAGAAAGCTACATTCACCCTGAGTAACATAGGCTACTTTTGATCCCGATATTCCCACGGGATCGGGACTTCATTTATAAAGTTGTTAAGGTCTTTATTTGCATGCTATGAAACTGGTCTCGCCGCAATAAACTTATAACAATACTAATATGAGGTGAATTCGCCAGGTGACGGAACTGCAGTGCGACCTGCTAGAGCTGCGCGACGCACACGCCAAGCTCCGTACAGCCAACGAGAAGCTGCGGCGCGACAAGGAGCGCCACGACCGCGACCGCGACCAGAACAAGCTGCTCGTCGCCTCACTGAAGCGGGCACAGCAGGTATATACCTATGTACTTGCAAGTATTAGGGTGGGCACACGCCAAGCTGCGTACAGCCAACGAGAAGCTGCGGCGCGACAAGGAGCGCCACGACCGCGACCGCGACCAGAACAAGCTGCTCGTCGCCTCACTGAAGCGGGCACAGCAGGTATATACCTATGTACTTGCAAGTATTAGGGTGGGCACACGCCAAGCTGCGTACAGCCAACGAGAAGCTGCGGCGCGACAAGGAGCGCCACGACCGCGACCGCGACCAGAACAAGCTGCTCGTCGCCTCACTGAAGCGGGCACAGCAGGTATATACCTATGTACTTGCAAGTATTAGGGTGGGCACACGCCAAGCTGCGTACAGCCAACGAGAAGCTGCGGCGCGACAAGGAGCGCCACGACCTCGACCGCGACCAGAACAAGCTGCTCGTCGCCTCACTGAAGCGGGCACAGCAGGTATATACCTATGTACTTGCAAGTATTAGGGTGGGCACACGCCAAGCTGCGTACAGCCAACGAGAAGCTGCGGCGCGAGGTAGCTCTCCTTTAGAGCACCGAATCTAGCATTTGGGGACACGATCGGTCTATAACTGATCCCTGACGGTTGCCTCTCGGGGTGGCCGGACGGTACAGCGGACCCCTTTCTTTATACCCTTGCTGGTCATAGCTGGAGACGCTATAACATATATGCGTAGGTATTAGAGAACTGGCCCGGGTTTGCTTGTACTTGCAAGTATTAGGGTGGCCTTGTCACTCAAAGCGATCTTTCTCTATGCAACTAACAACGCTATCTAAATGCTGAATCCCATTGCATCGGGGTGCTGTTAGTTATGATGATATCGGACAAAAATTAAAATAATGCAAATGGTACATAACGATTTGGCATTAATTTTCTAATGAAACAAGTTTTAAAATAAATATTATTTTCTAAACTAATAGGAGGACGACAGAATAATAACTCAACTCCTAGAAACGATAGAAGACCTCATGAAACAAAGTCCAGACTTGTTCCGCACCACTACACCTGTCAGACCCGAGAAGAGCTTATTGACTCCCACGCCACCGAGGCGGAATAGGGTAAGTACATAAACGAGTAGTCATTTATGCTAGCTAAGAGTAGAAGCGCACCAACATAAAATAACCGTAATCTCTACAGGGGTTTTGAATTAAATAGTCTCGATGAGGTTTTTATTTTATTTATTTTACTATTAGCCCGATGGCCATTCTCTCCGAAGTTCCATACAAACTTTAATTTCCTCTTTTTCTCGTTTACAATAGGTAATTCCTTACCAGTTGTAAACGAGAATAAGAGGACACTGTGTCTTTGCTGGGCCTAGAAGTTTTAAGGTTCCAGGCTCAGCGGTTTTGCGTTGTCCATCAGTCAGTCACACTGTCGTTGGGAGAATGAAGTGTGATTTATTTTCCGGTGTGCTTGTAGATCCAAATTTCACTAGAAGTATTGAATTTGAGAGCATAAAAGCATAATCCTGCTGCCAAACTATGTTCTCGCGCCTCACTCTCTCTTGACGTCTCTGCCCTCTTGCCACGTCCCCCGGTGCCTATATGTGTTCCACAGTTAAAACTAGTC